>JANVCQ010000001.1:11771013-11788840 GCA_025531925.1 Erythroxylum plowmanianum
GTCAGCTGAGGATCTTTTGAGGATGACTAGATAGGAGTTATTGTAGTCTCTTTTGGGATGTACAGGATGTATCTATGACTAAATCATGTATTTATGGTTTTATGAAATGAATAAGAAGCATCTTTTGGTTTTAAAACTTAGTGATATTGATATTGATGCCATGAGGTTTTAGAATTGATCGTTCGTGGTGCACCCTCATCGTAGGTTACGTATCGGAATGACCCACGGGTGTTCCGGTGCGTACTCTACGGTAAGGGGGCGCTACAAAAGCAGTATCCACGATATGTTATGTACTTAATAGGTGTCTTATAAGACCTATTTTGAAAAAGATCCCCTGTGAGTTGTGGAAAGGAAGAAAACTAAATGTTGCTTACTTTCAAGCTTTTGGCTGTAAATGTTTCATTCTAAATAATGGAAAAGACAACTTTGAAAAGTTCGATGCGAGATTAGACAAAGCTATTTTTTTGGGGCTATAGTACCACTAGTAAAAGATTCAGAGTATATAATAAAAGAGTGTAGAAGATAAAAGAATCAATACATGTAGTATTTAATGAAGCACTATCTTCGACAACAGCAACTGATTTAGATGATGAAGAGCATCCATTAGTACCTAAAAATACATCGAAGATTCAAACTACACCTATAATACCTTCAGAATCACAAAATCAAGAAGACCACTCTGAAGCTAGAAGAAAGTAGGCTCCTTCCCTTCAGCAGGAGCCTATATAAAGAAAAATACCAAGAGAACGGAGAGGTCAAGATACACATCAATACATTATGGGAGACCCTTGTGAAATTCTAAGAACAAGATCATCGTTCAAGAATAAATTCATTACTCTCATCTCACAAATAAAACAAAAAATCGTTGAAGAGGCCCTTACTGACGAAAACTGGGTTTTAGCCATGAAAGACAAACCTAATCAATTTGAAAAAAACAAAGTCAGGAATCTCGTACCTTGTCCTCAAAACAAGTCAATCACTGGGACTCGATGGATTTTTCGAAACAATTTTGACGAAAAAGTTAAGGTGGTAAGAAACAAAGCTAGACTTGTAGCTCAAGATTACAATCAATAGGAAGGAATTGATTTTGATAAAACTTATGCACCTATTGCTAGATTTGAATCGATTACAATTTTATTTTCCTTTGCATGTTATAGAAATTTCAAGTTGTTCCAAATGAATGTTAAAAGTGCATTCTTAAATGGTTACATTAATGAAGAAGTATTTGTTAAGCAACCCCCAGGTTTTGAAAATGAAAAACATCCAGATTATGTGATGAAGTTATCCAAAGCTTTGTATGGTCTAAAGTAGGCTCCTCGAGCATAGTATGAGAGATTAAGTAACTTTCTACTTAAGAATAACTTTGAAAGAGGAAAGATCGATAAAACCTTATTTATTATAAGAAAGAAAAAGGATCTACTCGTGGTGTAAATATATGTTGATGACATAATATTTGGTGTTGCTAATCCATCCTTATGTGAATAATTCTTAGCATTAATGTAGGGGGAGTTTGAAATGAGCATGATGGGAGAATTATCATTCTTTCTTAGATTACAAATCAGACAAACAAAAAAAGAAATCTTCATCAACCAAGACAAATACATAAAGGAACTCATTAAGAAATATCATTTTGGGAATGTCAAACCGATGTGTACTCCCATGTACACTGGAACTAAACTTGATAAAGACGAAGAAGACAAAGCTATGGATGAGACAAAGCATAGATGAATGATTGGATCACTATTATATCTTATCAGTTTAAGACCTGCTTAGTGTGTGTCTTTGTGCACGTTTTTAATCAAATCCAAAAGAAAGTTACTTTCAAACAGTCAAAAGAATCTTTCGGTAACTCCATAGAACTATAGAGTTCAGATTATGGTATCTAAAAATTGATTCATTTAACATTGTGGGCTATTGTGATGCAGATTATGTAGATGACAAAGTTGATCAAAAAAGCACAAGTGGTCACTAACAATTTCTTGGAGGATTTCTAGTATCTTGCTCCTGTAATAAACAAAAATGCACAGCGCTTTCAATGACTGAAGTGGAATATATAGCAGCTACCAACTATTATGCTCAAATCTTATAGATGAGGCATCAACTACATAATTTTCTCTAAACTTTTCTCATATTCCTATATTATGTGATAATGCGAGTGCTATAAATCTTTCTAAAAATCCTGTGCATTATTGTAGAACTAAGTATATAGAAATTAAACATCATTTTCTTAGAGATTATGCTTTAGAAGGAACCATTGATCTTCTACATGTTAACACTGAGAATCAAGTAGCTGAAATTTTCACCAAGCCACTCTTTGAAGATAGATTTTGTTTGTTAAGAAAAAAACTTGATATGTACAAACTCTATGACATTATTTCTACACGAATATTCTCTGCTACTTGTCTCATCAGGCTCCTTCTATTTTGTCTCTTTATAAACTCACTCTTGGTTTGGTAGGCCCTTAGAATTTAGAAGGACCTTCGTTTTAGAAGACTCTTCTTTTTAAGGTTTCTCTCGGGTTAACTTCTAAGTGACAGGTAAAAAGGGAGTCATTAATAGTGTCGTTTTAACCTTTTTAAAGATAAGCGCAAAATTATGACAAGTGGTGGTATGAATTTGTTAGAAGATATGCAAACGATCACAGTTCCTGTATTAGCGTACAATCGTTCATCTTCAGACAAGATAAACACTCAAGAAATGCCTAGTATACTAAAAACAAGCTTCTCTTCTCTACTCACCCTCATTGTTCTTCGAAGCGTCACTTTTAACTCTCTACATTCCAACTTTCTGGTTTAATTTCAAATCTTCTAAACCTCATTCATCTCTCTTACAATGATACGAACCAGATCAAAAGGACAAAATTAACTCCAACTTCTACTTATAGTCATGGTGAAGCACATGTTACTGAACCCCAAATAACAGAATACTTTGTTATAAACGATGATGATTCAGATGAAGAAATTTCTCAGTTGATCAGACAATCACAAACTAGAGGAAGTCTTGCAAAGCAAGTTGAGAAATTTTCTGAACAAAAAGAAACCAATGATGCTGAAAAGGAAGATGAGAAGAATTCAAAAAAAGAAAAGGGAAGAAATAATGAAAGGAAAAGCACATGTGATTGAAGAAACTATCAAGGACTCTATTAATAGAAATGAATTGTTTCATGAAAAGATGATTTCTAAAAAACATAGAGCAAAGAAGATAAAAATAGCTAAACAAAAAGGAAAGACATCAATACCACTAAAGATGTTTCAATCAACCGAAGCTAAAGTTCGCTATAAAATGCGGTACAAGAAAACAAAGGTGGTTGCTTAGAGAGTCTTGCCTCCCATGATGTTTGATAACATAGGTATACCTATCTCTCCTTACTTTGTTGCAATTAGTTGGGAAAATTTCCTAAAATTAGATGAGACAGTATGTGATGAGCTAGTCAGGGCATTCTACATGCACATGAGAAAGAAAGTAGTTGATGGAAAGCTAGGCATTGTTTTATGAGTATGTGAAATTGAGATTCTAATTTTTGAATAGATTTTAGGAGATATATTAGACATAGTTCCTATAAGGAGAACTAATTTTTCTTGTCAAAAATGGGATGTCGATGATCTAGATTTGGGATAAGTTATTAAATCCATTTTCCTTAATGTTGAAAATACCCAAGATGGGAGACCCTGGAGTAGGCAATTTGACTTACTACCACGTTGCCTTACATCGTTATCAACTACTTCTATTTTCCCCAAGAGTAGTTTTATTGAAAGTTGCAGTTTGCTAGACACTTATGTAGTGTATAATTTATTGAAAGGAAACAGAATGAATATCCTTGCAATGATCTTAAGGTTTATAGTGGATAAAGGGAATCATAAGAATACCAATGGTTGTCTACTGTATGGGATGTTACTTACCAAGATTTTCCACTATTATGGATTAGCTTTTGCAAATCTGAGTTGGTATGCACCTGTTAAGTTTCACCCTTCCTTTCCCGACCAGTTCGGATACAAATTGCAAAATAATGTCTAGGTGGAAAAGAAATCTAAAAGAGAAGCAAAAATCTTGGGCTCTTCTCCAAATCAACGAGCTAATGTTCCTACTCAATATGAAAATAACGCAAGGATATTCAAGCCAATCAAGAACAAATAGACAACATGAATCAACTTCTTGACATGCAAATTTTGATCAGAAGAATCCTTGAATCTCTTAAATAACTCTGTTGCTATTTGCTTTCTGCTTGGCTTATTTATACTAATGATTTTGTTTGATACAATATTTACTCTTTCCTTCTATTTCATTTTTTTATTTCACTTCCTCCCTCCTTTATTATATTTTTGATAATGACAAAAGGGGAGAGTTTTGTGGATATATTTTGTATATTTCTACATATACATATGATATGATTTCTCGCTGTTGTTAATTATATCTGTAATTGATTATACTGTTGTAACTTGTGAAAATCTATAATATATAAACAATAGGTTCCTTTCTTAAGAGACATGCTTTTTTTAATTATGTCTGAATACATAAAAGTCTCAGGTATCTTTTGAATATATATATATATATAATTGCTTGTCATCATCAAAAAAGGGAGAATGTTAGCTCAAGGATTTTGATGATAACTATATAATATTTCAAAATTTAAATTGGATTTATTTCCTTGTATAATTAATGATCTTATTCTCAAAAGGAAATAAAATCATAAGAAATACATTTTCTTTATTATAGGAACCTTCATTATGAGCTTACCTTATTAGAAATGGTGTATCCGAAAGGGTCCTACTAATTATAAAGGACGTATATTAGCCACATGATTACTGGAAGGTTTTTTGGCAAAAATGACATAGAAGTTATTTCGATCCAATTGACTAAGGATGCAAGATGAAGCAACAACTAGTTGAAGAAATTGTTTATTTAAGGAAGAGCCAATGCAACTGTGAACAAGAACGAAATGATACAGAAGCTTGCGAAGCTATATTGTAAAAGCATATACATTCCTGAAAGTGATATCTTCGTAAACAAAATCTATTATGCATTAGAAAGAGAAATTCTGTTGAGAGAGCTTACTGAAGCTCATATAAAGCAAACTTCATTTTCGTTTGAGAGTTTGTAGAGGCTAGTGAAATACTACTAGTGTTGAAGGTTAAAGAACTTTGAAAAATATTAACTTGTGAGCTTCAAGAGGCTCGTCAAATTACTACTTAATTTACAGTGAAACACTCAAGGTGAATACTTTGGGACTAAATGTAGGCTTAGGTTATAAGCCAAACTAGTATAAATCGATTACATTATTCTTCTCTCTCTCTCTCCTTATCTTTTATATTTCCGCATTATAATGTGTGTGTTCATTTCAGCAAGAGGTTCCTTTTATTTTCGATTTGCTGACGGTTCCTTTCATTTTAACAAGCGTCTTCTTTTCATTGTTTCAATATGATTCATACTTTAATAAACTCCTGTCGTTTAACAGGCTACTATTGTCTGACAGGTTCCTATTTTTTAATCTTTAATAGGCCCTTGTCTTTATACAAATTGAAAGTAACTTGTGAAAGCTTTATACAAATTGAAAGTAACTTGTGAAAATTTTTTTAAATCTCACACAATTCACCTCCCTCTTGCATGTGTTTGCTTTATCAGTTAGTAACCTAATTCTCCTTCAACTACTCAACTATTTTTCCTGTCGATTAACACAAAAATTTCCTCTTTTAATAATCAAACTTGCTATTGAATTGGTAGAAGGGATCAGATCTCCTATTCCGATTATGGTGTTCCTATCATGTTTCATTAAATCTTATTCACACATTTATATAGATTCTGTAGATTAACACGAAAATTTTCTCTTTTAATAATCAAAATTGCTATTGAATTGGTAGAAGGAATCAGATATCATGTTCCGGTTATGATGTTCCTATCATATTCCATTAAATCTTATCCATACATTTATGTGGGTCCTGTCAATTAACACGAAAATTTCCTCTTTTAATAATCAAACTTGCTATTGAATTGGGAGATGGGATTAAATCTCCTGTTCTGATTATGGTGTTCCTATCATCTTCCATTAAATCTTATCCACACATTTATGTGAGCTCTGTCGATTAACACGAAAATTTCCTCTTTTAATAATCAAACTTGCTATTGAATTGGTAGAAGGGATCATATCTCCTGTTCCGGTTATGATGTTCCTATTATGTTCCATTAAATCTTATCCACACATTTATATGGACCCCACATAAATGTATGGATGAGATTTAATGAAACATGAATAAAACATAGGATTTAATGTGATCATTTTATCAATCTTAGAGGAATCTAAGAGTGACAAAGATTTGGAGGTCGGGCATAAATTAAGCAAAGATTGGTATATGTTCAAACATCCTGATGTGTTTAATTTTAATAATTACAAAGGCTACAAAATGGGAAGCGACCTTGCTAATTGTGAGGAGGGGCCTCATCTCATATTAAGACAATAAGTAAGATCCGCCTCCTCTATATTACACTCTAAATCAACAAAAGGGACAGAGTAGTTGCAAATTTAAGTCCTCAATCAAAGGGCGAGTGCATGAATTAAACAGATAAACCAAGGAGATCAATTATAATTCTCCACACAGAAAAATTGAAGAAAAATTTATATGCACTGGATTGCTTCAGCTTAAAAAGTAATGTTTCTATTGAGAGATTGTTGGCCTCCATTTGCTTAAACAGATTCTTTTTGGTTCTGCCCACTTTGAGGAAGAAGCAAGACGTTAAGAAGAAAAGGAAAGCTAAGCTCATACATGGTAAAAATAATTAGATAATAATTAAGCCAGCTACTATATGAAATGGAAATTAATTAAGTACCAAAAGCTGAGCTTCTACAATCTTTTTCTTTTCGCCGTCGTCGGGACCATTGGAAACCATAATCAAGCACTACAAAAAGGACCTTGAGTTTTCATCAATAGACAAGGAAACTCCAAAGTTAACAGAAGTACCCAATTTCCTAAGTACAAGCTGTGCAAGCACAAGAGAACAGAAAAAGAACCCCCTACCTTGTCCATGTACATGTCGTTGATGAAGAGCGAAAACCTGGTTTCTGCATAGAGGACAAGTGGAATGAGTTTGGAACCACTGGTCAATGCACCCGACATGGAAGCAATGGTTGCATCTGGGGAGTTTCCTCAGCTTTTCGCCATCTACAGCCTCCTGAAGGCAAACCGTGCAGTAGGGGTCAATAATCTTTCCATGTTTTGGTCTGAAGGTGAAAGAGTGAAGTCGATTATTACTGGGCCATAAAAACTTTGTGCATACACGAATAGAGCAAACGATGAAAGTGATAAGGATTGTGTTCTTGCAGCTGCTAGTGCTGGTGGCCGTAGAAATAGACTCGGTTATCTTGGTCACCAAGTCCATTTTGCTTGATCTTTTCTAGAAAGATAAGCACCTTCCCTTGCTTTTATACGTGTCTAATCAAAGATGCCGCTTCAGAGAAGGCATTAACTAATTTAGCAGTTCTGGGACTTGTACATTTGTTGAAATCGTAGCTTTCAAATCTCTGACGTTTGCTTCAGTCAATAATATGTGGACAAGTCAGTAATTCGCCACAGATAATTGTGGCGACGCAGTAAATGCTTATGCACACTCTTTTTCTTGTTTATACTCAAAACAAATTTGGTTAATAAGTTTTTTTTTCTATTAATACAAATTTGTTTCAAATTACTAAACTAACCAAAGTTGAAATTAATTTAATAGCAATTCAAAGTAAACATTATCCAAGTGCTCTCTTTAGAATTTGCAGGAACGGTAGACCAAACGTCTAAGATTGTCAAGACTTGAATCTTAATCCAATAGCTAGCTAGTAGCAAGATCACAATTAATGTCAAATAAAAAATCTATGAAGTTGTTGGTGCACGTCGCTGTCTAAAGGAGGGCAGATTATGAAGGACGTAATCAGGTATCTTAATTATGATTGCTCAAATAATAATTTTGACAAACACGCACTACTGATATTAAAGATCAAACTGTTTTTTCTCCAATCGCACTCTTAAGGACTCATGTCATTGCTTTAGTTGAGTTGTTTTCTTTTAATCCCAACTAGAATTGAAAAGATAACTTTGTTGTTGATCAGAGTTTGAAAATGAGTGATAATTAATCTGCTTTGTCAACCTTCGAGGAAATAGAAGCACCAGACACTTTGTCAACCTTCGAGGAAATAGAATCACCAGACACCTGGTAGTAGGTGTTACTTTCTCACAGCTATCAACTACTTTGCTAACCGTTAAAACTAATAAGTAAATGACAACTTTATAAAGTGATCGGGTGCATATATTATTTTATAAATAGCGTTTATAAATCTTGAAAAACTAAAGGGGGTTAATTATTTTCGTAAACTTTCTGCAGATTTCTTTGGCACCAACAAAATAAAAAATAAGCAAAATCAATATAATAAAAACACCAGAAATTTGGTAACACAGTTCGGCACACCTTGTCTACGTCTGCGGGGTCCTCACCCAACTTAATAATTTTCACCGAAGTACAATAGATTTACCTAAGGCTTTACTAAGCCGACACCACTCAACTCTTGTCACCATCTCTCAACCTCACTTCCCGTGAAAAAATTTCACACCCAATAATAAGACCGTCTCGTAATAACTTCAACAAAGGATTTTATCAAACGATATTTAATGATAATGAAATAAACTAAACAACTCAAGTGATTAAATAAAATTCAACATAAATGACAACACTTGAGAAAGAAAAGAAGACAACTTCCCAATCAATTCAGCTCCTCCATAATAGATCAGAAAATTGTCACCACAAAATATAAATGTTTATCTACTGAAACGTTATAAGCATCAAAGGCTAAGGCTGTCCAATTTTCTCGTTGATGTAAAGTAGATCATAGAATCTTGTTCCCTACATTGGGAATTATCCACGCCAATACCACACAAGCACCAAAAAGACTAAACCGTAAATCAGTTACTATAACCATCGCAACTCCAAAGGACACTGTCAATAAAAAGAACAACAACCTTGATAAAGCCAACACCAAATCCACCTTTACGCCCACTGCATTAAATCTCGATTTATATCCCACACATAACACATATCCTACGATATTTCTCCAAGATTAAAAAAAAACTCACTACATCACACGTTATTCAGCATACTCACACACAAGCACCACTCTCCAATAAATAGACTTCTACTCACATCAACATCGTATAAATTTCATTGACAAGTAACTCCCATAAATCAATTAATGCACAACATACTATACCACACATTCATTGACCATTAATGCACACGCATTACTATGCCATACATATTATAGGTCTCCAAAGCACTCAACCATCGCTCACTCACCAAAAGTATATTATTCACTATGTAGATTAAAACCACTTAACCTTTTTCCAATTATCACATGCACGCACAATGGTCTTCAGTTGCTGCACCCAAGCCCACTTGGTTTTAATCCACTTCTGTGTTTCAACATAATTTAACAACAACTAGGAGATGTCCACGTATTTTGATAGATTTCAAGGATTCAACCGTAGATAGGAGATCTAGACAGCATCATATTTAAAATAGACTTCTACAATGATTAGGATATGTGTACAACACCCACTGTAGAGATTCTATCGTGAATGCAATCTTCAATCAATAAGTGAGAGTTCCATTTCAAATACACAACAACCTCATCTTAATTTCAATTTTAAGATTTGCAATATCTTGAAGATCTAATAATAAAAAATGACAAAATTAAATAATAAGATATTTAATAAATATCTTAACATCTATTGAATAATTTAGCAAGATAACCAACGCGTGCTATGTCTATTGTGAGTCCTAATTTATGTGACTCCAGCCTTTTGACTTCTTAAAAATGAGAAGGCACATGAATACCAATTTATTAAATGTTATTTTTCTATTATTTATGTGAGGTAATTAGGAATCATATATGAGTTAACACATTTTTATTAGCATCATTAAGCATTATCTTCTGCAATCTTTCATTCGAGACACATTTATGATAGCTTGAACAAGAAGAAGATAATGTCGAGAGACAAATACATAACTTTCTAAAAACTCAGCTAAATATTACAAAGAATTTTCTTTATTGTTGCAGTGAAATAAGCTAATGATGAAACAAACATCAAGTTTAACGTGGAAACCCTCCAATAAAGAGGGAAAAACTACATGACAAGCAGACAATAAATTCATTAAACTCAATAAAAAAAAGTCAACGTATCAAATATAACAAAGAAACACACAAGAAGTAGGGTGTAAAATATTATGTTCCTGCACACCTTGTACAAGTTCTACTGCTATATTTATAAAGCCAAAGTTTATTACAAATGAAAGTTTGGATTCAACTCTGATTTTACAAGATAAATTATATCTAAACATAGATAACCTATATAAGCTATCTAAAGTTAGTCATATATATCACAACAACGATTACACAAAGATGATTACGTAGAGAATTGAGAAGATTATGCAGAGAAAATTACTCGAAGAAGATTGTAGATAAGATTGTTGCTGAGAAGATTACGCTTGTTGTCGAGTCTCTTTATGACTCCCCCTCAAGCTAGGTAGGGAAGCATGAAAAATGTCAAGCTTGTACCTTAGAAACTCGAATTGAGAATGAGCCAAAGGTTTGGTGAAGACATTAGCTAATTGCATATGTTGGACTCTAAATTTTTTTCTTTAAGTTAAGCATCATTTAAAATAATTTTGAGATTTTGATATATTTAATTTTTGGAGTTATAATTATGTCAAAGTTAGTAAGATTTATTGAATGAGTAAGTGGAATTAAAGTGTTAATGTAATAAGGATGTTCAAGGGTATTTTGGGGAGATTACTTAAGCATAAAAGAACATAAGCTTATAAGGAAGGTAAAATGGACTTTTTGGACTCATTTAAGGGTAGAAATGGAAGAAGAATATGCTGTCTTGCTTGTTAAGAAGAGAAAAATGTGAATGGAAGGGGGAGAAGAGTGAAAAATGAAAATAAGAGAGAAGAGAGGTTTCGGTGAAAGAAGAAAAGAAGAGAAATCAATCTTGTTAAGGTAGGTTAACCATCTTTTCTTCTTGTTTTATTAAAGAAATGGGTTATGTCGAGGATAAAGGAGTTAAAGAGAGAAAGGGGTTTATGTAGAGAATGAAAGGTTTGTGTTGGAAGAAGATGAATTAGGAGAACTCAATTGATTTTAGGGTTTCTAAACTAGGTCTTAGGTTTTCTAACCTAGATGTACTATAGGTAGGTTAGATTTGAGTTTAATTTGTGTGTATTGCAATTTTTGTGATTTTTGAAGTTTATGAATTTTATTGGAATGTTGTTTTGAATGGAATCTTGGTTATTTTAGAAAATCAAGGGAATCCTACCCAAGAGTATATCAATAAGATACAAGTAGAAATTGAAATTAAATATGGTCTAAGAATGTGGAAGGATGTTGAACATGACGAGAATTTCATAAATTATTTTAAATTGATGCTTATATGAGTTGTGATAATTGGATAGTGAAGAGAAAATAATGCTATCAAGAGAAGAACAAGATTCTATGGATGTAAACCTACAAAAAGGATTAAAGTTTGGAATAAGCATATTGTTTGAAGATGCAAATGAGTTTAAGAAATTCTCCATATATATGAAATAGCAATCAAAATAAAGTTGAAATACACAAACAATACTAACAAGAGAAGAAAGTATGCGTTAAAGCATAATTAGACATTAAAGAATATACCAATTAGGAAAAAAAAACCCCACTTACCTAATGTTGCTAAAAAACTTATCAAATCATACAATAACCAACAAATGAACACATCATAAAAAGAGTTTCTTATCTACCATCATATGAAACCGACAAATCTCTTTCTTGGGTTAGCAATTATCCACAATGTTCTCATAATAACTTTCACACCACATTCAGACTAATAAGAGAAATTAAATTTCTTGTCCAGGCTTGTATAACAATTCCTTTTTTGTGAATTGTGATTATCTATTTTACTTTGCAACTCTAAAAAGGATTTAACATAAATGAAAATAATTTTGATTAAGTTATATTGAAACCCCAATCACAAACATTTAAGCATGTTTTGCAGCTTAGAAATTAGTTTGGCTAGCCTTAAGCCATGTGAATTTTTATAAGCTCGAATCAAATCGAAATTTCGATCAAGCTTAGGCCCATTAAACCGTATAATTTTTAACAAGTCAAGCCAAGATCAAAAATTAAAATTTAACTAGTAGGCTTATGTCTAAGTCTAAGCCAAATCGCAATTTGGCCCAATCTAAAAAGGCCATGCCCAATTAAGTTTTACATCAAACTTTGAGTTTTAACGGTTTAAGTTAAGTCCCTCAAATATGAAGTCCTATTGTAAGCGCCTTTTTTTTATTAAGCCCGATCGAATTGAGCTACTAAATCAAGTGTTTTGCCTCCATCAAAGATGAAAGTTTCTTTTTGAGAGGAAGATGTTAATAAAATGGTGAGCATTTTTCATAATTCAAGAAAACTCTCCATCAATATGCAATAGCAAACAAAATCTAGTTCAAATACACAAATAATACTAACAAGAGAAGAAAGTATATTAAAACATAATTAGACATTAAAAGATCCACCAATTGGGAAAAAAACCACACCCACATACCTAATGTCGTAAAAATACTATCTAACCATGCAATAATCAACAAATAAACACATTACAAAAAATTTTCTTACTTATTGTCACATACGTCCAGAAATTAGCTTTCGTAAGCTTGAGATATTCTAACAATAATTTTCATATAACTGTTGCACCAAGAAAAGAAATTAGATTTCTTAGAAAAGAAATTAGATTTCTTGTTCGAATTTCTTTTCTAAATTGTGATTTTCTATACTATCTTTTAACTCTAATAAAGATTCAACACATACGAAAATGATTTTGATTAAGTTATAGTAAAACACCAATCACAGACAATCGAAGGTATTTTGTAGGCTTGACAATAAGCTTGGTTAGCCCATTATCCAGACAATTTTTTTATAAACCCAAGCAAAGCCCAAATTTTGATTGAGAATAAGCCCATTTAACCATATAAATTTTTATTGGCACAAGCTTCAGTGGTGATAAGCTTTGATTAGCAAACCCAAATTGAGGACTGAACCAGGTCATATTTTAACCCAACCTGAAAAGATCAAGCCCAATTAAATTTAGAGTCAAATACAAGTTTTAACGAGCTCGAGTCCCTAAAGCACCATTCCAACCAAATTATCTTTACTAAATTCAAGTAACCTAAAACCCCATCAATTCAAGGTGTCAAGTCTAGAAGAAGCCAAGTAATCTAAAGCTCAGTTGTAATATTCTACAAATGTTTCTATTAAAAAAAATCTCCCAATTGAAGAAAATGCAATTGTGAACTCCAGAAAGCATTAGGGAGACGAACTCTTGAAAGAAAAAGAAGGCATTAGTGAGACAAACTCTTGAAAGAAAAAAGAAGACATTAGTGAGAAACTCTTGAAAGAAAAGAGCTGATTTCATAGCACCACTGTCAAATTGCTTCGCATGGTGATAAATCCAAATCCAAAGTTGCTAGTAGCACAGATGTACCACATACCAAGGTCAGGAAGTGATAAATACCACATACCAGCAATTTATCCATTTATTTTGGCATAACTACTTTCAATAACAAAAGCCGAGAAGGATTGCATAAAGCTAATGAAAAATTGTGCTGCATATTCGTATCTCTTGACCTCAACACGTATGTATTAGACAGGTTAGGACTAGACTATGTACCAGAAACACCACCTCATTTCAAGTTCAAGAATTTAAAACTGGACCAGAGACAAAAAGCCAAATACTAAATAACAGGATCAATTTTGTAATCAACAGGCACATCCTCCCGATTGCTGTTGTGACTGTGATGCGTTTGTGTTGGAGGACTTGAGATTCACATCAACCATGTCTTCCTGCTTTGTAGAAGAAAGTGTTTCCATTCCTGGCAAGGCTGCTGCAATTTTACGGAATAGTGCCTGAAACGGGAGTTGAAAAGAGGAAACCTAGGATGAGTTCTATAACATCAATTTTCTACCATGTTAAAAATTTTGCTAGCCAGTTACAAGTTATATTGCATCATTTATCTGTTAAATTAACATTTTGCTTCCTAGAAACAGGATGGAAGCTGACCTTTATATTGAAGCCAGCCTTTGCACTAGTTTCAATAAACATAACATTCAAGTCCCGTGCTTTAGCTTCTCCTTCCTCTATTGACACTTGCCTGTAAAATCATGTCCAAGATCCCAAGGGATCAGAGAAGTATCTATCTCGCATACATGCAACTATTGAAATAAAATGGCTCTCTAGATCTACGCACAATCATTCCCGCATTTTAAATTCTCAACTGACAAAAACATGCATGAAAAAGAAAGGTAGTGAAGCAGCAAAATGTAAAAGAAAATGGGAAAAATGACCTTTTTTCAACAAGATCAGTCTTATTTCCAACCAGCACAATTATGACATCGCTTCCACGCTCGGTGCGAACCTCTTCGATCCACTTAGCTGTGTTGAGGAAAGACTGTCTACCTAGAGGTGGGTAGCAAGCACTAAGAAGCAGTGAGAAATATGACGAAGTAAAGAAGAATTTAAGAAGAGAGAAGAAAGGACATACTAGCCACATCATAAACAATAACAGCTACGGAGGAATCGCGAATATAGCTAGGAATGAGACTCCTGAACCTTTCCTGTCCTGCAGTGTCCCTGTAACTCAAATTCAAATAGTAAGCACATCAGCTTGACAATATAATGATATACCAAAGCAAAGGGTCAAAAGAAGGCACATACCAGAGCTGCAATCTAACAGTTCGATCTTCTAGATACATGGTCTTGGATAGGAAATCAATGCCAATGGTGGCCTGATAGATACACAGATTAGGGAATGAAAGGAAGCAAAGATGCAAAGGAAATAGGAAAAAAGAGATCCAGGAGTACAGTTTGGAGTGAAAGAGAGAACCTGATAGGTATTATCGAACTTATCGTACATGAAGCGAGTGATGATGCTGGTCTTGCCAACAGATTGATCTCCCAAGAACACCAACTTGTACTTTGCAAGTGCTGATACAGGAGCCATCTAATCTAATTATGTGATACTGATATTAATATTAATTATTATTATTATTAAGAAGAAGAAGAAGAAGAAGAAGAAGAAGAAGAAGAAGAAGAATGAAGAAAGTTGGGATCTCCGGTTGAATGTGAAGAAATCAGAGAAGGGATCTGGATCTCCCCTCCGGCTCCGGCTCTTTTAATTAAATTGGGGGTGGGTGGTGGAGGTTATATCCATGCACCAAGGCCCTCTTCCTTACTTTATTATCACACATCTCGGTCCAGCCCAAGTCAGTTCAGTCCAGTCCAGTCCTCGTACAATATTAATATTCAGTTTCTTCTGCTCCTGCTTCTTCTTCTTCTTCATCACCGGCGCGTCTTGTATCTATCCAACATGGCTTCGGCTTTGAGAGGTGCGTTGCTTTGCCACCTGCGGGTTCCTGTTGCCCTCAGCCAATCCAATTGGGATCCTCTGGGCTCGGTCGCCCGCTTTATGTCATCTGACCATGATGATCATTTGACCAAGGAAGCAGTTATTCATAGAGTCCTGGATGTTGTCAAGTCCTTCCCTAAAGTCGATCCGTCTAAGGTTTCTTCTATTTCCCCTATTACATTCCCCCACTTCATTTCTAAATCCTGCTTCTTTCTTCTACTTGATTTATTTATTAGGGTTTTTGTTCATATCGATCCTTCTTATTTTCTATATAATAATAATAATACCATGTTAGATTCAGTTCCTATTGTGCTTGCTTGCTCCACCAATACATCCCCAGCCCCACGTGTTAAATGCTATAGCTTTCCGGCATTTCTCTGCAGGTCACTCCTGATGTACATTTTCAAAAGGACCTGGGCCTAGATAGCTTAGACAGTGTCGAGATTGTCATGGCTCTTGAAGAGGAATTCAAGCTCGAAATCCCTGACAAGGAAGCTGATAAGATTGACTCCTGTAATCTTGCTATTGAGTACATTCATAACCATCCACTTGCCAGTTGATTAACTTGGCCTTCCTCTCCTTCAATTTTATGCAAGGCTATTGTTTTCTAGATGTTTCCATGAACTTGATCATCTGGACCTTTTTGGTATGCTTTTACTTGAATGTACTTGGATATTTTCCTTAAAACTGGACTCTCATGTCCTTTATTTTCACATAAAGGATACTCAAACCCTTCTAAATGTTACTTTCTTTGTGCATCTATTCAAGTGTTTTTCCTCTGATGCTTCCTCACTGTGACTGGTTTTGTGGATTTGTTTCATGCCTTGTAGTTTCTACATTGCCGCATGAGTTTTGGTACTTATTTTCGCTTTGAAGAGAGTAGGATTTCTTACATCTTTAGTAATTGTGGAATGTGGCTGAGCTAGTGTTTCCAGTGTAATACAAGTTGAAATCCTGGGCCATGAGCAATAAGACACCGCTTCTTCCTTATACATGGTCCTGGTACGCAAGGGTGGTAGCATAGATGACCTTCCTATTATGTTGGAATTTGATTTATTTTACATCATTGGTTGCTTCCATGGTGGCTGAAATTTTGATTATCAAATGTAGACGACTATTAAAGTGCTCCAAAGGCCGCACATACACTGTTTCCAACTTTTTCCTTCTTCTTTTTTTCTGCGACTTTGGTACAAAATCAGCTGCGAGTTTTACACGTCGATGACTCCAACCCTGCCTAGATCTTTCATGAATCCCCCAATTTACGTTAAGTGTAAAGCTCTATTTGCCATGGATTGTCATCAATCATACGCAAGGATGCTATCGGCAAATTCCATGAATGAAATTCATAGTTCCTTCTTTCATTTGGGTTTTTCTGTTGCATCAAGTCACGGTTCTATTACTAAAGTGTATTGTAACATTAGAACGGAAAGACTCCTTGCCGTCGGCTTAGTTGAAGATTGGAGTTCATTTGGCTTTGAGATGTCTAGAAGATTTTGCAGCCTGACTCTTAACCGCGGGCTGTAATTGGTGAAAGGTCAATAAGGTGACTTTTGATTCTACAAGTTCTATTGATTTAAAGTGACATCAAGGTGTGATAATTTCCTAATATAACAAGGAAAGACTTGCTCTTCGATACAAAAAAATTCACAACTATCAATGTAATCTTCAAATGTCATCTTTAATAATAAATATAAATATGTTAAAATTTTATTGAATTTTTGTATAATTATAAAGGATCAAAAATCAATGGAAAAAGGGGAAATTTTTCATAAAGTTTGTATTGAGTCTAACAAGTCATTTTGAGTTAAACTCGAAAAGTAACTTTGTGAAGGTTAAATGGTTAGAGGTATGTAAAAGAAAAGAAGAGGGAGGTTTGGAATTGACCTCTATCAGAACCTTTAACAGATTAGCCTTGATTAAAAATTTATGGAATATCTTATTAGGTAAAAAATCACTACGGATCAGACAATTGTATGGTTATATGTTTAAAGAATCTAGTCGTTGGTCTATCTATTTCAATAAAATCTTCCTTTTCTTGGTCTTTGATTCAACTTCTGAAATTAAGACTTATTTTAGAACCCTCGATTGATTTGAGGGTTAATAATGGGATGGGATGGAACGTAACACACTTCTATTGTTTATTTGAAGGTTTCATAATGGAATAGAATGGACTGGGATGGAAGCGGATGATTTCATATTACGTTCCATTCCATCTTAAACAGTGAAAATAAGAAACCTCCGATTCGGAGGGTTTAGAATGGAACGTAAATTAATAAATATATACTACCTAATATATCCTCAATAATTCTTTTTAACATCAACTCTGACCAAATCATAATATAGTAATATTTAATATAAAAAATTTTAT
>JANVCQ010000001.1:11793730-11808612 GCA_025531925.1 Erythroxylum plowmanianum
ACCACCAGACGAGGAAGTATGATGAATAGCTGCTGAAACAGGAGTATCCTCCAAAAGAGTTTGCAAGGAAGGTGGGCTTAATGTGATAAACTAAAGAATATTGATTTGATGGTTATATTTACGAAGGTAAATTACAGAGATAATCTCATTAAGAATGAAATGGTCAAAAAAGGGCTTGACTATGGAATTAGCGATGTACATTTGATTTTTCCTTCAGAATCACCACCAGACGAGGAAGTATGATGAATAGCTGCTGAAACAGGAGTATCCTCCAAAAGAGTTTGCAAGGAAGGTGGGCGTAATGTGCTGCTTGCAGCGGCTGAGAGATTTCGCTGATCATCTCTGTACCCATCATCATCATCACTCACAGCAGATAAATTCAATCCCCCGATAGCAGCTGTAGTTAGTGATATATCCTCGTCCCTAATAATGTGCAAAACACGCCTTACAATGTTACCTAAAGCAAGCTCTGCAACAAGAAAACATAAAAATAAGATCATCATCAGAAAAGCTATCCACCTTAACAAGAAATAATTCCAGACCACTTAAAATGCCGGGTGGACATCTGCAATTTGAAAGTGGAAGTTATATTTGTCTAGCAATAGATTCATACACTTTCGTGGTGTCCAACCCAAGAGTTACAATTTTCTAATGCTAAAGCAGATTCAACAGTAAAACAAGAGTCTAAAGCTTCATTACTAGATGATAAATACGGCCGCTTATTCCTAGTCCTAAAAACCTATAAGCTAGCAGAAAATGGGACGACAATAGATGTATGAAGAAAGCAAAGCTTCTCAACTTCTAGGAAAACAAAACTAAGAAGAACCGCGCGCACCAACAGGGTTAGCAGCAATTAGCTGTTCTCCAACAGCCTTAACAGCATCAATTAAAGCTCCAGTTTGATTGGTGTAAGGCACTCGAGTCTGCGGGATCACTGAGCGTAGCAATTCCGCTGTATGCTTTGCGGTGGCCTGCAAGCCCTCAACTTGTCTTCCGCCATGTACCCCAAGAGGCCAAGACCAAAGAAAATAATCCAAAGTAAGCTCAAATTTATCTTTAAACAGAAGGAACATAAAGAATTTCCATTAAAAAGAAAATTTTGAGCTCATCGTTTTTTAAGTTTGTTTAGAAAATCACTGACAAGAGGTAGTACGTCGGGCATGGTGCAGTTTACAGTCCCTCTCTAACGACTGCAGATCTTCTGTCTAATATTATGGTGTTTTATTGTGAATATCAGCCATTTATTTATGTGAATCCTGTGTAAATATCGCGTGAATCCCACAAAATAAATGTCTGAAATCTCATGAGACAAAATAAGATAGAGTAATATTAGATAGAGGATCTTGTCTACTCTCTAACACTCCTTCCTGTTGTTTAGTTTATGAAAGAACATGCGAAAGTTGGCTTCTTGAACTCGTAATTCATTTTCTTCCTTCCTCATGTCTCTACTTCTATTTTTATTTTTAATTTTTTGTTTTTATTTTTAAATTGGGTGAATATTTAATTTTTGTTTTGTTTTTAGTTTTAGTTTCTTCCAGTTTTCAAAAAATTATGAAAACTAAAAAAGTGATTTTTATTTCTTATTTTTTTATAATTTGATTTAATATTATTTAAATATATATCATTTAATTATTTATTTTTAATAAAAATGATGAATAATTTAATTCAACATCATATTTATATATTTAATAAATTTCAATTTATTATCAATAAATTATAAATAATTTATTTTTATTTAAGTTTTATAATTAAACTTAAATTATATAAATATTCAAATAAAATTTAATTTAATAATTAAAATATATTTCAAATAAATATTAATTTATAAATAAAATTTTAATTTTTAAATTATTTATTTTATTAAAATAACATAATTTTATTAATAATTTGTTAATAAATATTATATAAGAGATTAGATAAATTTATTTAATTAAAAATAATTTATCTTTAAGTTTTGTCTAATATGTAATTATTATCAGTGATAAAAATATAACTACATTAACATTAACAACTAAATAGGTTTTTGTTTTTATTTGAAAGAAAAATAGAAACAAAAAATTAAAAATAAAAATTGAAAACTACAACAGAAAAATAGAAATGGAACTAAACGGTCCCTAAACAACAGTTTTTGAGTTGATGATGATAGATGCTAGTGGGCCTATAAGCTCTTCTGAGTTTGGGCTTTGATGTTAATGATGCTTTTTCAGCCTTTTGGATAAGGATTTTCTGTTTGTGCCATTCGATTAAACCCTGATGATTTTGGGCCTAAGGCCGAAATAGTTCCCAGTAACCACTCCATCCCAATTCTCCGACGGGCGCAAACTTTGTAAGTTTGGAAGTTAACAGTTACAGATCAGATTAAGGAATATCGCAACAAATTTCAGAAAGCCGTTAAGAAAATTTTTATACAGAAAAGAAAACGACGACTAGAGAAAGAGAGACAAAGACGAGACCCGGTATTCGGCCCCACTACAACTTATAAAACTTTCCTTTTGTATTTTCTCGAGAAACCTCTCTCTCTCTCTCTCTTTAATTTGAAATCCTCTCGCTCTCTCTCTTTCTCTCACACAATTTACGCGCATTTGGTTGTTTTTCGCATTCAATTCAATTGACGGCCACTCCATCGGAGTCCCTCCCTCCCCTGACCCTTATCTCTAATATTCTTTTCTGGTTTATTTATTGGCAATTCCAAGAACTCCAAATCTCCCTGCTCCAAGGTGCACCTTCTTTTTCTTAGTTATGTTAGTTCTTCCAGCTCTGTTCTGTTGTTCTTGGGTTAATTAAGTTTCCTTTTGAAATGAATATTCTAGATCTCTTGTTGTATTCGGTTTATATGTTGTATTAATTAGGGTTATCCCTTCTCTTTTGGTTTTGGTTATGATCTGCTTGATACAAGTGTTTAGGGCATGTTGTTCATTTCATCTCAATACATTCTTTTTGACACAAGTCAAATTGACTTCATAGATTCTTCTATACTAGCTTAGTTTCTTCATAGTTTACTTTTTTTCATTTTAATGTTTTTGCTCATAGAGTGGCTCCTCTAGCATGGCATCCGGTAAACCCTTTTTCGATGACATGCGGAGCAAACCGGAGGTTATCGATCCTCCGCAGAGTGAAGACGTCGTGGAAATTGACGGAAATGTGAATGAGCCCAGTCAGGTGGCTTCGAAACCTAATGTTGTTGTTTCAAGTAGTGTTCGTGAATTATTGGAGTGCCCTGTATGCTTAAATGCTATGTATCCTCCAATTCATCAGGTTCGTTGTGAAATAGTTTTGTATTGATTAGCATAGGATGCCTGTGTAATATTTTCAATTCATGCTCTCCTCACAAAAGTTTGCGAGTTAAATTATTTCTTAGAGCTTGACTTAAATGCTCGCCTCTGGGTTTTCTCACTTGTTTCAGTGTTCAAATGGTCACACATTGTGTTCTGGCTGCAAACCCAGGGTCCATAACCGCTGTCCCACTTGCAGGCATGAGCTTGGTAATATTAGATGTCTTGCTTTGGAGAAAGTTGCTGCGTCTCTTGAACTTCCATGTAAATATCAGACTTTTGGGTGCCTCGGCATATACCCTTACTACAGCAAACTAAAGCATGAATCGCATTGTGCCTATGCACCATATAATTGCCCATATGCTGGATCAGAATGCACTGTTATTGGTGATATACCATTTTTGGTTGCTCATTTGAAAGATGATCACAAAGTTGACATGCACAATGGCAGCACTTTCAACCACCGATATGTCAAATCAAATCCTCATGAAGTTGAGAATGCTACATGGATGCTGACGGTATTCTTCTGATTCTCAAAATTTATCTTCAATTGTCCTGTCGGTTTCACTTTATCTTACTAGAAGAACGCTAATTAATCTTCATTTTTGTGGAAATAAAATGCGAATTCTTATTTTTAGTATCAATAGATTCGATGATATATTACTCCTTGCCTTTAATAAACTAGAAAACGTTAAGATTTCATTATAGCCCACATTTAGATGTGAAGGGATTAAGCCATGCCAACGCCTTTCCTCTTTTGACATTGCTTACTGTTTTTTGAAAAGCCTTTACCATAAGATTCTTTCTTTAAGGGTTGTCAAGTGGATTTGTTAATGCATCTTTCTTCTGATTTTTAGGTATTTAGCTGCTTTGGTCAATACTTTTGCCTGCATTTTGAAGCTTTTCAACTTGGAATGGCACCAGTATACATAGCATTCTTGCGGTTCATGGGTGATGACAACGAGGCAAAGAACTATAGCTACAGTCTTGAGGTTGGTGGAAATGGGAGGAAGATGATATGGCAAGGAGTGCCGAGGAGCATAAGAGACAGCCATCGGAAGGTTCGTGATAGTTTTGATGGACTTATTATCCAGCGCAATATGGCTCTTTTCTTCTCTGGTGGTGACCGGAAAGAATTGAAGCTTAGGGTGACTGGTCGTATATGGAAAGAGCAATGATGGCTTTCATTCACTTCTTTTGAGTCTAGAGTACATCCACAGCTGGCAGTAGATTGGCAATGGATTCTTCTAGTAGTCCTGTGGGTCTTTTGTTCATGAAACTTTTGGGAAATATGGAAAGCAAACTCTCTTTGCTCATCTGGGATTAGATACATGAATGGGATGAGTTCTGTGCCTCCAAGCTGCCAACTGTGGTATCTGTAACTTTAGATGGATGCCTATCTTAGTATTTATTCTTGCCTGCGTATCCAGTTATGATTCGAATCTCAATTTCTCAGTCAGTTCTTTCTTGAATTAAGTCTTCGACTAGAACAGTGATTGTCAAGTGGGTGCTTCGTGGTTGAGGTTGAGGAGGGTAGCGGGTTTCATTTGAGTAGGTTAGAATGAAGATATTCAATCAAGATTATATCCAAAATTTAGTCATTTAACCTGATCCATTATTAATCAACGTGGTCATGGTTATCAAGCAAACAATTACAATATGATTAAGGTTTAAGGCTATGTTTGATTGGGGGGTTTATTAATGGAATGAAATAGAATGTAATATTATTCTACTGTTTTAAAGGAGGGTTTATAATGCGATAAAATGGAATGAGATACAAGATTAGGGTTTTTTATTACATCTTATTTTATTATAAACGATAAAAATAAGAAATTTTTAATTTGAAAAGTTTAGGATGAAATGTAAAATGATAAATAACTTTTCACTATGTTATATTATAAATTCTTTTTCTAAATAATATTTCATTATATTATATTATAAATTTTTTCATTTTTTAAAACAACAATTTTTCAATATTGTATTCATTTACGTTTCATTCCATTATAATTATATAAACTATTTTATTACATTTTATTTCATTAAAAATTTTACGTCCAATCAAATATAGCCTAAGAAGTATTAGTTTAGAATCTACAGCCGTCTGTGCATGAAAATTATCAAATGATTGAAAAAGTCCATTCGTAATAGGCTTCATAAACTGCAAGGTTTCCGTCGTTTCCGGTGACCACCATTACTGGGAGAAAGTCTCCTTCAAGTAATCTGTATCAAGCACAAGCACTTTTCTTTTTTTTTTTTGTATCAATGGAAAACAATAAGAAAATTATATAACGAGTCGGGGGAAACAAATCCCCAATAAATCCTCGGCAAGGAGGCATTGGCACCCAACAAGGGTATTATCAAAAATGGTGAGACCGATTGAAGTAGAATCGATGTGAGTAGCTAGCCAGTCAGCGCATCTGTTGCTCTCTCGGTAAACATGTCAATGTGCAACAGTCCAATTCCAAGTGAGAAACTCATGAATTCCAAGGCAATGGGGTTGAGGGCCTGGGAACGACGATCCGCGGAAGAAAAGAGAAGGTGCACCGCGAGAGAATCCAGCTCGAGCTCTACGCGGCGCATCTGTTTGACTGTGGGCATTGTGGAGTCATTTGGATTGGGGGAAGCCGTGGTTGAACAGGGCAGCCGGCTGCACAAAGAACCGGAGCAGGCTTGCACAATGTACTGTAGCAGATGAGAGGAAGATACTGTAGTAGGTGATCGAAGATATTGTAGTAGGTGATCCACGTACTGTAGCAGTTGAGAGCATTACAGGTGACCGTTTACACAAGCACTTTTCTTTTGCATATGATTAAATGCAATTACTTTTGCTACTTTAGTAAAAACAGAGAGAGAAAAAAAAGGTCAGGTGTTAGACCCCTAAGGCGGCCTTAATTTATGGTAGTAATTGACATTAATGGCTTGGGCAGGAAAATGAACATCAACTTTAAATTCGTGAATGAACTATGCATCATTTATATATTAAAAAAAACTTTAAATTCATCAAGGTTGGAATGACTGATAAGTCGGTCAAACTAACTTGTGTCCTTTGTAAACTAAGTTGAATTGGTTTTACGAAAATTTTCATGTAGAAATGAAGCCACATTTGCAAACTTGGATAAGGAAAATAATGTAAGTTCCCCTTGTTTGAAATTATTTTAAAGCCGTTGGAATGTAAATGTCGTATTGTTCTTGTTTTAGAACTTCTGTAACTTTCAGTTACACTTGCTTCTGAGCGTAATTGTTTATATAATATGATTACTATATTGGGAAAGAGGGGAGCTATAATCGGCACACGATTTAGTTATACTCTTTTCTTTAGCTTCATTAAGTGTTCAAATTCGTTACTTTTATGTCTTCAAGATTACCAAATGGAGTGCAAGCAAGGTGTTTGATTAAAAAATTGTATTGAACTAAGTGAATGAGACTTATGGTGCTTGTTTCGTCATTTATCCGAGTGAAAAACACCTTGACATCAAATTCTTATGTAAAGACTATAGTATCTAATAATAGTGTAACAAGTTAAATCTATTTTCCTTGTTAAACTTCCTTTGTCCCGTCCTCTTATTGTTGTTTTCATTTGGATGATAGAAAACTTACGACTATATCAATTAATCATATAAAGAATAAACTAAAATATAAGTTAGAAATTTGACTGAAATAAAGTATTCCTTTCAAGAAATGTATATAAATAAGAATAGTAAACTACATGTTGGAAAATTGGATCGGGATCCGATCTTGCGCAGTAGAATAATTAGAAACATTTTTGTTTGATTTTTCAAAAACTAAAATCACTAAAATTTCTATAAAATGACTAGCACATAAATCGTAATAAAGCAAGAATCATAATTCATACCTTATTCTGAAGTTTGATCTTTTTCTTATCATATTCGTCGAACCGTTTTAAAATCTTAACCACCGTAGCCCCCAAATGTCCGTCTTCTAACGATATTCATAAAATGAGATGAGAGAACTCTGCCACTGTTGCAGAAAGGACTAGGGAAAGAGTGCTAACTCTTTTATAGCTTAAGCCTATTTATAATAAGTTTTAGATATTTTAGTAATTTAATTGAAATTAGATAGAGGATTAGGTAAGGAGTGCTAGCTTTTTTAGAGCTTAAGCCTATTTATAATAGATTTTGCATATTTTAGTAATTTAAGTAAATTAAATTCTAATTTCAGTTAAACTTTAAATAGAATTACAAATAATTCTAATTCAATTCCAGTTATGTTCAAATAAGATCCAATATCTCATATTAATCTTTATTTATTAATATCTCATATTTTATCATAAAGTTTCCCAAACTTTACAATCAAATTTAACTTGATTAAAATGTTTTTGTTCTCTTCAACTCATTTTTATATGTGATCCATAAGGTTCTCAAATATGTTGACAATGGATACAAATTATAACCTTGAATCATATTTATAATTAGATAAATTAAATTCTTTTAATTTATCTTTAATTATCTAATTAAATAGTTTATATCCATCAATCAAGATTGATGTCTAGTAATATACCAAGACCACCTAAATGTTTAGTACTGTTAAAGTGGTTTTATTAATCTTTTCGTGCATGATTTTTTCGTATAATTCAATTATTTCATTAAACAATATTCTGATTAAACATAGAGTATAAAATTAATGTCTACTATATTTATTGATTGAATTAATGATATTTGTAAACTATCTATAAAATTTCATTCCACCTTAGTCAAGTATTTCCCGAATCAATATTAATTGAGAACAACAAAACAGTTTCCCTAATTACTTTAGGGTGATGAATCCTATCTTGATCAATCAATTACCTATATATAGTTCATATTATCTAATGAATACTGGCGGAGTTATCTTTAACTATAATAGGTAATAAGTAGTATCAAAATATAACAATCCCTATAGAAGATTATCAAGTCAAAGGATCACTTATATAATCATCACAATGCATATTTTATAGACATACAAGTAATGTTCTAAATGAATTTTTCATATAGGGTCAGTTCGGTGAACTGTTATTTAACAAGCACCCACATATTTGTCTAAGTATCTCCATTCTTTAGTCTATGAATTCGATTACTTCCTTCATAAGGAAAAAAATTTCGATTAATTCCTTCATAAGGAAAAAAAACATGTGATAGTCTTTTTATGTTCTATTAGTATCTAATTTTATTAAAACAATAATTAGGAACAATTTAGAAATAATAAATAAATGTAATATGAATCTCATAATTTTAACCTCATCATAATTGCATTTGCAATATATAATTGTCTCATGGACTTTCTCATATACATTTAAATATGTAAAAGATAAAAGTGGAATGCTATCTTTATTCATTTTTATTTGTTAAAATCCTATTTTAATTTTTTATAATTTACTACCATTCTAACTTTATTTCTAATTAGCTCTGCATGGTTTCTAACTATAAAAGCCGGAGGAGAATGAGGGGATTTACTGGGCCTAATGATCTTTAGATTTTCTAGTTCAAAAAGTTGTTTCTAAGTTCTTCTTAATCATCTAAATTATATCTCATAGCAGTAACTTTAATAATATTTTATTTATCTATCATTTCTAACTTTGCTTCTTCTCTTTTTCTTTTTTTTATCTTAAAATTGTAAAGGGTTATCAGAGTAATTTTCCTTTATCTTCTGTTTTACTAATTCTAGTCCATCTTTGATGGTTTTATCTATTTCTATAATATTTTCTATTTTAATAAAGATTTCCCTCTTGAAAAGATCAGCTTTTCTTTATATCCTACATCACGCTAGGCTATGCGAAGTATAAAGGGTATTGGGGTAGATCTACCATAGATATTTTTTATTTGATTAACCATGATCCAATAATCACAAGGAGTTTGAAAATGTATTTTTTGTTTAATAATATCAAATAATATTTTATGAAATAATTAGAGAAAGTTGTATCCTAAAAGAATACGAGTTCCGCTATCATAAAAACAAAAGGGTGGACGTTTTATTAAAAATGATCCGAATAAGATTTGGGGTTGATGAATACCTTTCTGTAAATGTATCTTATTATTACAAATATCTAATCCTATTATATTTTTTAAGGTTTCATGATATTGTAAAGGAAAACAACTTACTTTATATAATCAAGAACCAGCTCCACTGTCTGTATAAGTAGCAAAGTATTCGATTCTATAATCTTTATAAGTTATTCCGATTGGAATATAAATATTAGTAGTATTAGTCATTATCTAGGAATATATAATTTATTATTGTTGTAGAATAGTTGTATTCCATATTATCTTATAAGATTGAACTTGTTTGAGAAAACTAGAGCCTAACATTATTTCTAAATTGAATCCTTCATTTCAAATAATAATCTTATAGGTATTTTACTATCTCTTATCATAATAATGATTTTTATGTCAGTATCGATTTGATGTATTTCACCATTGAAATTTATATATTGATAAGGTTCATTTAGTTGAAAACTTATCAAATTATATACTAGATTATGACTAATGTAAGTTCGATTAGCTCCAGTATCAATTAAGATATTGTAGGGAACAAAATTTGTACCATTAAAATATTCTCCTTTAATTTTATAATTAGAAATTATCTTTCTATTTGCTCTTATTAAAGTATTAGCATATTGGTTACTACTTGAAACACAAGTTTTGAATAAGACAACAAAGGTAATAATTTATTGTCAAAAGTTAGTAAGATTTTTGTTGTAAATATAATGAAAATCATTTTTAAGGTCTTCCATATTTGCTATATAAGGAGGATACATTCTTTCAACTTCAAAAAATACTTTTGGAAAGTCAATAATATTTTTGTTTACAAAACATTTCATATGATGAGTATTTGATATGGCATAAGATATCATACATGTAATATAATATGGTCTATGTCCATCTTTAAGTAAATCTTCTCTTTTAATGTCTTGGATTAAAGAGAGAGTTCTATCAAAATCGTTATCTTGTATGTTATAAGACATTTTAGAATAGATATTAAATAGAATTTTTTAATATTGAAGATTGCCTCTCAAAATTCCCATACAGACCTCTTTTCTATTGTGAATTTGATAATCTGATATTGTTAAATTTATAGAACTATCTATTCTTGCTCTAAAAGTACATCTAATTATCATTTATATAGATCTAGTATGCACGCGTCCTATTTTATCTCTAATTTCTTTGGGAATGTGATCAATTTTTTAAGAGATATCTCTTTGAAATAGCAGATGAATCATTACTTTATTTGACGTTAAACTGGCTTTTTCTTTAAGATCAATACCATAAAACAAATGTTGTTTTCTAGATTTTAACCCTAGTTTTTCTAGTAACATCATATTAAACCGGTTATAAGAATCTATAAAAAAAATAGTATTCTGAATCTTTTTAAGTATTTTTTTATCAATAAGAACTTTTTGACTATAATCTCCATAGTTTTAAAATGTTTATACTATATTATCTATTATTTGCTTATCAATTTGAGAGTTAGAAGATTATTTTATTTTACTCATTTATTTCAAAATTTGAGGTTATTTTACTCATTTATTTCAAAATTTGAGGTTTCTTCGTATTCTATATATGTTATTACAAAAGTGCTTTCTTCAAAAGTATTAATTATAATAAAATATTTATTTTGTATCATTTTATTTATTTCATCATCTATTTCAATTTTATTTTTATTAAATATTTTAGGTCATTCATTAGTGTGGTCTCCTTTTTCTTTACAATAATAATGCTAACATTAAATTATCTTTTTAGTTCTTCTTTTATTTCTTCTAAAAAGTTTTTCTAGCTTTATATCCTTCTTTTTTCTTATAATATTTTTCTTTATGTTTCTTAAAACATTTCTTCCTTTTATATCTCTTTTTTATCTTATTATAATAAGAAGGATTATCACACTTTATCATAATAGACATTTTAAAATCATAATAACATAAAGAGGATTTTTTTCTTTATTTCTTTACTTTTCTTTAGTAATAAAGCATCACACCATTCACTTAATTTATTCTTAAAAAAGATACTCTTTTTCCTAAGGTATCTACAAGTTCAGGATTGTAAGTTGTCTCTAATTTACTTCCCCAAGGATTAGAGATCTTTGAGCAAAACATTTTTAAATAAAGTTATGTACTATCGACTTGATTATTAATATGGTAATAATAATAATTTAAAAAAATAAAATTATATCTATTAATTTCACAGATATCACATAATTGTAGCCTTTGTAATGCTATTACATGTTTACCTATAGTAGTTATATCTTTTAAAATATTTTCTTTTCCAACAAATTCTAGCCGAAACGTTTCAATTGCTCAAGTTATTAAATTTTCTATATTATTATCTAGATTAAATATAGAGTTTTTTAAATTTTTATCTAAAATTTTCCAAAATATGAGGGAGTTATTGACTAAAGTATTCTCTAAAAATTGTTTAATTGTTTCATAATCCATTTTATTAATAGAATTGTTACTTGTAGAGCAGTTTCCTATTTATCTGTTGCTTCTTCTATTTTTTTTAATGGAATTGATGTCTAAATTTATCCAAAAGGATTTATAGCTTTTGTTCTCATTTTATCTATAGATGTAAAGTCATCTTTATCTTTGATTATCATATGAGTTCTATTATATCCTAAATTAGGTCTGTTAAAACTTTGTAAATGATACCTAGGAAGTGGATTTCTAGAAGTACTAGTTCTATCACTAATATTAAGATTCTAGTGAACTTTTTATTTAACCAAATCATTTTATATGTGCTGAAGTTTCTAAGTTTAAACTTTCCATTTGTTCATTTAAGTCGTCAATTTCTGAATCTGAAGCTTTTATGAAAATTTCCATTTTATCTATAATTAGGAGGTGTTTTCTCTTTTAAAATTAGATCTCATATTTGTTTTCTCATAAAATTTTTATTAGGTTTATTTTTATTTTTTATTTATTCAAAATTTCCATCATACCTTGCATGTCTATGATTTGTTTTTTTTTGAAGTTTTTCTATATAGAAAAGAGTGTTATTTCCGTAATATTATATCGTTTTTTAAAATTTTTGCCAAACCAATTTCTATTTTAATCCTTCAAGTTTAATTTTAAGTATTTATTTTTCTGTCATGTAGATGATAATCTTCATAATGTCTACTCATTTCTAAATAAGCTTCTACTTGCATTTTTTTACATTTATGATATATTCTTGCTTTAACAAGGCTATATTCTATTTGATTGGACCATCATTGCTTTAATAACTTGTATAGCCTTTTTATCGCAATTTGTAAATAATATATAATTATATCTATTTGTACGATGACATAACTCAATCTAGGCTTCTTGTAAATAAATATCAAGTTTATTTATTTCTGAAAGCAAATCATCGCAATAAGGACACTCTCTTGTAATTAACGACATAAGTTGTAACATTTCTAATAACCTAACATCAAATATAGTTTCATATGAAATATTTTGATAATTTTAAATTTAAGGATCAAGTATCATAATGAAGATATCTACAAACACACAAATAATTCTATAGTTAGGAACAATTTAAGAAGAGTAATATATAATAATTTGAATCATATAACTATAATCACATCGTAATTTCAATTGTAGAATAATTAATTCAAAATTTTAAATATTATATTCTAACACATTTTGCAGGCACTATGAGCTATAAATAATTAAAAATTGATATTGATGTGGTTAAACGGAAATTTCTTCTCGTTTATACTTTACCTACATTTTTTTAAAAGGGAAGCAAACGAAAAACGTTACATGCTAAGTCTGGGGAAACAAATTCCCAATAGATCCTGTAAAAGGATTAAGTGGCACCCAAAGGGTGTTGTAATAAAATGATGGACACCAATGTCAAAATTGTCGGCATATTTGGCTAACCAGTCGACGCATCTGTTGCTCTCTCGGTAGATATGTCGATAAGCAATAGTCCAGTTTCTAATGAACAGCTCATGAATACTCCAGACGATTGGGTTGGGCGTCCTGGAACGACTGTCTGCAGAGGACAGAAGATCAAACACTGCCTTAGAATCGACCTCGAGCTCGATTCTGCGATAGCCCAGATTCCATGCCAGTGTGAGCCCAGTGAACACCCCCCAGAGTTCTGCATTCAGCGGAGAGCACCTTCTAATATGATGTGAGAACCCTCCTCGCCAATGACCTGTATTATCTCAGAAAACGCCGCCTGCAGTGGCCGTCAAAGAAGATCGTTGACAAGCTCCATCAATATTAAACTTGATCCAACCAGGGGGCAGTGATTGCCAGCTGATGAATTGCTCCTGTCGAGGTCGATAACCATGAGAAACTGCTGGCCGAGGGCACCTGACTGAGTCCCGTAGGAGACCTCCATAAGACAAAATAAGAGAAATAGGTGATGAAGGCCAAGTAAAGAGGGTATCAAAAATGGATTTGTTCCTCCATTGCCAGAGGAACCAACAGGAAATGCCAAAAAGAAGCAACCAAGCATGGCCAAAAACTGGACGGTGGCAATTGAGATTATGGAAAAGCCAGTCCTGATTCAACTGGTTGAAAAAGTCAGCCGAGATTATAGAAGGAGGGAAGGCAGTCCACACTTGTCTGCCTCGGGCACAGTTGCGCACTGCATGCATCGAGGTTTCCTCAAGGCTACAGTGATAGCAATCTCCAGTAGTAGTGTAGTGGCGTCGAACTCTATATTGGTTCGTGAGCAGCCGGTCATGCGCTAAAAGCCAAAGGAAGGAACAGATGCGTGGAGGTCCCTTCCATTGCCAGATGGCTGTCCATACGTCATGGGCCGAGGCGTTCGCCTGGCCTGTGGTCAGGTTGTACGCTGAAGCCACAGTGAATTGCCCTGTGCTAGAGCAGCCCCAGATAAGTGTATCGGGCCCAAGTGCAGGCCTAGGTGGAAAGGTTCCCGCTATCAACCGGCAAATAGGCAGGGGGAGATAAGCATGAATGACACCCCAATTCCACTGTCCGTTGACGTCCACAAAATGAAGAACATTAAGATTGCGGATGGACGTCGGGATGGGGTTGGTAACATGCGAGATAAGGGGTCCTATCCCCGAAATCCAATTGTCTAGCCAAAATCGAGTGCGACAGCCATCGTCGATCATCCATTTGACCCCTTGTTGAACGAGAGGCCATGTGGATTTGATGCTCCGCCATATCATCGACCCTCCTACGGTAGGTAACTGGGAGGGGAGAAGGCAGGCGTCCACATTGTATTTAGCAGATAGGACTTGGAACCAGAGTGAGTCCAGATTGTTCAGCATAGTCCATCCTAATTTGGCTAGAAATGCATCATTGGTTTCACGAATCGTACACAGGCCCAGTCCCCCAAGCTCTTTAGGCTGACAGACAACCTCCCAATTGACTAGATGAATCCGCTGTTGCCCCTCAGTTGAACCCCAGACAAATTGTCACATTAACTTCTCAATGTCGTCACAAATCCGACGGGGCAACCTAACTGTCTGCATAGTATAACTAGGCAGAGCCTCAATGACAGATTTTGTCAAAGTGATATGTCTCGCCAGCGACAAAAGATGAACCTTCCAGCCAGAGAGACGTTGTTGCACCTTGTCAATGATATACTGATAAGTTCGACGACTAACCCGTTCATGCAGGAGGGAGACACCTAGGTAACGACCAAGATCCGAAGTCTG
>JANVCQ010000001.1:11890569-11933938 GCA_025531925.1 Erythroxylum plowmanianum
GGGAACATTTTTTTTCTTAAAAAGGCAATCCAAATTTTAAATTGCAAGTTTCTTTATTTGAGGTCAGTTTGTGGTCGATTTTGGGCCTTCCATGCTTATATGGGTCCGAATGTTGGGCCTCAAAGACGGGGTCCAACAGCACAAGCTGCCATTTCTCTCTAAAAGCAGAAGGTGCTGATTCATGCCATAACTGCTCAAGAGCTATGGAAAGAAAGGAATCGGAGGAAGTTTCAGTGTAAAGAGCATTCTAAAGAAGTTATGGTGCATACAATCATAATGCGTGCGAGAACAGTTAATAAGTTGGGAAATAGAATGTGATTAACTGAAAAAAGTATAAGATGTTATAATCGAGAATAACTTTTACTTGGATTGAGCTTGCCCTTTGCTCGTGCGACTCCTTCTTGATGAATTCCAAGCCTAGCAAGGGTGAAAAAGATTAAAGGAAGTATGATGAAGTTGACGCATGCATCCACAACGCAAATTCTTACCTTTAGCTTGGTGAAAACGCGAAGAGGAAGATCATTTTGTTAATCGCCTCTGTAATTTTTGAACCCTAATTGAATAAGTCGCTAAATAACAAGTAGATTGGGGGGGAGGGGGGAGATGTCGAGTTTGTGGACCACTGCATGTGCAACGTTGTTGTCTCAAGTAACAATGTTGTCGTTCAAGATGCTGGCCCTCTTGTAATGCAACATTATTAGTTTTTTTTATTTATGGCTTACATCTTCGTCATTTTCTTGGTTTATTTGAATAGTTATTCTTTTTAGACTTTGTTCTTCTCTTTTTTATTATCAATCAAATTTTTTAATATTATAAAAATTAAATTAAATTATTTAAATTTTTTAGTAAAAATAAATTATTTTAATATAATATAAATTGTTCATATGTATAAAAAATTTAAATTTAATTATTTAAATTCGTTTTAGTAAAAATAAAATATTTTAATATAATATGAATTGTTCATATATATTATAAATTACTTGTAATTGTAAAGATATAATTCAAATAATATTAAATAATATATATGTGTGTGTGCGTGTGTGTTTGTGTGGAATATTTGCAAGAAAACTCCTGCTGGAAAAAAGGTCAAAAAGTAAGTACAAATTTTTGTTCACACTTTTTCTCTTCATGCAGGCGCAACCTGTGCTTCTCTCTTAGTGTCACAGGACTCTTTCTTCATACACATATGATATATTACAAGTAGTGTAACAGTGGGAGTACTACTACTGCCATACTAGGACTTCTTCTTTCTCTAGGGTATGCCGGGCTCACTCCCGACAAAATCTTAAATTTATTTTCACTATACCCATTTGGTTTCCGCCATTTACTTGCTGTTCCCTTAATTGCATTTTGGTGTGTCAAAAGTTTCACCCTTTCGTTCAAAAAATCAAATGCTTTGATTTTGTGGCCTTTGTCTCACCCATTCATTTGCTTATTTGACTCTGGATCATTTGATTTAGGGCACTTTTGGGTCAGAATTCAGAGAAAAGCCGGACTTTACCGGTGGGTGTCACTGCATGTTGTGCTTTGCGTGTTTGTTAGCTGAGAGGAAACTGAAATTGTCACATTGATGGTTGCTTTTCTTTCTATGAACACGCCTGTCAACGTAGCTTTTAATCTGTTCATATTTTTTGAAAGTTTTCATTTTTGTGCTTTTATGTCTCCCACTCTAAGAACCCGTTTTGTTTTAGTTGATGGGCACTTTGTCTATTCAGTTGTTTATTTTGATTTTCGGGCTTTATTTTCAATCTGCACGCAATTCAATGCTCATATATTCCTGCAAATTTAACGTCGGTCTTTCTCTACTTCTTGCATTACCTTTATTTTTATTTTTATTTTTGGTAATCAAGGAAGTTCGTGAACGAATAAAAGGTATGGAAAGTTGCGATATTGGTTTAACGATTGTTCACCCTACTTATAAATGAGAAAACTGTTTTGGAGAGTTTCTGCTGTCCCAGTTACCGTGCTTTGATTTTTATATTTTTCTTTTGGCGGTAAGCAAAATGATATATGTCTGTTGTCCTTTATTTGCCTTAGTTATGTCTTGAGCTAAACTAAGTTTATCTGCACTCTAACAGCTATAAAGTACAGGTTGAGATGATAAAGGAACTTCTCATGGAATGCTAGGCATCTTTTGTTCCTATTTTTTGATATCATATATTCTTTTTCCGGTTGGGGTTGTGGTGGCAGTAATTTGAAGCAAAACATTAGGAAGTGAACTATGTTTCTTTCTGGATTTTGGGACAAAGTTTTATGTGTCCGAGCTTCATGCATTTTATGCAAAATGGTTATCTTTTCCTTTTCTCTTACTTGTTTATTTTGAAGGTTATGTGTGGAAAATGTGTTTGTTTGCATCAATTTGCTTATGTGTATCTTTCGGACATTCATGGTATGCCTGTCTATGAAAGTGATGTTTGTTTGCAGATGCAACTATGTGAGCTAGTTTCCCTTTTTCAAATTTTTTTCTCCATTTTCTGTTTTGTGCTTTGGATAATAACGACCTTTACTTTGTGTGTGTTTAGTTCTAATCAGTTCCATCATCGATCATCTCATTCAACCCATGTTTTATGCATATATTAGTGTATCTCCTACTGTATGGAAATATGCATGTATGTGTGATTGTATTGGTTTTAAGCTGTTTTACTATTTCAACTTCTTTTTATGATTAGACTTTTGGATGCTGCTCATTAGCTAGTGGATCAATTGGTATTTGAAATCTCTTCGTGGTATTGTGGATTCCTTATTATTTGATTGTTAATTCTTACTCTTTTGCCCAAATTCATTGTTTTTACAGAGCAAAATCTTACTTACCCTTAGAGAAATGGAGGAAAATCTTCACCCGACCATCTTTGAGGGCGAGATAGTGGGTATTAAGTTTGGTTTGGCTACTCAAAAGGAAATAGTAAGTAGAATACTAACTTTGTTGTTCCATGTTTTACTTGATCCATCTACTGTTGTTTTAATTCTTTAAATAAACTTGTCATTGTAGAGGTTAATGAGTGAGTTCCGGAGAAAAATAGCCTATATGATCTCTTGGAAGTTAATAAGTGTTAACTTGTACATCATTAAGATAAAGTGATATCATAGGTGACAACTTTTTTTTTTTTTCTAGTAGAGTACATGGTGAGGCAGGAGTATGGAACCAAAAATTGGGAAAAGAGTAGGGAGAGGGCAAGGTGCTAATTGAGCCCTTGGTTCATTGACAAGGCGAGGACTCTTTTGTGCTTTGAAATTAGAAGTATTCTCTTAAGTGAGTCATGAAAAATGTTATTATTCACTATTGGTATAAGTCTTTAAATGAATTTGTTATACTATAGGTTAATGAGTGGGTTCTAGATAACCCTTGCCTATATGATCTATTGGGAGGTATTTTAAGTGTTCACTTGTACATTGTTGAGATAAAGTGATATAGTAGGGTGAGAGTTTGTTTTGTTTCTGAGTACTTGGTGATGCAAGAGTATGGAACGAAAAACTTGGACAAGGGATGGGGAAAGGGAAAGGTGCTAATTGAGCATTTGGCTCATTGGCAAGGTGAGGACTTTTTTGTGTGTTGAAACATCTAGAATTATTCTTTTAAGTGAATCGTGGACATGTTATTGCTCAAGTCATGGTGATTTTTGCTTGAAGTTGTACAACTAATATCTACTTCCATTGACTTATTTCTTGAATAACTTGTATGAATTGCTAATATCCTGATTCTGGATTTGTTTTCAACATTCTTCGACAGAGCACAGCATCAATTAGTGAATGCCCCATTAGCCATTCTTTTCAGCTCACAAATCCCTTCCTTGGTTTGCCGCTTGAATTTGGAAAATGTGAATCATGTGGTACTTCTGAACTTGGAGAATGTGAAGGTGTGTCAATGAACTATGTTCTTGCGTTTTCTTTAACGAATCCATATATCTATACGTACAAACGTAATCCTATGGCTCCATTAAGTTTGGAAAGATTAGTGAAATGTTTCTTTATAAATTTGTGCTCCTTAGGTCATTTTGGATATATTGAGCTTCCAACAGCCATTTATCATCCTAGCCATGTTAGTGAACTGAAGCGAATGCTAAGTTTACTATGTCTAAAATGCTTAAAGCTCAAAACGAACAAGGTTAGTCCTAGTTCAACCTCTTTTCGCATTCCTTCATCTGTGTTCAACAATTTCAATGATCCAATTGTTAATCGTGGTTTCTTATTTTTCTTGACGTGTTTTATCTGTCTCAAGAGTTATTAGGCAAAATAATAAGATGAATGCATGGTAAAGGGAGAGGAAATGCAACAGAACACTAATTAGGGATTTACTCACAGATGAAATTTAATTTCCTATAAGCTGGGTGAATGGAGATAAGTTAGGGCACCATATCTACCCTTGCTCCCCTCCTCCAAAGCATAAAAATATAGAAGATGAAATGAAAGTTTGACTTAAATGAAAAAATTGCTAGGAAAATGTTTGTTTTTTTAAAGATATGTTTATAAAACATTGGCTTATTGCTTAATTACATGGATGCTATATTTTGAAAAGCTTTTGCATTTTCTCATGAGCTTGGTCTTACTATCTTGATGATTTAAAATTGCAGATGAAGAATAATAATGGTATAGCTGACCAATTGATATCTTGTTGTGAGGTGAGTATGAAAACAACATTTTTCACCGCTTCTTTTGTTTTATATTGCTTGATTCTTTTAGTAGATTATTGTCATTTACTACATTTTAAGCAATTTTATCTAGTTCACAAAGCTTCCATTTTCTCAAATGCAAGCTCCCCAGTCTGACTTTTGAATGTACATTGACTATCTTTTTGAAACACCAAGGTTGGTTTAGGAACTAGTATCTTATGGATCCAAGATGATTCTAGTTCTAGTATGACGCATTCAGGTGCTCTAGAAGTAGAGGACAATTTTGGGTTTTTGTCTACTGATATTATTGTCTCTATGCCCGGTCTGTGATTTCTTCAACTTTAGCTTGAACTTTTTCTTTTGAAGGACTTCTTGGTAACACATCTTCCAAAATGGATTCTTAGAATATCTTTGGTTTCTCTGTATCTTTAGATTGTTGAACTAAATGCTAGTAGTATTTGCCCTTGTGGAAGTGTCTTCTTTTATGGATGGGTCTTCAAGTTCTCATGCAATAGTTGGTAATTTGAATTCAAGTAATAGGTTTGTGGTTATTTAATCTTTTATAGGAAGCTACAAAAGTTTCTGTTAGTGAGGTGAAAACAAGTGATGGTGTTTCTTATTTGCAATTAAAAGTGCCTCGTAAACAATTCAAAGAAGGTCTTTGGAACTTCTTAGGAAGATATGGGGTTTGCTATGGTGATGACCATATTCGTACATTGCTTCCTTCTGAGGTTTGTATTCTTGTTTTATACATGTCCTTTCCCCTCCCTTATCCCTCTTCCCCCCTCTCTCTGTGGTTGGTTTGTGTTCATTTATGAAATGCAACAGGCAATGGAAATTTTAAAAAGAATTCCTCAAGAAACTAGGAGGAAACTAGCTACAAAAGGATACTTTCCACAGGATGGTTACATTTTGCGGTATTTGCCAGTTCCTCCAAATTGCTTGTCCATGCCAGAAATTTCTGATGGCGTTAGCGTCATGTCTTCGGTATGCAATTTATAAGTCAATTAGGTTTGCTATTGACTGTAATTGTATTTGGTGATTATCGTTGTTTTCTTATTGTGTTTTAGGATTTGTCTGTTTCAATGCTCAAGAAAGTGCTTAGGCAAATCGAGATGATCAGAAGATCGAGATCTGGTACCCCAAATTTTGAATCTCATCAAGTCGAAGCCATTGATTTGCAATCAGTAGTGAATCAGTATCTTCAAGTTAGGGGTACTTCAAAATCATCTCGTGATGTAGATGTTCGTTATGCCAAGGGAAAGGAGTCAGGTGAATCATCAACAAAAGCATGGCTTGAGAAAATGAAGACATTATTTATTAGAAAAGGCTCTGGATTTTCTTCTCGAAGTGTGATTACTGGTGATGCTTACAAGCTAGTGAATGAAATTGGCATCCCCTCTGAGATTGCGCGAAGAATTACCTTTGAGGAGAGGGTCAATGTGCACAATAAGGATTACCTACAAAAGTTGGTTGATAACAACTTGTGCCTCACATATAAAGATGGATCCACAACATTTTCACTAAGGGAGGGTTCCAAAGGACATACATTTCTCCGACTTGGGCAAGTCGTGCATCGGCGGATTATGAATGGAGATATTGTTTTCATCAATAGACCTCCAACAACACACAAGCATTCTTTGCAGGCACTTTCAGTGTATGTGCATGATGATCACACCGTGAAGATTAATCCTCTAATATGTGGGCCTTTAAGTGCTGATTTTGATGGTGACTGTATTCACCTTTTCTATCCTCAGTCTCTTTCTGCAAAATCAGAGGTCTTGGAGCTTTTCTCAGTGGAGAAACAATTGGTTAGCTCTCACAGTGGCCATCTTAATCTACAATTCACCACTGATTCACTTCTGTCATTGAAGACCATGTTGAAGACATACTTTTTTAATAGAGCAACTAGTCAACAACTAGCAATGTTTCTCTCGTTTTCCTTGCCTCATCCATCTTTGTCAAAGACCCATACTTTTGGGCCATTCTGGACAGCTTTGCAAATCATTCAAAGTGCTTTGCCTACTTCATTTAAGTGCTCTGGAGATAGCTATTTGATAAGTGAAGGTGAGATAGTTAAATTTGATCTTAATCGAGATGCTTTGCAGTCTGTGATTAATGAAGTTATGACTTCAATTTTCTTCGAGAGGGGCCCCAAATCAGTTCTTCAATTCTTCAACTATATGCAGCCTTTATTGATGGAAAATCTCTTCTCCAAAGGTTTTAGCGTCAGTTTGGAAGATTTCTATCTTTCCAGAGCTTTTAGAAGTAAAACTTCTGAAAATTTTAAGGCTATTGCTCCTTTGCTTCGCAATTTAAGGTCTTCCTATAATGTTGTAGTGGAAAGGCAGTTAGAGACTCACATTCGAAATGCAAGACGCCCTGTTGCAAACTTCATTGTGAGTTCTTCTGTGTTGGGGGATTTAATTGATGCTAAAAGTGATTCATCTATCACTAAAGTGGCTCAGCAAATTGGCTTCTTGGGTTTGCAACTCTCAGATAGGGGCAAGTTATATTCCAAGATATTAGCTGATGACATGGTTGAGCATTTTGGGAGCAAATATCCTATTGACAACAGTGATCATCATTCTTTACAATATGGACTAATTTGTAACTGTTTTTTCCATGGACTAGATCCGTATGAGGAGATGGTTCATTCTATCAATACTAGAGAAGTGATGGTACGCTCATCAAGAGGATTGTCTGAGCCTGGAACTCTATTTAAAAACTTAATGGCAATCCTTCGTGATGTAGTTATTTGCTATGATGGCACCATAAGAAATGCATGCAGCAACTCTATTATTCAATTGGAATATGGGGTGAATGCTGGAACTAAGTCACAGGATCTGTTCCCTGCTGGTGAACCAGTAGGTGTGTTAGCTGCAACAGCCATGTCTAATCCTGCATATAAGGCAGTTCTTGATTCTACTCCAAGCAGCAATTCTTCATGGGAGTTGATGAAGGTAGTCATTCTTTTAGTGTAAATAAAGTTATGTTTGTTTGAAGAGTTGTTTTCACTTATTTTTTTGGCTAATGCATAGTAATATAGCCATTTGACGTTTGATTCTTGTTTTTATAGGAGATACTTCTTTGCAAGGCCAGCTTTAAGAATGACTTTAATGATCGTCGTGTTATTTTGTATCTACGTAATTGTGAATGTGGGAAAAAGTATTGTCAAGAGAAAGCAGCATACTTGGTCAAGAACCATTTGGAGAAAATCACACTTAAAGATGTCATTAGGTGCTTTATGATTGAGTAAGTTTTATCTTCATATGATTATTTTTGTTGTTTTCTTGTAAAGCATACTTTTGCTTATCATGGCATAATGAAACTCTTATATGTTTTTGTTGGGTTTAACTTGTCTTATTTATCACTTGCCATTGTTTTTGTTGTAAGGGTTTTATACATGCATATTATGTGTTCCAGGTGCCAGCAAACTTGATATTGTCTGCGGGTGCTTGATTATCAATAGCGTCACCTTTCTGATATTTGTGAAGATTCTATAACATTAATAATTTGGTTGCCTATTGTTGTGTTGGAGTGGTCTCAGAGTGCACTTTCAACATTGACAGATCTAAATGGCCTTTTAATAAGGAATTTATCAACTTCTTAGTGTCATTGAAGCTCGCTATCTCAATTCTTTCATTTTGCACAAATCTTTTCCTCAAATTTTCTTGATTCCCATGCTTAAAGTTTCTAGCAACTCTCATTACGTTTTGTATTGGAAATGAGAAGCCTAAAGTGTTTTTCTTTCTTAAAGTTAAAGCCATATTATTTGAAAAAGTTTAGTCTACAACTTGAGGCAGCTTAAATACATGATGATTATTTTAATTAGAAATTTCTTGTATCTGTAGTTGAAACCCTTGATCAAAGGGTTCAATATGCTTTCTATGCTCTTATACAATTTTGTTTTCCTTGCATATCCTTGTCTTCAATGCATCCTTTCCATGATATATAGTACGTATTGCATGTCTTTCTTCATTCATTCAACTTTGATTGTAATATTCTAAATTTCTTGTTGTAACTTCATCCTCTTTGTAACATTTAAAGTTTTGGTGGCTCCTTTTTAGCAGATATACACGGCCACAAACTATGGTAGAACAAATTGCTTCAGGCCTTATTGGCCACCTTCATCTGAAAAAGGTACTTTTGTTTCATAAACATGGTTACTTTTTTCATGTTCTATTTCCTTTTTGTTCTTCTGCTTTCAGAGAGATCTATATGAAAATTCTAAAGTACAATGGAGTGAAGAGATATCCCTCACAAGTTTGAGATATTTAAACAGGTAAAGTTGCAAGAGTTGAATGTAAGCATGCAAGTGATCCTCGAGAAGTGCCAAGAGACAGTCAAATCATATTTAAAGAAGAAAAAAATTGGTCATTATTTTAAGAATACAACTTTGTCTATCAGGTTAGTTTGTTTTCCTTGTTTCATATGTTATTGTTTGATTTATTTGTTTGCATATGATCTTGATGATGTATTTATTTTGTTTATGGAATTGACTTTTTGAGATGGTTTGGTATTTCACTTATGCAATGATGAAGCTTCAAAGGTTTTGTTATGAACTTCTCTTCCCCTTTCTTCTATTTTAATTACGAAGTCTAATTTCTCATATGACGAACATATGAAGACATTTGGTTGATCAGAAAACAAGTTGTAGAAACTCGGCCTAATAGGTCTCTTGCTGTCTCAAGAAGGTGTTTGTTTTTTTTATCTACTACACCATTTTGTGATGGTGCATCTACAGAAGATGTTTGATGAAGGGTGCCATTCTTGGTCATATAGGATTGAAAAGATTTTGATAAGTATTCTTTAACATTATTAGTATTGTGTGAATCAAGAAATTAAATTGAGTTTTGGTCTCAGCACAAAGTAAAAAAAATGAGAGAACAATTCAGAACGACTTTTAATATAACCAAGTTATATGAGAATAATCATCCACAAAGGTAACAAAATGCTTATATCCATTTTGAAACAAGAATGGACAAGGACCCCAAACTTCTGAATGAACCAATTCAAAGGAGAACTAACTTTTTTGTTGACTTTAGAACTAGAGTTAAGATGATGATGTTTTGCAAAATGACATGATTCACAATCTAAGGAAGACAAGTTATGGTATTGAGGTCGAAGTTTCTTGGGTAGAAGAAGAGAAGGATGCCCCGATCGACAATGTACCTCAAAGGGAGCTACAACCTTAAAGCAAGCAATAGACTTTGGCACTTGTGCATCAAGCATGGAAAGACCTCTAGATTCATATTCTTTACTAATAATCTTCTTCATCATGAGATGCTGAAAGAGGCAATAGTCAGGAAAGAATGGGAAATAACAATTAAGTGTACGAGTAAGTTTGCTAACATAAATTAAATTAAAGGAAAAATCAACAAACTTAAGATAGATGAAAAAGGGATTAATGGAGTTAGGGTGACTCTACCAGATCCAAGAACGCTAGAAGTTGACTCATCAGCTAAAGTAATAGGAGAATAAGATTTATGTGGTTGAAACATAGAGAAGAGATTATAATTACCTATCATATGATATGTAGCACCAGAATCAATGACCCATTTTGAGGAGGAAATAATCGAAAATGTATTTGGTTTACTTGACTCAGTGATAGCAGTGATGGGTTTAGATGAAGCCTTCAATAATTATTGCTATTGAGAGAAGTTGTGAAATTCATTTGCAGAAATTAAGACAAACTTTTCAAATATATCAGTAGTAGATGCAACATGAGCTAACTGATTTCTTTGATTCTGATTATGTAGCTTTCTATAATCATAATTCATATGTCCTGGCTTATGATAGTAGTAACATATAATCCCTCCTAAATCCTAACCTTTATTATCAAAATTGCTTGATCAACCTCCTTTGTTGTTGTGACTGACAACAGCACTATTAGATTGAAGAGGTAGAGTACTTTTTGTATGCAACACTCTATTAAATGTGTCTTGCAAAGAAGTTATTTCAAAACCAGCAAGAATTTGAGACTTTGCAGTTACAAATTCAGAAGGAAGATGAGCCAGGAAACTCATGACTGTTATCTTCTCACGCTGAGTTTGTTGTTTTTTAATATTCAAACCAAAAGGCAGTAACATACTGAGCTCCTTATAGTTCTTAAAATCCATGAAATAACTTGTGAGAGATTTGTCTTGTTTCTCTGCATGATAAAATACTTTTCACACCTCATAAATGTAAGAAATATTCCCTTTTCCAGAATACAAGAAACCCATTTATTCCATTAGCTCCTTAACAAGTTCTCAATGATTGATCAAAACAATTACATAAGAACAAATAAGCATCATCTTTCAACCATGTCTATTTTGTATTGTCTTTAGTGGATTTTCAGTCAAGTGATTTCCTTTATCAATGCTTTGCAAGTACATTCAAATTGTCTTACTCCATTCTAGATAAAACCTATTAAGCTTGTGTTTTGTGATCATGGACATCACAGGAATTAAATCAGAAAGTAACTACTGATTTATTGTCAACCATATTGAAATTAAAGTTGAAAGGAAAGCCCAATACCTATTGCTCAATTAAAAGAAACATCAAAGATGCCAAATTTGAGTATGTTGTGAATTGGACCTTACAAACGAACAAAATTTGATGAAACTGACAACAAAAATGAATTCCAAAGAACCAAATGAGCCAATCGGAGGTGATATGAGAAATTTTTGGAGATAGGAACAACTGCGCACACCGGCATATGAGAGACGGATAGAAAGCTTCAAGCGGCGTGTGAGGCTCATATGCAGACTTGCCGGTGGTCAGATTTTGGGGGTTGGTTGAACTACTAAAGCCTCTCCCTCCTGAGCCTATGGTGACAACAAGCGATCACTCCATAAGGGTGAACCAAAACTAGCACAAATTCTACTCCATAGGGCATAGTTGGAAACCAAGAAATTTTTTTCTCATTAAGCACCTAGGAATACTAGATGTTCTAATACCATGAAAAAACAAAAAGAAAAGTGTTTTCTTTATTTTTTTAAAAATTAATAGATTTCATTATAAGAAAATATATACAATTTAGAGAACAAAACAAGTGTAATCCATAGAATCTACTTTACAGAGAACTAAGGTTCCTAGTAATCATCTACATCTTGAGATCGAGGGAACTTGCGAGACCACTTAGTCCAGTATTACACCAATGCCCACCCGCTCTTCATGCTACTTGTCAGATTTGCAGCTATTCCTCTTGCTAACTTGGCCAATCTGCAATGTAGGAAGATGACCTGAAAAACCTTTTCACTGCTTATGCTTTCTCTTTTGAATACTCTGCAATTGCGCTCTTTCCATATGTAGTACACCAAAGTTGCTCAACTTAACCTGATAGCTTTTAGATCAGTTGCATTATGCACTCTAATTTTCCCTATCCAAGCAATAGTTTCACTCCAAGAATCCATTCGTGGGGCCACGTTGAGTATATTTTGCAACCGACCCCAGACTTGTTTGGTATACCTGCATCTAATCACGAGGTGTTCCAAACTTTCCAATTCTGCATTACATAATTCATAGTTCAAATTGCTAATGGAGAACTTGATCTTATCCCTTGCAAGCAACCCTCCATTCATTCCCATCCATAAGATGAATGAATGAGCTAGGTTAAGATCACCATCCCATACCAAGGCTGCTCACTCTTGCCTTGTGCTCTGTGTAGCCAGTAACAGTGCTTTACAGGCTTTTGTTAAACTTCCTTGAGTTATCTACTAGCCATTGAATTTCATCCTGCTCTCCTTCCTGACATCGTGGCAACTCTTCCATGATAAGAATGGCGCTTCTACTATTGTGGAAGGGCCATATCCACTGATTATTTCGAATAAGCAAACTTACTTTAGTATTTGGATTCACCACCAATTCATGCCTTGTACCTCCTCCACTTTATATAGAGGACCTTTATAGTACCAATTATCATACTAAAAAGATGTGCTTTCTCCATTCCCAATCATGTGAAATAGTTGACTCTGCATCCATTGTTTGGTCTCTAGAATTTCTTTTAGAGTTCTTGACATATCTTGTCTTAACTGTAGGATCCAGATACTCTTGTGCTTAATGATTACATTGTGTGTCCATTTCACCCATAAATCCTCCTTTTTGTGTGTGTTTTCTTTAGTCTTGTTTCATTGCCTATATATATGTTTGTGTATATATATATATATGTATATATATATGTATATATATATGTATACATATATATATACATGGAACTAGTTATCCTCTATGGAAAAGTAAGACTAATTGATTCTAGTCAATCGCTATAATATATTTTAAAAATTCAATCCCTAAATCACAACTTTCCTAATATATTTACATATTTTGTGACACGTGGAGTGTTTATGAACTAAAATAGAATAGGAAAATGCTAACTTATTCTCGTATTAAAAATAGGCTTATGAAAATAATAAACTTCCTAAATATGATAATTATTACAAAAACATATGATAACTACTGCAAAAACTTAAATAACTTCCTAATCAATTTCTACCATTAGCTCCTAACTGCTCTCCTTTTATATTTCTTCCTTAAGAATGCATCTTGCATTTCAATCTCCTAGTGTCTAGATAGTCAGCCCAATCATGATTGTTGTAGGCTTGGAGCTGGTGTAAGGAACTAGTAGAAAAAGCTACAATCGGGGGTGTATTGAATGTTGCGTCAATTGTGGATAGATAGAGAAGCTAAGGGGATTACATGACTTGCTTATAATGCGGATAACATAAGAAATATCTTGGCAAGTAATGGTTAGGAAAATAAGACTACCCACCAGCTTTATATATAAAATAGGGTCTTTAAGAGGCTCTCCTTTGTTATGTCGATATTTCACGCTAATTTTTTATAGAAGTGTCAACTGAAGTAATGTTGTTGAGTCCATCCAACTGAACAAGATCGTGAATATACTTGTGTTGATTTAAGAAAATACCTTGATTTTGATGATGTACCTCTAAATCCTAAAACTAGGTAACTGCCCAATAATGTTTGGTTGTGTGGATTTTGTGTTTATGCTTTTAGTAATTTTATTCTAGCAGTACTGATAATACTAGAGGACTAACTTGTTATGTGTTTGAGATGGGAATGAACATCTATTTTTTGATGCAGCGAAAGGTGTTCTTTCCAGCACTTTTGCACAGATCAGTCAACAGATGAGCCATGCTTGTTGTTTTTTCGCCAAGGTGTTGAAGATTTTCCATTAGATTATCTGTCCAGTATATTTGCTGATGTTATTTACCCGATTTTCTTGGAAACAATTATCAAAGGTAGGCATCTTGATCATTGCCTTGGAGTTCATGATATTATATTAATGTTCTAAATTTCATGATTCTCACCTTTTCTCTCGAAGAGTTTTGTCAATTAGACAATAGATTTTAGGCTTTGAGGTGTGCAATTAGGACCCCCCATTAGATTCTCATAGGTAGTGTACGTGTGTATACTTGTTGACACACTCTTTTTTCTCCTTAATTTTGGCTATTGCGGGTTGGAATTTTTTGTCACTCTCTTGTCTCCCTCTCTTTCTCCCCAGTTTTTTCTTCATCTCTTCTTTTTCCCTTCATCTCTATTTCATTATTGTATTCCTTGAGGCATGCGTTTTGAGTTTTCAAGCTCCTTTTGTTGTTTCAACAATATAATTGTTAAGAATATTCTAGAATAGGCATATTATATGAATTTGTTGGTTTAGTATTATTTGTGTATACGGTATCAATTCTTGAATATTTTATCATTATGAAAGGATTATAGAAAGATCTCTCATTGTCCCTATAAATAAGACCTAATGTATCATTCAACTGACAAATAAGTCTAATGAGAACTATGGGTTTTATATTGTGTCCGTGGAGTAGGCCCTTACAGCTGAATCACATAATTCTCTTGTCTTCCTCTTTTGTTCTTTTTACACTCTCTCGTCATTTTGTTTTTATTTTAGCTTGATAAAATAAGTTCTCAGATTTTTACTGTTGTGGTTCTGCAATACAATGAATGGAATCAAAGCTACTTATTAATTCATGAGGAGTTGCTTATGTATACTATAGATTTGTGTGGTGGTGCAAACATTCACCAAGAACATCTTGTATCTTCTTTATATCATCCTATTTATGGTACATTTGAATAGCATTCATGTTGAATACTGAAACAAGCATCAAAGAATAGTCATTTGAAATTTGACTTTGACCTTATAAAACAAGTACTCTGGGTGACTTGCAAGACATTATGCAGATGCTGGTCCCCTACCTTTGTTTTTCGTTTGTGTGAAGTATTTGTTTATTTTTTCTGTAGACAACAATTTGTCTATATTGTTTCATGGACTTCATCTTAGTCTTCATATTGTGTGGTTATGCTATTTCACTACTGAATGTGTTAGGCGGTATGTATGCTTGCTCCAGCTTTGCAACATTAATCATCACTGTCAAATGCACCTGATTGTCTTCGTTGGATTGCTTCTTGATTTTGTTGAATATTCTTCTTTGGTTTTGTTTAATGTCTGATTTTCTATTTGGTTCATCACCCTCCCTTTTTTATTACCTACTGTTGCAGGCTAGTTGGCCTGTAACTGAATAGAAATCTTTATGCCCACCTACCCCATTTGATCAACCCATCTGGGTTACATTATATTCTTTTGTATTTCTCTTCCGAAGTTATATAGAATTCATGAGATTGTTTAATGAACAGGTGATCATAGAATTTGCTCTGCAAATATAGTTTGGGTTAGCCCAGATACTCCCCTATGGATGAGACATCCTTCTGAGATCAGTGAAGGGGCATTGGCTCTCGACATTGTTGTTCAAAAATCTGTTGCTAAGCAAAGTGGAGATGCATGGAGGACTGTACTTGACTCTTGTCTTCCAGTTCTTCATTTGATTGATACCAGACATTCAGTGCCATATGCAATCAAACAAGTTCAGGAATTGCTGGGAATTTCTTGCGCTTTTGAAACAGCAGTTCAGGTTGATTTTTCTCCTTATGCACTTTGAGCAGTCTATGACTGAGCCATTGGGATGTGCTGAAATTTATACTTCCTCAAGAGAGAACCACCTAGTTTGCAAATATGCTTTGGTGAAGTTTGGCTTACTGTTCACCGTCTAGATTTACATTACAGTTTTGTGTCTTTCAAACATATTGTCCGAGCTTATTGCCTGCAATGAGGGATTCATAACGAAACTTTTAGTGTTTTCCTGCTGCATATCTCATGCCTTTTCCTAGTAGCATTTTAGAGCATCTTTCATTAGCTTTCTCTCTTGCATCCTATTAGTGCTTCATGTTTTCTCAACATGTGAATTGTTCACTAAGATTCTCTTAACATTCTATTGATTGATGAATTTGATTTGCCCTATCATGCAAACTAGATGCTAGTTTTGGTCTAGTAAGTTCGACAATTATCTTTGTTTATGCCAACTTGTTTCTCGTCATTACTCTTTCTGTATTGAGTGCTTCTCTCTTTTGTGAACAGTTCACCTTTTCCTTTCTGCTAATCTAATTTACTTGAGCCTCTCATTATTATATCATTTAGTGATGTGTTTTTCACCAATTCAAAGTTGTAAATTTGTGCTTCAAATATTCAATAACAAGGATCCTCTCTTTGTAATCTGCATCCTGTAATAGGATGCTGGATATCAATCAAGAAACAGGGATGAGGGATATTTGCATTTAATTGTTTATATTGAGGTGCTGACTCCATGTAGCAGAACATGGTCATCTCAGGCCTTGATATGCATCATTATTTGTTATCTTTCAAAGGACTTTGGTTCTATCCTAATGGCACTTATCTATGTCGTTCTCTTTTACTCCTTTGTTTTATTAATATCATATAGAATTATCTCTATTAGTTGTCTACAGTGCTATTTTTTCTCCTAACAAAAGGAAGCTAAACTGTAGGCTATTTTAAACTGCTCCTTATTATCCTTGGCCTTACAGATCTATTCAGTGGCTCAATATCTTATTTATCTTGCAGCACCTCGCAACATCTGTGAAAATGGTGGCAAAAGGTCTGCTGAAAGAGCATCTCATTCTCCTTGCCAATAGTATGACATGCACTGGAAGTCTGGTTGGCTTCAATTCTGGTGGTTACCGCGCATTATCTCGCTCATTAGATATCCATGTACCATTTACTGAGGCAACACTTTTTGTAAGTATTTCATCTTTTGTTTAAAATTAACTGATATCCACATGATAACCTTAACTGTCCTTAAATTCTGGTTAAGACACCGAGAAGATGTTTTGAGCGAGCTGCAGAGAAGTGTCATGTGGATACTTTATCCAGTGTAGTTGCGTCTTGCTCTTGGGGAAAACATGTAGCAGTTGGCACGGGATCACGATTTGATGTGTTGTGGGAAACAAAGAATTTACAGGTTTTTCTTCGAATAGCAAATTGCTTTTTGAACATTGTTATAACTGGAACTCTCATCTTTTTTTTGAGGTTAAAAATTCTTTATGTTACTTGAGCTCCAATGGTATTCTGTTTTGCAGGCTTGCTTTGATAGAGAGGGTAGCATAGATGTTTGCCAATTTCTAAATATGATGAGCGGTGCTGCAAATGGAGAAGACTCAGTCACTGCTTGTTTAGGTCAGGAAGTTGATGACCTAGTGCACGAGGATGATGCTAATGATTGGAGCCTTTCTCCTGATCGCAATGCTCTGGACAAACCTTCTTTTGAGGACAGTTTAGAATTTGACTGGGATGCTGCCCCCCAAAAGGAATCTAACTGGTCTAGTGGTTGGGACCCTGAAGCTGCTAGCGCTAATGATTCTGGTTGGAAAACTGCGAAAGCCAAAACTTGTGATCTCCAGTCAAAATCCCAAGAAGATTCTGCTTGGGGTGCTGACACTTCTAAGGTCTGTAAAGGTGAAGATCTTGTTTTGTCTAGTTGGGACACTGAAGCTGCAAAGACTAATGCTTCATCTGGTTGGGGTACTGGGAAATCCAAAATTCATGATTCTACATCTAAAACACAAGAAGATTCTGCTTGGGTTGCTAACTCTTCTAAGGTCAATAAGGTTGAAGATCTTGCTTTGTCTCGTTGGGGTGGTTGGAACACTGAATCTGCTAACCCTAATACTTCATCTGGTTGGGGAACTGGGAAACCCAAAACTCATGATCTTAGATCAAACGCCCAAGAAGATTCTGCTTGGGGAGTTGACACTTCTGGGAACAGTAAAGGTGAAGGTCTTGCTTCCACTGCTTCCAGTGGTTGGGTTGGTTGGGAAGCTGCTGACCCTATTGCCTCATCTGGTTGGGACATTGGGAAAGCCAAAACTCGTGATCTTAGATCAAATCCCCAACAAGATCCTACTTGGGGAGTTGACACTTCTAGAAACAGAAAAGGTGAAGATTTTGCTTTCTCTGGTTGGGGTGGTCGAGAGACTGAAGCTTCTAACCCTAGTGCTTCATCTGGTTGGGAAACTGGGAAAGTCGAAACTTATGGACTTAAATCAAAACCTCAAGAAGAATCTGCTTTGGATGCTGGCATTTTTAGGGACAGTAGTGGTGAAGCAATTGATCTTACTTCAAAATCCCAGGGAGGATCTGGTTGGGTTGCTGTCTCTTCTAGGGACGGGACGGATGATGAGGCTTGGAAATCTGAGACACATAAATCAATGCCATGGTCTAGTTGGGGAATGGAGAGATCTGAAAAGCAAGATAACGTTCCTTCAAAAGGCCAAGAGGAACCTGCAAGGTCCAACAATTGGGATGCTGGTAGTGGCTTGGCAGAAGAGTCTAAAGATATGGATGAGTCATCATCTGCTTGGGAAAACATTAAAAGTGATGCTGGTAGTGGAGCAAGTGAAAAGGAGAACCCACCTATGATGAACCAAGGGGAAGAGTCATCAGGTTGGCACAAGGTCACTAAGGATCAATCGGTCTCTGTCTGGGCTGCATCAACTGCCCAAAAGTCTTCACTCAAATCCAAAGGATGGGGCCCTAACAGTGGAGATTGGAAAATCAAGAAAAACCATCCTGCTAAAGTTCCGGGGATTGTCAGCTGTGAACCTGGTCTGAGCGGACTGTATACAATGACCAGGCAGCGCTTGGACATATTTACTTCTGAAGAACAGGATATTCTCTCAGATGTTGAACCATTAATGCAGTCAATTAGAAGAATAATGCATCAGCCTGGGTAAGTTCCAGTGCTGTAAATTCCTGAATTCCTCATCCAACAGAGCAGATGATCAATTTTGTGCAGCATAGTGCTTCTAAGATGTTGGGGGAAAATTAAATATTGGCAATACGTAGTCTTTTGTAAGATGATTCTGGTTTACATTTCCCCTTTTTCTTTTTACAAATGTCCTGACTGATGTCTTCTTTCGTGAAGGTGCAATGATGGGGATCCACTGTCAGCTGATGACCAATCATACGTGCTTGATAATGTCTTCAATTACCATCCAGACAAGGCAGTAAAGATGGGCACTGGCATTGATTATATTACAGTAAGCTAATAAAGATGGTCTGTTAACCATAATTGATCAGAGAGGATATTTGCTGATATCTGCTGTCATCAGTTACATGAATTACTTTCAATACATACAAATGGTGCTTTGTCCGGTATATGACTACGCACTCTGATTTTCTTATGTTAAACCTTTTGTCTGACGCAGGTTAGTAAACATCTTGGCTTCCAGGATAGCAGGTGTTTTTACGTTGTATCTACTGACGGTTGTAAAAGAGATTTTTCCTACCGGAAATGTTTGGAAAATTACGTTAAGGGAAAATATCCTGAACTGGGGGCGGATTTCATTGAAAAATATTTCACAAGAAGCCGTGCCAGAGGCAACCGGCAGAGGAACCCTGGAGATGAAACTAAGCTGTAATCATGTTCATGTGTGCATACTACTTAGGCCGAGGGTAAGGGCATTTCGGTGATTGACCTGTTGAGTTTGTATATATACACAGAGTCATTAGTCACTGAGTACATATACTGATCTGGTGAATAGAAAGCCGGTCATTTTTTGTTGTCCATGAAAATATTTATCATTGCGTCTAAATGCCTTTCTTCCCCTTTTACATACACAGCAGCAGTTCTTAGAATTTACTTGAGCTCTTCGTCATCGTTTGATTTCCCTGGCATGTATAGTATATAGATATGATATCTATGATTCCCTCGCTTTCTCTTCTACATAATACTCAAGTCGCTGATACATATCTATGCTTGGTCAAGCCTCCGCCTGACGCACCACCAAGTAAGACGAAGCAAGTCATTCTAATTCATAGATAAAAAATACATTATATTTAAAGAAAATTTTAAAAAAGATCAAATATATTAATAAAAATAAACAATTTCTACGCTTAAAATTGTTTCAAAATAAAATTTATTGAAATAGAACAGTATAACATAAATTGGTGCCATAATCAGCAAATGCATATATTATAGCGAATTTATCTTCCTGGAAAGTGGTAATATAATAATTGATTCTTTTTAATATTAATGATTAATTCTGTATATAAATTCAGAAACGAGAAAATCTTAGAATTGTGGAATAACCGGTAAAATAGTTTCATAAAATCACATATTTATTTCATAAAACAGTTTATTTGTAAAAATAGAAAAGATGGCGATAATCATTGTTATCGGAAGTATTTATCCTCACGTTTCTTAGAAATGACACCAGTTCAGAAAGTCGCTTGCGTATTTGTCAGATATATCCCACTGTCCTTTTCGAACTATACGAAACTAGAAAGCCTTGGCCTTTGTTTACTGAATTGTTTCTCTGTGGAACAGAGTCTGACCCTTTTCAGCTTTCTGATTATACATTACATCTACGCCCGTTCAGTTTTTCTCGAGTTGTATTCACTGGTATATTTCATGGCCTCCATTCAACCTCTGCTTAGTGACATCATTAAAGATATTTATTTGTTTGCTATTGTTAATTAAGAGCTATATTTCAATTGACAAGCATGGATATGCAAATCATATATGTTGTTTTTCATTAGTGTTTCTATTTGCTTGAGTTTTGTATAGCAGAAAAATGGCATCTTTGGCTGCGAAAATGGTGTCTCCACTGGAAACTGGCCACAGAGTTTGGGAAGATGAGACTTTTATAAAGTGGAGAAAGAGAGATTCTCATGTACCTCTCCACTGCCACGAATCTGTCGAAGGTAGTGATTTGCAATATCTCCGACACCCTTTGTTTACTTTTTACTACTTTGCAGCATCTGATTGCGTAGTTGATTTCCTTGGCAATCCAAGATTTTATAATGCGCGAAATTCTTTTGTAAAGTTTATTCTGATAAACTTTGTGATGATCTATCTCTAACGATTCTAACTTATAATACTTTGACTTGTGGGGTCCAATTAAAATTTCAAACTTGTTGATTTCGCTGACTTCTGCTGTCTTTAATAAGAGCAACGAAAATACTGAAATGGAAAAGAGATGCTTGTCTTATTCCTTCACGTCATGGAGCATTATATACAAAGAATTATGTATAGCAGCTAAGCTATCAAATACATGACAGAGTTTGTTATAAGTTAACCGTAAGTTGTTATAGACCAACAAAACCGTTACAGAGAAAATGACATATACAGAAGTTATCCCTTAACATACCCCCGCAAGAGCATGGTCCCATCAAGAACATGCATCTTGTGTCGTAAGTCAACATGGCGGCGTGATGACAAAGGTTTGGTAAGAGCACCCGCAAGCTGATCATGTGTGGAGATATGGGCGACATGTAAATGGCCTGCTTGAACAAGTTGACGAACATAATGATAATCGAGAGCAATATGTTTCATTCGTGTATGAAATACTGGATTCTTGCATAAGTAAGTAGCACCAAGATTGTCACAATATAAAACAGGAGAGCCTTTGAAAGGGAGATGAAGTTCGGATAATAAGTTTTGTAGCCACTGAAGTTCTGCCACTGTTGTTACCAAGGATCGATATTTAGCTTCGGTGGATGAGCGGGCAACAGTGTGTTGACGTTTGGATTGCCAAGAGACTGGATTACCACCGAAGTAGATAAGATACGCTGAAGTAGAGGTTTTGTCATCTCTATTACTGTCCCAATCAACATCACTATAGGCCTTGAGGGTCGAATGCAGATCACTAAAGAGCTGAAGAGTAAGTGTGTCCTGTTTACGAAGCTGTAGCCCAAAATGAATGGTCCCCTTGAGATAACGATAAACTCGTTTAACTTGCTGAAGATGGGTAACAGTTGGAGCATGCATGAATTGAGCAAGCTTGTTGACCGCAAACACTACATCTGGTCTGGTATGAGCTAACTACTGAAGACATCCAACCATTTGTTTATAGCGAGAAATATCAGTCGGGGCCGTACCATCATCAAGGAATAATGGGGTGGAGAGACATAGTGGTGTAGAGACGGGCTTGGCATCAGACAAGCCAAACCGATCCAAAATATCCCGAATGTACTTGTGTTGAGACAGAAATAAACCATCAGTAGTGGGAACAATTTCAAGCCCCAAGAAATAAGACGGGAAACCCAATTGCTTGAGGGAGAAGTTTGTGGACAAAGCAGAAGTAAATTTGGACAAAAATGCAGATGAGTTTCCTATCAAGAGTAAGTCATCCACATAGACGAGGAAGTATGCAACAACCCCATTGCAATTATAAATGAAAAGAGAGGTATCACTGACACTATTCCTAAAACCATAGGAGAGGATGAATTGTTTCAGCGACTCGTACCACGCTCGAGGTGCCTGTCGAAGGCCATAGATAGCCTTGCGTAATTTACAAATGTAGGTTGGATGATCCGGATGTATAAAGCCCGGGGGTTGTTTCATGTAGACAGCTTCGGTTAATGCTCCTTGTAAGAAAGCATTGTTAACATCCATTTGAAGGATGGACCAGTTATGAGCAATGGCTATTGTGAAAATAATCTTAAGAGTTTGAGATTTAAGAACTGGCGCAAAGGTTTCATGGAAGTCCAAACCTGGAGTTTGCGTAAAGCGCTTGGCAACCAGTCGATATTTATACCGAGCAACAGAATCATCGGGGTGACGTTTGATCCGATACAGCCACTTCTTACCAACAATATTACATCCTTGAGGTGCTGGAACAAGGTCCCAAGTGTGGTTGCTGATTAGAGCATCAAATTCGGTATTCATCGAAGCACGCCATAATGGGTCCTGCATGGTCTGTGAGATACACAATGGTTCAAGTGTAGCTGGTAAGGGATATTTACTGACCTGATACATCTTTTTGGGTTTGTAAATGTGGTTTTTGGAACGGGTCTGCATCGGATGAGTGTTGGTGAGGGATGATGGCGCAGGCAAGGAGTCCGGAGGCACTGGCGGTACTGAGGCAACGTCCGCTGGGAGTGAATGAGCTATATGTCCGGTGCTGTCCAGATTGACAAAAGGTACAGAAGCATGGTTAGTGGTAGATGATGGAGTGGGGTCAGGATGAAGGGTGTTGAACTGAACCAAATTAGATGGATTTGACTGGGGAGGTGGAGACTTATGCGGGCAGGAAACTGGCGGGGACACAGAGATACTCTTATCAAGGAAAGATACGACTTGAGAGGATGTAGAAAGAGACGGGTTAGGTGTCAGGGATTTAGAGGATCGAAGAGAACCATAAGGAAATATGGTATCATGGAAGATGACATGTCTAGAGATGTAGGTCTTATTAGTAAGAGGATCGTGACACGGATACGCATAATGAGATGTAGAATAGCCAAGAAAGATACAAGGGGTAGATCGGGCTTGTAGTTTGTGGACTGTGTAAGGTCGAAGCCATGGAAAGCAAAGGCAACCAAAGGAGTGCAGGTGGTGATAGTTAGGAGGAGATTTGTGGAGTGCCTCATAAGGAGATGTCATGCGGAGGACTGGTGTGGGCAACCGATTTATAAGATATACGACGGTTTGAAAAGCATATGGCCAGAAGGTGGAAGGTAGGGTGGATTTGTGAAGGAGAGCTCTGCCAGTCTCAACAATGTGACAATGACGTCTCTCAGTTGTGCCGTTTAATTCAGGCGTATGAGGAGGAGTAGTGAAATGGGTAATTCCATGGTTGGCCAAGAAGGTTTTAAGCGCAACAAATTCTCCACCATTGTCACTAAACAGAGATATAATTTTGGTGTTAAAGAACACTTCGACAAGAGATTTAAAACGCATAAAGATGGAAAGAACTTCAGATTTCTTACGAATGGGATACAACCAAGTATATTTAGAAAAATGATCAACAAACACAACATAATAACGAAATCCATCGACAGAGATAATAGGTGCTGGACCCCAAACGTCATTGAACAACAGTTGAAGGGGACGACTACTGGTAAGATGTGTATTAGAAAAAGACAACTTAGGGCTTTTAGAACAAGCACAGGACACACAAGGATTCTGAGAATTATTGCTACTATGAAGGTGAAATCGTGTAGTAAGATGCTGAAGGATGGGTTTAGCTAGATGACCCAAAATGTGATGCCAATCTGTAGAGCAGACTGGAGTAGCAACATGGGCTGTAGGGAGCTTCTTTGGACAGGGAAGATAATATAAATCATCCGCACAGGGACCTTGCATCAGTACTGCCTTCTGAACATCCTTGACCTGAAAATGAGTAGAGAAAAATTCAATCGAAACGTTGTTAGTATCGTAGAGCTTAGATACAGAAAGTAAATTATGGGTAAGGTTTGGAACATGTAAAACATCAGGCAAGGACAACGAGGTAGTGGGAGTAGGGAGAGTGGTGATACCAGTATGGGTAATCGGTAACTCATTACCATTGCCGACTACTAGTTGATCAGAACCATCGTATGGTGAGGCAAGAGAAAGATTAGCAAGGTCATTAGTTAGATGATGGGAGACGCTTGAATCAACCACCCATTTATCAAAAGGAAGTACTGCAGTCTTGTGAATATGGTGGGCAGCTGGTTGCCGATTGCGAGGACGACCATGAAGTTTAAAACAGCGACGTGCTGTGTGGCCTGGTTTCTCACAGTATTGACAAACAACATAATAATAGGAATCACGGTTAGCTGAAGCCTGTACCGTTGGGTCAGAAACATCAAAACCAGAGGACATGCCGGAAGGTTGAGGTCGACGCCGCTGGTGAGATGACGAAACAGGTGTGTGGTTGCGAGGACGTTGTGATGGCCAGTGGGTGCGATACCCAAGCAGCGCTGTAGTAGGGGTAGAATCTGACTTAACTGTCCTTGTGAGATAGGCTTCATGATCAAGAAGCTTCTCAAAAGAAATGGAAGATTCTCTTGCCCGAATAGTTGTAGCAATCTCCTTGAAGTCGGAGCCAATACCATTGAGGACATGAATAAGAAGGTCAGTATCATCAAGAGGGCTGCCAATAATGGCTAATTCATCAGCTATAGATTTAATTTGACACAAGAAGACAGCCACCGATTGATAAACTTTTTCCATGTAAGTGAGTTTTTCCTTCAAAGAAAAAATGCGAGAGCGAGAGCTACTCGCATAGGTCTTACCAAGAACGTCCCACGCCTGTTTAGAAGTGGTAACTGAGAGGAGTAACATAATAATATTCTCAGCAACAGAGGAAAGAAGAGCTGCAATAAGAAGTTGATCTTGTCAAAGCCAATGGGTATAGCTAGGATCTGTCACTGGTGGACACGGGAAAGAGCCAACCATGTAACCTTGAAGTCCGTAGCCAATAAGAAGTGCAGTCATCTGCACCCGCCAGGCCGGATAGTTTGCTTTGTTAAGTTTAATGGAGGTTGTGTTCAAAACAATGAGAGAAGAGTTGTTGAAAGGAATGAGATGGGCAGGACTGGTGGTACCGGAGGCATCGTCTGGAGTAGTCATAATGAAGTAGAGATGAAAACTTGAGAAGGCAGAGAGAGAGGAAGGGAGAGACACTCAACCAAGATGACGAAAATTTTTTTTTCCGTTAGGCTTCAAGAAGATCTGATACCATAATAAGAGCAACGAAAATACTGAAATGGAAAAGAGATGCTTGTCTTATTCCTTCACGTCATGGAGCATTATATACAAAGAATTATGTACAGCAGCTAAGCTATCAAATACATGACAAAGTTTGTTATAAGTTAACCGTAAGTTGTTACAGACCAACAGAACCGTTACAGAGAAAATGACATATACAGAAGTTATCCCTTAACAGTCTTTACCTAGAATAACAATACAACTAACAACATTATCTTCTCTACTGATAACTCCTTTTTTATTTTTTTTGTAATCGGAGAATTGTTTTTGTCCCTTAATCCTAATATTTTAGCCCTCTATGAACTTACAGCGGGGAATCCAAGATATCTGCTATGCCTTATTTCACTTACATTTCAAGTTTAACTTTCATTTGCAGTTTCAAATCAATTGACATCTGAAGTAAGTAAATTTTTTTGCACTCTGTACTGCAAGTAATTTGATTTCTCTTAGCATGCTAGAAAAGGATCGATATTTTTAATTAATGATCTTACTCCTGTGGAAATTTTGTAATAAGTAAATTTTTTTGCATTCTGTACTGCAAGTAATTTGAATTCTCTTAGCATGCTAAAAAGGTTTGATATTTTAAATTAATGATCTTACTCTGGAAATTTTGTATCCCGTTTTATGAATAGGATCTCTGAAGTACTGGTATGAACGCAATAAAGTAGATCATTTGGTATCCAGATCCGCTGTTTGGAATGATGATGCTGTACAAAGAGCTCTTGATTGTACTTCCTTTTGGGTCAAGGACTTGCCTTTTGTTATGTCTTTATCTGGGTATTGGAGATTCTTCTTGGCTCCCTGCCCCTCTAGAGTTCCGGAAAGATTTTATGATGTGACATTTCAGGACTCTCATTGGGATACTCTTCCAGGTAAATGCCTTTTTTTCTTTTCTATTTCTTGTTGACAGAGAAGAATTTGACAGATGTTTTCTTTCATAGGCATTTGTTTTCTTGTGATTTTGTCCATAATCATTGATAATGCACTACACTACAATTTAAATCTCTCCCAGTCATCAATGCTTGGGGTTGCCATGTATTTCCTCTACTTATGTGATACATGTGGTTGGACATTATATGACAGAATCTCATAATTGTCCTTGTCTCCCTTGAGCAGTTCCTTCCAATTGGCAGATGCATGGATTTGATCGTCCCATTTACACAAATGTGGTGTATCCATTTCCAGTTGATCCTCCACATGTTCCAGACGATAATCCTACAGGCTGCTACAGAACATACTTCCAAATTCCTAAAGAATGGCAGGGTATCCTATAACTTTATGTACTGTCAACTTTAGTCTTTTAGCTGATTTTTTTTCCCATTTATTTTCAAGGTTTGTTGTGTATTTTTCTTTTGAACTAAAGGTCTGTTATACTGATCACTTTTTAACCTTCTACTGTGTTTTGTAAATTAAATGGAACTGAGATCTATAATTATATAATTATAATGTAGGAGTTCAAATATAGCTCTGAACCTAAATAAGCTATTACCTATGATTCTTTGTTGGTTTTCTCTGTGACCGCCTTTGCATACTCTCATGTACTCTTACTTTCTTCATGTTTTCTCTGTTGATGATCGGTTATAAAAACATAATAGAATGTTTGAGCTCTTGTTTTAGTTTCAAGGTCTTTCTCAGAGTTTTGGCTCCCAGAATTTTATTGTTATAGTTACCTTTCAAGTGTGCTATTTCTACAGGTCGTAGGATTTTGCTGCACTTTGAAGCAGTGGATTCTGCATTCTGTGCTTGGGTAAATGGGGTTCCTGTGGGATATAGGTATCTAAAGCTCACTATTCTATCTTAGTGTCATTATTGGTTAATATGACATAAATTGTAACACAAAGTTCACTTATGATATTGTTGAACCTCTTCTTACTAAATCATGTCGATATATATTGGCTGTTTCAGAGTATTTTTGGCTACATTTTCCTTATAATACAAGTATAGAAGAACAACCTAAAAAACCAAACACTAACAGTATGCTTCAATTGAGAATGATTTAATCAGACACCAGATATGCAACAAGAACTTGTGATTTATTAGATTGGAAACAGGTAAGATGCTTTGCAAGAGTAAAAATATTACACCTCTGGTGGACAATTGATAAAGTTTAACATAGTGCCTTTTTTTCATCTAAATTATCAAAAATATATTTATTATCTGAGACAGCCAAGACAGTAGGCTACCTGCTGAGTTTGAGATCACCGAGCACTGTTACCCTTGTAATTCGGGGAAGAGGAATGTTCTAGCTGTTCAAGTTTTCAGATGGAGTGATGGCTCCTACCTTGAAGATCAGGATCATTGGTGGTTATCTGGTATTCATCGGGATGTGCTTCTTCTATCCAAGCCACAGGTTTTTTTCCCCCCCCTTATCAAACTGGCAATTTTGACATCATGGCCTATATAAATTAAACTTGGATTTGGTGATATACTGATAGGGATCAGGTCTTTGTGGAATGAATTTATCAGGTCTTTGTGGAATGAATTTATACTCTGAATTTAGGGGCTGAAAGACTAGAACTTTGAGAAAATCTCATGTTTAAGATCAATGTATGATGCATGTGAAATATTTACAGTATGCATTGGATGGAATTGTTGAATTGAAGTTAGCTTGATATGAATTGTGTCACATCTTCATGATTGTTCGTCACTATGTCAACCTTCATTATTCTTTTCTCTATTATTGCATCTCTATTTATTTTTTCCAAGAGGATTTCAGCAAATAATAAATCTGCAAAATATTGAAATGCAGGCATTCATTGTGGATTACTTTTTCAAATCCAAACTGGCTGAGAATTTCGCTTATGCAGACATACAGGTTAGTGATTGACTGAAGAGTACAACATGCTGAATATGTTTCCTCATGTGAGGTTAAATTATTGATTTGAAGTGTGTGGGTTTGACAATATGCCTGTTTTCTCATTGAACTTGTTTTCTAGCACTACTTTGATTCTGCTATCCATATGCAATATTCTGGTACTGTACATTTATAAAAAATAAAATTTCAGTATTAGGTGGGAAGAATCATGTGTTTAAGTATGGGATTCTTAATTTGTGATTTGTTGATCTTTCATCTACATTCACATTTATGAACTTGAAGTGGCAAGGAAGTATCTAGTCGGAATAGTTTGTTTATTTATAGTCCAAGGGGTGTTATATTTGGAAAATAATATTCAATTTTAGTTCATTGGGAGTGCAGAGAATAGAAATTCAATTTTCTTATATATTGATCTGTTATATATCTTTCTATCCCATTCATAAATCAAGTAGGAAAGGGAATTTTAATTGGAAAGTTATATTTATTTTGAGCTTTTGCAAGTATATCTAATTGTTTAGTGGTGAAGGAACTATTCTTGATTTACCTGCTCCATTATATTTGTTTCATGTCTTTTTTAAATTTAAGTGGGATCAATTTTTTTAATTTGATTGGATCAAGAAACTATTAAGGCCCTATTTCTATTTTTATATTTCAGGTTGAGGTGAAAATAGACAGTTGTAAAGAAATCCCTAAAGACAATATTGTTTCCAACTTTAAAGTGGAAGCTGCTTTATATGACATGGGAAGCTGGTACAGTAGCGATGGATCCGTTGATTTGCTTTCGTCTTCTGTAGCTAATCTGACAATTGTTCCCTCCTTTGATGTGATTCTGGGATTTCTTGGTTACACACTTGTGGGGAAAGTAGAAAGACCCAGGCTTTGGTCTGCAGAACAAGTAAGGATTGCCATTTCTTTTAGAAATCTCACCTAATACTTTAGCAACACTCTAAGACTAAGCTTTCAGTTTGTTTGGTTATTGATGAAACATGTTGGGAGAATCTTTAGGTTGTTAATTATCATTGTTGTTGACTAGTTTTAGACCCTTGATTGTTTGCTTCTGTACGTTAAGGGTAATTCCCTCAGACATTCCTTTTATACCTCCTAGAATTAGGCTAACTTGAGTGTATATATTTTGTAATTCAGATTCTGAAAATTAACAAGGAGAATCCATTCTTAAAATCTCTTTGTTCATAATATCAAAGCATTTAGCCAAGGTCGAATTTGATTCGCTTCTAGAAATTCGTGTCAACCCTTAAACCCTTAGTACCCATTTCCTCCAGATCACTGGACACAAACTTGAAGAAAGAGGGAAAAGTAATTCTTCCTTGACTTTTTTGTGAATAGGACAGGGAATATATAGGACAATACAACCCTAATCGCCTCCTTAAATCAAGGAGGATCTATTTATTCTTTAAGAAATAAAATCCCGTTAATTCAACTTGATTATATCTAAAGAATCAACTAATTATCTCTATAAAATCAGCTAATTATTTCTATAATATCAACACTCATCATGCCCAACTTGCTTACAAATAACTCAAAATTTTATCTTAGTAGCCTTTGATGAAGAAATTAGTAACTTGTTGTGTTATAGGTATAAATTGTATGCAAATTGTCCACTTTCAAGTTTTTTTATTATAAAATGTCTGTCAATCTCCACATGCTTCGTCCGGTCATGCTGTACTGGATTGTTGGCAATATTGCTAGATGCTTTGTTATCACAAACAACTTCATTGGGTGCTTTATTGGTTTCTTAAGTTCTTTCGTGACTCTTTTAGGCTAGGCTATTTTACAAATTCCTTGAGCCATTTCCTATATTTTGCCTCCGCAATACTTCTGGCTATCACACCTTGATTTATACTCCTCTTAAGTTACTAGATTTCTCCACAAAAATGTGCAATAACTAGAAGTTGATCTTCTGTTAGTAAGAGACGCTACCTAGTCTGCATAAGTGTAGACTTTAACTCTCAGTTGATTACTTTTTTTAAAGAATAATCCTTTTCGTGGAGTTCCCTGTAAGTATCTTAAGATTCTGTACACTACTTCCAAGTGTTCTTCATAGGGAGTATGCATAAACTGGCTTACCATACTGATAGCAAAGGAAATATCTAGTCTGGTGTAAGATAAATAGATTAGCTTTTCCACCAGTCATTGATATCAACTTGTATCCACTACAACTCCTTCCTTAACTTCACCCAGATAAATAGATTAGCTTTTCCACCAATCATTGATATCGACCTGTATCCACTATAACTCCTTCCTTAACTTCACCCAACTTTGAGTTAAATTTCATAGGAGTATCTGAAGGTTTGCTTCTAGTCATCTTAGTTTCTTCTAGAAGATCTAAGATATGCTTCTGTTCGATGACTACTATGCCCTTCTTAGATCTAGCAATTTTCATCTTTAGGAAGTATCTAAGAGACCTCAGGTCTTTTATTTCAAACTCGTTCGATAGATTCTTTTTAAGATTTTCAATTTCCTCAAAATCATTGCCAGTGAGAATAATGTCGTCTATATACACAACTAGAATCGCAATCCTTCCTTCTATAGAAGTTTTTATGAATAGAGTATGGTTAGACTAACTCTGTAAGAAACCTTGAGAATTTACAAATCTTGTGAATTTATCAAACAAGGCCCTTGGTGATTGTTTCAACCTATATAAATATTTTTTTAGCTTGCATATCTTTTTTTTGAAGTGTTCACTAAATCCTGGGGGAGGCTCCAAGTACATCTCTTTTTCTAAATCTCTATTTAGGAAGGCATTTTTCACATCCAATTGATGTAGAGTCCAATCCATATTAACTGCAATAGAAAGCAACACTCTCACAGTATTTAACTTAGCAATAAATGAAAAAATTTCTAAATAGTCAATGTCATGGGTTTGAGTAAACCTCTTAGCAAGGAGGCGAGCCTTATATATTTCAAGTGATCCAAAGAGGCGAGCGTTATATCTTTCAAGTGATCCATTAGAATTGTACTTCACAGTAAACACGCATTTACATCTAACTAGTGTTTTTTTCTCTCAGAAGATCAACTTCCTCCCACGTTATACTCCTCTCCAAAGCTTTCATCTCCTCTAAGATTACATCCCTTCATTTAGGAATATTTAGAGCCTCCTGTATAGTCTTAGGAATGGAAACATTGGGCAACTTAAAAATAAATGTTTGAAATGATGGAGATAGACTTTGATATGATAAAATTTATACAGAGGATATTTGGTACAAGTTCTAGAATCTTTCCTAAGAGTAATGGGTAAATCTAAGGTTTCATCCTACTCTAGAATAGATATTGGTTTAGGTGACACTAACTCAATAGATATAGGTTCAAATTGAGATTAACTTGATTGGTCTCAAGTTTTTGGATTTGTTTTCAGGTTAGACTCTGCTACAAGTTGTTTGTGCTTTTCTGTTGTTCTGGATATTTTCTTAAAAAAACTTTCCCTTTGAAACAATTTTTGTCTTGTCTTGTACACATTTCATTCTTTTATTGAGATTGAATTTGTAAAGACATTGAAGATGAATCCTTTTGTTCATTATTTAGTGTTGGGCAAATAGTTGAAGAATGTCCATACCTCTTAAAACCTAAGGTTTGAGAGGGCAAACGATTTATGAGATGAGTGGCGTTAAGAATTGCTTTTCCCCAAAAAACTTTAGACATTTGGTTTTGAAATAACAGGGCTCGGGTTTTCTCAAGGAGACGCCCATTTTTACGTTCTGCTATCCTGTTTTGTTGTGGAGTTCTTGCACAAGAAAACTCATGAATTATTTCCTCTTTCTGGAAGAATGGGGTAAGAATTTGATTGTAGTAGTCCCTAGCATTATCTGACCTAAATCTTTTGATATTGACCCCCAAACTTGGTCATGGAATAGAAGTTAGGGAGAATGGCACTAACATTAGACTTATGTTTGAGCAAAAAAAATCCCGTAACACGAATACAATCATCAATGAAAGAAAAAAACCATTTTGTCGCAGAAATATTAGAGACAATGGATGGACCTTAAATATCACAGTGAATGAGATAGAAAGGAACATAACTTCTTTTATTACTACTTGGAAAAGGTACACGTTTGCGTTTAGCAAGTTCACACACCTCACTATGGAAGTTTTCATCATCTAAACCTTTAAATAAAGAGTGAAACATAATCTTAATAATCCTAAAAGATGGATGCCCACGTCGACAATGGTGAAGCAAAATTTTCTCTTTATTGAAAGAAACAAATTCTGAAATGAAGGAATGTGGTAACCTACTCTTGGTCATGTTTAATTGGCTTGGTGCTTCAAGATAGTAAAGGTCATCCCGTTCTCTAGCACATCCAATCATCCTCCTTGAATCCCTGTCCTGAAGTACACAATAGTTACTATGAAAAATTACAGTACAAGATAAATCTCTAGTGAGTTTCTGTATAGAAACAAGGTTTGTGGAAAATTTAGGAACATAAAGGACATTTTTTAGAATTACTGATGGGCTTATTTTGACATCACCTATACTGGCTACAGTGGCTAGGGATCCATCAGCTGTTGCTATTTTCCTATTGCTTTGACATGGGGAGTAGGATAGAAAGACATTGGATGAGTGGGTCATATGGTCGGTTGCTCCTGAGTCCTTGACCCAAGAGTTAGTGAGACATTTAATCTAAAAGAAAAAGGAAACTCACCTGAATATGCCAAAGAACAAGTACTTGAAGGCTTTCCAAGTTTCCTAAGGCTGCTGATAAGTGATCTCACCCTCTCAATTTCTTCTTTGTTGAGGCTAATCAACTCTTGTGATATTGATTTGTCTTGTGATACAGCAGCAATGTGCACTTATCCATTGTTTCGTGGTTGATCTCCCTTCTGACCCCACTCATGGCTTATAGGCTTTCCATGAAGTTTCCAGCATTTCTCATGTGTATGTCGATGTTTCTTGCAATAAGTACACCATAGTTCATCACGGTTTTGAGGCTTTGACTGATTATTTTTCCTTCAAAAAGTGCTCCTCTCTTCGTATTTGTGATTGATTTGTTATTAAGAGCCACCATAACTGAACTGTCAATGATTTGTGGTTCAAGAATCAGCCCTCTCCTACTTTCTTGACTTCAGATTAAGCCCACTACCTCATTAAAGCATGGAACCTCTAACTTCCCAAGAATTTGTATCCTTACTTGATCAAATCCTGGATTCAGTCCAACCAGAACATCATGAACTCTTATCTTGTTCAATGAAGGTCTTTAGAACTGCTGCATCTTCCGGACACTTAGTTTTTATCACCTGGTAGTGATCCAATTCCTGCCACAAGGATTTCAACTGATTTGTGTATTCCATGACTATGTTTTTTTCCTTGTTTTGCAACAGCAGTTTTCACCTTTACTTCGTACACTTGTGCCGCATCTCTAGCCTTCGAATAAGTTTGTTGAATTGCATCCCATATGTCCTTGGCAGTGGCCAAAAACTTACATGTTTCACCAATTTTAGGAACCATAGAGCCCCACAACCACGCCATAATCATAGTGTCTTCTTCATCTCATGCTTCAAATTGCGGGTCCCCTGGTTTAGGCCCTACACCCGTGAGATGACTAATCTTCCCCTTTCCTTTCAAAACAGTTCGGGTGAGTTGAGACCATTTGAGATAATTTTTTCAGGCAATTAAGGCAGAATTGTGTGAGAGATAGAAAAAGAAGAAGAGAATGTGTGGAAGGAAAAAATGTCAGCAATGAAGGCTGGAAAGTTATGACGATGAAGGCCAGAATATGCTCAGATTATTGGAACCTAAAACTCTGATACCATGTCATAAATAGAGCAGAAAGTGTATTTCCTTACTCATATATGTTACAACACTATTAGCTATATATATATATACACAGAAACCTAGTACCCAAATCTGGTAGTTACCCATAAATTATGAAGTATCCTATCAAAATCTTAGCCAATCCTATCAGAATCTTGACCAATAGTATCCTAACTTAAGGATACAATCTGTTACAATATATTTTCCTAAAATAGTCTCCTAACTATACAGGTTTTTCCACAACCTGTTTGTTAAAAAAAAAGAAATAGTAACTCCTTAGTTCATAGCTATATGGCAGATATATTGGTAAGGGCCCTAGCATATGGTCTCGTCATGGGACGATTAAGATAGAAGTCCACCTTTCTTCCCTTGTTGGTGTTCTTCCCATTGGAGGAAGAACCAATGTCTAACGAAAGTTAGCTAGCTCTTGACAGAGCTAGCTGAAAATTACAGGTAAAGTAACTAAAATTTTGATAATTCCAGTCCCCCATTATTCACTGATAATTCTACGATTACATAGGCAGAAAAGCAAATAACAATCTAGCCTAAATAGGTCTCCTAGTAGAGTGGGAATCAAATAAGAAAGAAATAACAAAAAATCAGGAAAGAACTTTCAAGAGATAGCTACTCCTTATGCAAACAATATCCTAACCTAATTCTCCTATTTTTTCTCCTGCCTAACCGAATTCTTCAGCCTTCTACCTGTCAGCTGTTAACCATCTTCTTCCCTCTCCTTTGATAAGTTCTTCCAACAAAAGCGTCCTTATCATATTTCCACAAGCCTGCAATTCAAAAACAGAATTGATTTCCTGAAAGAGGCAAGCAGTCCAAACATATTTCCAAGATTCAAGCATTCTTAAATTTTGTTATCTCATTATATTCCTTTTGTGTTCTCTCTTGCGTAGTCTATTATCTATGTGATTGAATTATTTCCTGTACTCTTGTCACTTTGTGAACTTTTCATGTGTTTTGTACAGCCAAATCTTTATGTCCTGGTTCTAACCCTCAAAGACACATCTGGGAATGTTGTTGACTGTGAATCATGCTTAGTGGGAATAAGAGAGGTATCAAAGGCCCCCAAACAGTTACTTGTTAATGGAAAGGCAGTAATAATAAGAGGTGTGAACAGGCATGAACATCATCCGCGTGTGGGCAAGACAAACATAGAGTCATGCATGATTAAGGTTTCTCTTTGCACTTCTCTCCCGGATTATTTCTTCCATGATAAGTTGACACTAATTTTATTACTATGATATTTCATTAACAATTCATCTCACAGGATTTGGTTCTAATGAAGCAAAACAATATTAATGCTGTTAGGAACAGCCATTATCCACAGCATCCCCGGTGGTATGAGTTGTGTGATCTTTTTGGCATGTACTTGATTGATGAAGCCAACATTGAGACTCATGGTTTTCATCTGTGTGGACACCTGAAGCATCCTACTTCAGAAACAAGTTGGGCTGCTGCAATGCTGGATCGTGTGGTAGGGATGGTAGAGAGGGACAAAAACCATGCATGCATAATAGCTTGGTCCTTGGGAAATGAGGCCTCATATGGACCTAATCACTCTTCTGCGGCTGGTATGAGATAAGTATTCTATATATTCTTGAATCAGGTGCTTCTGCAATTAAAATCTAGACAGTTCCAAGAAGTATTGGAAAATAGCGAGCATAGTTTTATGCTTTGTCTTCATCATGCAAAGGATGTTTTAATCCAAAAGAGATTCTTTTGGGAAACTTAAATTTTCTTTCTGGAAAATATTACAAAAACTCTCTTTACTGTATTACATCATTCTGTCTATGGGGCATATATTTGTGCTGTAATAAACCTTGATTTTTACTCACTGGAGAGACACATTGTGATTGCAATTTTTATTGCAAACCAGTGGGATTCCAGTTGCAAGAATGATTGTGTTTCAAACTCAATTTGTGAAGATATTGGGAAATAATGTGGATCAACAGATGCCATTTTTAGGCAATTGTTTCAGAAGAAATTATTCTGAATTGAAAGTCCACTTTGTTATTTTGATTTGTGGATTTAATTTGGCTCCAAGCTTAAATTGCACAAAGCAGATAATTTCTTAGCCATATACCTTGGAAAACTTGGGTAATATATTATTGGAGTTGATGTTGTTACCAAAGCATCGTTTTGTTTAATTGTTCCATTTTTCCTTTTTCTTTTTTGCTCACCTTGGTGTACTGTAAAATATCTAGGTTGGATCCGGGGAAAGGACACATCCAGGTTATTACACTATGAAGGAGGTGGATCTTGTACTCCATCAACTGATATAGTATGTCCCATGTATATGCGTGTCTGGGATATGGTGAAAATTGCTAAGGATCCAAGTGAACCACGTCCTTTGATATTATGCGAGTATGATTGCTTTTTCTTCTCAAGTTTTAAAGTTTTTCTCTAATGTACTAGTCGCATTTCTAATCTACAGTGTTGTCTTATGTATTAAGCTTTTTTGGTTAACTGAAGCATATACATGATGCAAAATGATAGGTATTCTCATGCAATGGGAAATAGCAATGGAAACCTGCATGAATATTGGGAAGCAATTGACAGCACATTTGGTCTCCAAGGCGGCTTTATCTGGGACTGGGCTGACCAGGTTTAGAATACTTTTATCATACAACATATGGGAGAATAATGACATGGTTTAGGTAGCTTAGGTCCCTGTACATGTGTACATGTTTAATGAATCATTAGACTAATCAGTGATCCAACGACCCCTAATAAACTCTTGAGCTGAAAAGTTGCTTGACTTTTTATAGTGGAGAGATCTTGAGTTCAAGTTGCACTTTTCTCGTTTCTAATGTATTTATCCACTCTTTGCATGAGAGAACATGTTAGGATAATCTATAATCCATTTTGTGAGCCTCACTTGTCAGCTTAAGCTTTTGGATTGAATGATTCCTTGATAATTACGTATTCAAACAATCTGCATTCCATTTTCATTGGCACATCTTACAAGGAATGTTCTCGGAATTGTATCTTAGCTGCATTGTATAAAATTTGGTTGTTACTAATATTTGATTAAATCCATTCTTGTAATAGTTTATTGTTTATAAATTTTAGTTTTGTTTTGAAGACAAGTAAACTATCCATCAGTGCTGTGAATGAGCAAGCATTTGCCTGCTTCTGGTGGTTGGTATATGGATCGCTTTTGTATTTTCAATTTGGTTTTATGCAGGCAAATTTTATCCATCATCAAATAATGAAAATATGCAATTGTTATCCTATTAACATTTCAGTACTTTGCTGTCTGCTCTGTCTGTGATTTAGTGTACAGTCAACAAGTCTATTTGAAGGAAATTTTCTTTTGGGAGTCTTTTTGTGTTTTAAAGTTATCTAGTGGCATTCACATGCAGGGTTTACTGAAGGAAAGTGCAGATGGAAATAAAAACTGGGCATATGGAGGTGACTTTGGGGATTCGCCAAACGATTTGAACTTCTGTTTGAACGGTCTTGTTTGGCCAGATAGAACTCCTCATCCTGGTTTGCATGGTAATTTCTATGTTTGGTGTATGCATTTTGGCCCTACTTTTCATCTCCTCGACTTAAGTTTGCATTGAAACTTACAGTACTGATTATCATTTTCAGAGGTCAAATATGTCTATCAGCCCATCAAGGTTTGTCTACAGGGAAACACACTGCAGGTGTGCAATTTTTACTTGTTTTCTTCTGTTCTAGTTCTCAAACCAATCTCTGGCTCACCACATGGAAATTCAAATATGCAGATAAGCAACACCCACTTCTATGATACAACACAAGGATATGGGTTTGTGTGGGTTCTCCATGGAAATGGAGAGGAACTTGGCTCTGGAATTTTGTCTCTTCCACTGATAAAGCCTCAGGGCAGTTGTAGCATAGTTTGGGAGTCAGGACCATGGTATGCTCTTTGGGCTTCATGTCTTGTAGAAGAAATGTTTTTGACAGTGTCTACTAAGCTTCTGCATTCCACACGCTGGGTTGAGGCTGGCCATGTTATTTCGTCTACACAAATCCAGTTGCCTACAAGAAGGGAGATCGTAACCCCTGTAATTGCTTATTCTGAATTTTGCCTACCTTTATTTTTCACATATATTATATCCCATCTGATATTCTGGCATAAAAATGTCTCCAACTCCAGGCATTGAAAGCTACAGAGGCCAAAATTCATAGTGAAACTGTTGGGGATATAGTAACTCTCAGTGGGCAGATGTGGGACATGACATTCAACATTAGATCAGGAGCTGTTCAAAGCTGGAGGGTATGCCTTTGTGAATTGTAGTCATTCTGTTTAGTTGATTCCTTTCTTTCCGCCTGCAGTGGTGATATGAAATCTAGATATGTTAAACTACATATAGAGCCTTGACAATCAATTTCATCATCTTTCTCTGTTGAACTTGAGTAATCAGCATACATCATAGCTCTTCCGTTTTGCTTCTCAAACAGAGATTGTTTTGTGAGCTTTTATGGTTTGTGCAATTACAGGTTGAAGGCATTCCCGTGATGACCGAAGGCATATTCCCGTGCTTCTGGCGGGCCTCGACAGACAATGACAAAGGGGGTGGTAATGATAGTTATTACTCCAGGTGGAAAGCAGCTCAGATTGACAGTCTTGTGTTTCACACAGAAAACTGTACAGTACTAGATACAACAAATCATGAAGTAAAAATAAAGGCAGTTTATATTGGTGCTCCAAGGCGTGAGCAAATGTCTGAATCCGGAAATTCAAGGGCTTTATTAAAAGTTGACATGATTTATACAATATATGGTTCTGGTGACTTGTTAATCGAATCCAACGTATTTCCAAGTTCTGATCTTCCACCTTTGCCACGTGTGGGGGTTGAATTTCACCTGGAAAAATCAATGGACAAGGTTAGGTGGTATGGAAGAGGACCATTTGAATGCTACCCTGATAGGAAAGCAGCAGCTCATGTTGGGATCTATGAACAGAATGTGGGGGATTTGCATGTTCCTTACATTGTTCCTGGGGAATGTTCTGGAAGGGCAGATGTTAGATGGGTGACATTTCGGAACAAAGACAATGTAGGAATTTTCGCTTCTATGTATGGCAGCTCTCCACCTATGCAAATGAGCGCTAGTTACTATTCTACAGCGGAACTTGACCGGGCAACACATAATGAAGAACTTGTTCAGGGAAATGACATCGAGGTAAATTGATGCAAGAGATTTCGTTCTCCTAATAGCCAAGTTTCTGATATGATCATTAGAAAAATACCTTTGAAGTGCTAAGTTGCAGGACTTTCATTTGAGAGAATAGAGAGACGGATACTATGATGCTACTTTTTACAATGTCTTCTTACGGAGCTGTTTGTTTTGGTTTTGATGGGTTACTGTGCTTGGGCTGCAGGTGCATCTTGACCACAAACATATGGGTTTGGCTGGAGATGATAGTTGGACACCTTGTGTCCATGAAAAGTATCTGGTTCCTGCTGTTCCATACTCATTTGCCATCAGGATGTGCCCACTAACTGCAGGCGCCTCAGGAGTTGAGATTTACAAATCTCAACACCAAAACTAAAGTCACATTCTTGGATGCCGGGAAATGAACAAGCACGATACTTTGCTCCTGTAGTCATGACTGGTCGCAACTTGGGTTATTTCCTGTGTAAAATAAGGAGAATATATCCTCATGTTTCAGGAGGAATTCAATAATACACAATGTTCTTAATCCTGTTCAGAACTATTTGTAGACTATCCCGTAAAGTTGCATAACTTTATCAAGCAAGCACTACAACTATTCTCATGGTGGTTACTCTTAAAAGCGCGTCATTTTGTTTTGGTTCTGTTTTTCAATAAAGAGCACTACGTAAGGATGAGGTACCATGTTCTTAGAACATGTTGACTGACATTAGAACTCAAATTACTGAAGCAAAGCGCTTTTCTGAACAGCAAAAGGAGACAGCCGCTTCTATCAATCTCTTCATTATCCTGTCGAGTGCTATCGTTGTTGTTTGTCCTTATCTGTCATCAAAGAACTTAAGAGGCTGATTTGATAGTGAAGAATGAAGTTATATTCACCAGCCATGCTTCTTTGCCTTCGCTGATTACAGGGAACTTCTCAAAACGTAAGTCTCTCGTATCGATCAGCAATTTCAGGCAAGAGAGAGTATTCTTCGAAAGGACTTAAGTGGTTAAATAACATGACCGGTTTAAGTTGTCGCAAGAGAACAACCCTCTTCATCATGACCACCCAGGACACCATGTCCTTCGACTTTTAGAAAAGCATCTCTTTCAATTCGCCGGCAGGTGACACAAAGCTCATGTTTAGAGAAACCAACGGGTAAGAGTTTCATGTTTCATGCGGTTGGTTTATATCTTCAAATCTTATAGTGGTTGTATTCTAGTGATATAATAGTTTAAAATATTTTGTTTCTTATACATATTCAAATATATATAACAAGATAAATATATATTGCAAATGAAATTATGATAACATTATGTGATTCATATTACATTGATGAATTATTCTTAGTTATTATTCTATTAAGACCGAACATTAATAGAGCATAAAAAGACTAACATAGGTTATGATTTTTTCTTATAAAAGAAGTTGATCTTATAGAGTAAAGTATGTAGATACTTAAACAAACATGAGGGTATTTATTAAAGAATAAGTTCATTAAATTGACCTCAAATGATAATTTCATTTGAAATATTACTTGTATGTTTGGTGATTGTATAAATAATTCTTTGACTCAAGATAACCAAAATTATCTCATATAGGAGTTGTTATATTTTGATACTATTTATAACATAATCTAGTTAAAGGTGACTCATTCGCTGGTAATTGAATGTAACATAAGCTATATGAAGGTAGTTTAAGGATTAATATAGACTCATCACTCGAAAGTAATTAAAAAGAATATTTTGTTGTTCTCGATTAATATTGATTTAAAAAATTCTTCACCAAAGTAGAATGACACTTTGAAAATAGTTTTCATGCGTCATTAATTGAATCAATTACTAATGATAGAGAACTAACATGATTAGATTCAAAATATCCTAGACATTAATTTCATGTTTTATGTGATTAGAATTTCATATAATAAAATGATTGAATTATATTAAAAATTATACACAGAAAGGTTAATCAAAGTTACTTTTACATTCTTAATTATTTGAGTGATCGTGATGTATTACTAGATAATCTTGATCTATGAGTATAAATATGATAATTACAAATAACTTAAGGGGGTTTAATTTATCTAACCCTAAATATAATTTAGGGTTATAATTTAGATCTATTATCAACATATTTGGGAACTTAATAAGTCATATATAAAGAACAGGTTGAAGAGAAAAATTTAATTAAGTTGGACTTGATTGTAAAGCTTGAAAAATTTTATAATTAAATATGAAATATTTAATAAATAAGGATTAATATGAGATATTTTATTCTATTTGGGCATAACTAGTATATAATTATAATTATTAATAATTTAATTAAAGTTTAATTAAAATAAAATTTAAGTTTAATTAAATTACTACAATATCTAAAACTCGTTATGTGAATATTGTTAGAAGTTAGAATTTGTGCGGCTACATTAGTTGAGATGAGTTAGTTTAAAACATAATTCAAGAGATGTAACAAAAAAAGTGTCAAGCTTCAAAATAATGTATGAATTAAAAATTGCTTTATTATGATTTATGTATTAATCATTTTGTAGAGTTTAAAGTAATCTTGACTTTTGAAAAATCAAAATACAAAAAAAATCGTAATTATTGTATTATACATGGGATCGGATCTTGTCTTGATCTTTCAATACATGCATTTTTCTGTGTTCTTAATTTGAATGGAATGTGTTAAAATTTAGGATTTCAGGGTAATACTGTCAAGAAACTTTGCCTTGATTCATTTATATATGAATGTCATTTTTTTAAAAGGTATCAAAGGTTAGAAGATTTCTTCTTCTTGTACTTTCTTTCAAATCAACGGCATAAGAATTATATCTGCCTCACATATCTACCAAATCAGTGAAGTTAATATCTTGAGATTGAAAAGATATATCATGTCGTATACTTTAGGAAACTAATAGCATTATTGGCTAGGGGCTTGGTTAATTTTTGGTTCTACAAATTTTTTGTTTTATTGTCATGCTTTTAAATTATATCATTTCGGTCAAAAATGCAAAAAAAACCTAATATATAAAAATGTACCCTTCACTAAAGAAGCCTAATAGTAAGTAATCAAAAGGATCTTGTGAGTAAAGCTTTCTATTGAAAGTCAAAATTGGGTTAAGAAGCAGACCAGAAAAAGATACATTCAAGCATCTGCAATGGTAAGTTCGACCTCAACTCCATCTCCATGCTCAGTTGTACCAGAAGCGATCTTCTGGACCACTTCAAGGTCGCTGAAAAGGTCCATCTCGCTTACAGATAAGAAGCTCGAATCTGTCCCATGTGTTGTTTCCTGCAAGCACAATGACAAAATTGAGCAATTTCGTCTCCTCTTCAATTAAACCCCAGAAGCTCTTATCAATTCAAGAACCAATACAAAATAGGTTGACATCTAAAATATTCGTCATGTTTATAGTTTACAATTATATTTCAGAAGAAACCAGGATTAACATCTAGAAGCCAAAAGGGACACATTCACTGGCGGAGTTATTTGGGACCCAGTGGTGCACTTGACCTCCTAAGATTTTAAAAAAAATAAATATTTTTTTTATTTTTAATATATATATATATATATATATATATATATCAAAATCTTTGATAACTGAACAAGACCTTCTCTTGAAGTGTGTCATGCTGCCACCGTCAATGTGATTTGTGAAAGATTGTATGAAGAGGGGTGTTCCAAAATTTTTCTTTATCAAAATCTTTGATAACTGAGCAAGACCCTCTCTTGAAGTGTGCTGCGCCGCCACCGTCAATGTGATTTGTGAAAGATTGTAAGAGGAGGGTGCTCCAAAATTTTTCTTTCACATGGAGATGATTAGACATTAACCCCAAAAGATTTGGAACAAATTTCAAGGACAGACCAGTACCAATAGTGACATGGAGAGCAGTTATGGGCTTTCCAGTGACATCGACAGTTATTGAATTTGGATCTTCCTTAAAAAAGTTAGAAGCAATGGTCCAATCACCTTCAATGGCAGCTTTGTTAAGTGACAAGTAACGATCGACAAAAGAAGGTAAGGCAAGGTTGGCATGTTTAACCGTTTTTCTTAACTTTTTGTTCTTTCGTCACATCTGCTTTTTATATCGACAAGTTTTATAATATTTATTCCATGATAGGATTTAGAGATGTTTCAGCGAATGCATGTATGACCGTTTGATCAATAATTTAACTAAGTTGTTGCGGTAGGGAATGAGTTTTTGA
>JANVCQ010000001.1:11934038-11962951 GCA_025531925.1 Erythroxylum plowmanianum
ATATGCATGTGCAAAATGATTTATCTCTCTATACTCAGAGGACACAAAACACTCGATCACAATTTGAGCACTAACCACTCTACACTCATAACACTGTACTCATCGCATTGGTAATGGGATGTTACAGGTGCTTACATTGCCTACTTGTGACATGGTGCTAGGGGTTCAATGGTTATCAACTTTAGGCAATATAATTATTCTAAACTCTGGATGTCCTTTTATTGGGAGAGGTAGTTGGTAACCATAACTGGTAAACCAGAGAAAACTCTTAAACAAATTGGGAGTGAGCAGATTACTAAACTATTGGGCAAACCTAATCAAGTGGCTTCAATGCAACTGTGTAGTCTCAAGGTGCAAGGAACTGAGAAGATAGAGTTACTTATAGTAGTTACTGATGATGGTCTTGAAGCTGGTGTTCCTCCAGCAGTTGCAGCCTTGCCAGATGAGTTTTAGGAATTGTTTAATGAGCCTAGGGGACTGCCTCCTAACAGGTCACACAACCATCAGATTCCCTTGAAAGATGATGCCCACCCTATGAACAAAAGGCCATACAAGTATTTAGGATTATAGAAAGATATAGTAGAAAAATTGGTTGATGACATGTTAGTTAACAGTATAGTGCAGCCTAGTGCAAGCCCTTTTCCAAGCCCAGTGGTTTTAATGAAGAAGAAGGATGGTTCTTGGAGATTATGTGTGGATTATAGAGCCTTAAATCAATTGAATGTCAAAAATAAATTTCCCATCCCTGTCATTGATGAGCTACTAAAGGAACTACATGGAGCTGTTGTATTCTCCAAGATTAATTTAAGGGCTAGTTATCACCAGATTAAAATACATGCACCAGACGTGTATAGGACAGCATTCAAGACTCATAATGGACATTATGAATTCCTTATGATGCCCTTTGGGCTTACCAATGCCCCTACCACATTTCAAGGGCTAATGAATGAAGTGTTCATACCCTACTTAAGAAAGTATGTTTTGGTGTTCTTTGATGATATATTGGTCTATAGTAAAGGTTTTGATGAGCATGTGCAACATTTGAGAATTGTGCTTAAGGTCTTGAAACTGCACCAGCTATATGCTAAGAGAAGTAAGCGCATTTTTGGGGGCAGTAATGTTGAATATTTGGGGCATTATATTTCAGCAAGGGTGTCTCCACTGATCCGAAAAAGATTTTAGGCAGTGAAGGACTGGCCAACGCCTTCCAATGTGAAGCAATTAAGGGGATTTTTTTGGTTTGACAGGTTGCTACAGAAGGTTTGTGAAGAATTATGGCAATATTAGCAGGCCACTGACTAACTTGCTTAAGAAGAATGGGTTTGAGTGGAATTCTGAGGCAGACAAGGCCTTCCAACAACTCAAGGAGGCCCTAACCACCACTCCTATCCTAGCACTTCCAGACCTATCAAGAGAATTTGTGATTGAGACAGATGCTTCTAGTTCTAGAATTGGAGCAGTGTTAATGCAAGGTGGTCACCCTATAGCTTTTATAAGTAAGGCTCTGGGTCCTTAACATCAATACTTATCAATTTATGAAAAGGAGGTGCTAGCAGTCGTACAAGCAGTGGGTAAATGGAGGAACTGCTTAGAAGGAAGGCATTTCAAGATTAGAATTGATCACAGTAGTCTCAAATACCTAATGGATTAAAAGCTTTCCACTGATAGCCAATATATGTGGCTAGCTAAGTTATTGGTGTTGGATTATGAGATGATTTACAGGAAGGGAAAGGAGAATGTTGCTGTTGATGCCCTTTCTAGAGTTTCTAGTTCTGAACTATTATCTACAACAATTTCTACTACTTCAACTTACTTATTGGAACAAATTAAGGCCTCTTGGGACAAGGATGTGCAGGTGCAACAATTAATTGCCCAATTGGAATAGGACCCCTTGTCTCATCCCTCATGTCAGTGGAAGGAGGGACTACTAACTAGAAAGGGTAAGTTAGTAATGGGATCTGATAAAGAGCTACAAGACCAGATTATAAGGGTGCATTGTGGTTCAGTTATGGGTGGACGTTTGGGTATGCAAGCTACTACTAAGAAGTTGAAATCAGTATTCTACTAGAAGGGCCAGCAGAAAATGATTAGACAATTTATCAGGGGTTGTGAGGTATGCCAAAGAAACAAACTTGAAAACATTGCTGAATCTGGGCTTTTACAACCTATCCCTATTCCTAAATCAGTATTCACTGATATTACCATGGACTTTGTGGAAGGGCTTCCTAAGTTTGGGGGAAAGGATGTTATACTATTTGTGATAGATAGATTGAGCAGGTATGCTCATTTCGTGGCCCTTTCCCATGTTTATTCAGTAAAGGAGGTAGCCCAGGTGTTCTTAGACCATGTATTCTAGATACATGGCATGCCAGCCACTATAATCAGTAACAAGGATCCCACCTTCCAAAGTAATTTTTGGAAGGAATTATTTTCTTTGCAAGGAGTGGAACTATGTTTCTCTACTGCCTACCACCCACAATCCAATGGCCAGATTAAAGTGATTAATCGTTGTCTAAAGGTGTATCTCTGATGTACGACTGGGAAAGCTCCTAAAAATTGGGTCAAATGACTGCTAGTAGTAGAATGGTGGTACAATACCACTTATCACACTTCCACTACGGTCACTCCATTTGAAGCTCTATACAGGTACCCTCCTCCCCTTCACATTCCTCATGTTCCTAAAGATGCTAGTGGAAATGCATTAGATGAAATGCTAATTGTTAGAGAAGTTAAGTTGGAAGAGCTAAAACAAAACCTAGCACTAGCTCAAAATCATATGAAGCAAGTGGGAAACAAGAAGAGGATAGATTGTTCATTTGAAGTTAGGGAATGGGTGCTACTCAAATTGCAGCCATACAAGTAAAAATCAGTGATTACCAAGACTATTTAGAAACTAGTACTTAAGTATTTTGGGCCTTATCAAATAATGGAGAAGATTTGAAAGGTGGCTTAGAAATTGAATCTGCCAGTAGGCGCATATATCCACCCCGTGTTCCATGTCTTCAAGCTGGAAAGGTTTGTGGATGATCCCATGCAAGCTATTGAGTTTCCTCTGTGCACACTAGAGCTCCCTTAGACTCCAAAGAGCGTTCTTGGAAGGAGGATGAATCGTAAGCACAATAAGGTAGCGGTACAAATTTTAGTTCAGTGGGAAGGTGGTTTTGGAAATGACATGACCTGGGAGTGGCTGGAAGACATGAAGATCAGGTACCCAACCTTTGTCCTTGAGAATAAGGACGCACTTTAAGGGGAGAGTATTGATATGAGAAATTGGTAGAAATAGGGAAGTACAGATTTGACAAGATGAATTGGAAAATTTCTTTAAGTGTAGTTGTGAAATTTTCTTTTAATTATAAGTGTGGGTTGGGTCATTAGAGGGTTAAGAAGTGGGCTGGTTAGTTAATGGCGCAGTATTAGTACTATTACTATTATGCAGTCAGTGTAAACCTTTAGTCCATGTTGTTTGTAATAGGCCAACGTGACAGCAGTGACAGGAGGTAACGAACTCTTTGATTCTCGCTAACTACCTCTACCATATAAATATGTAAAAGCTATCATGAAGGACAAATATACAGAAGTTGTTATGCAATTATGATGTGTGCTGTGTGTGTTGTGTAATTGTTCTTCTCCCTTACAAAAAAATACCCATTAATCACCCTTGATCTATATGACTTTTCGTCCAATTTGGAACTTATAATTCTTTCCTATGCCAAGAAGAATGATTCTGATCGTGTGAATCTCTGCACAAGATTCTTCCAATCCATGATTTATTAGCTGCGTAGCTTCATAAGGCGTCGTCATTTTGGTTTCTCCTACTCTAAGCAACGATTTAGCCTTTGAAAAAACATTTGCATGGCATAATTCAGAAATGAAACTACATAAAAATAAATAACTTTTTGTGGTGGACATGAAAATGCAGTTAATGTTTTTGTGTTTTCATACAATTGAACCTATAAAAGCCTTTCAAGTGGTAATTAATGAAATTTATAAAGAATTCATTGGCAAAGATATAGTTTCATATAAACAAGAAATCGAAAATGAAGAAAGAAAAAATGTATTATGGCATTTAAATAATATAAGAATATGCATAAGAGTTTATCAACAAAGTCAAAAAATTAATCAAGATTTGTCAATAAAGCTCAACTATTGAGGACAAAATTTAGTGATGACATCATTATACAAGACTACAATTTCACAAGAATCTCTCTAACTCATCAAACAATTTGAAGCATCATTTCTACCCTCTATGGAGTATTCAGCGAACTATCAAAATAATGGAAGAATATGATCTGTCAACAAATTCAATTCATTAACTTTTTTTATTATGAAAATTTTGTGAATTTTATTAAATCATTAAATTTTTTTGACATCAGCATATAAGACCACAATTTCACAGGAATCTTGCCAACTTATCAAACAATTTGAAGCATCATAAATATACACTGAGCAGATAGGACAGTAGATGAGTATACCACTAATTTCATTTGATTGAGTTGATATGCCCCGAAGATTTTTCCAAATGATCTGAGGAAGAACAACTAATATATACTCAGGTTAAGACCCCCTTTCGTAACCATAACTATGAGTTATCGTGAAAAGTTCTCTCCTTTAGTGGATATGGCCAAGTAGTTGGAAAGGATCGTCTTGGAGTATGGTGGCTTATCAATTGGAGAGCATAGTGCGAGGCGTTTAATATGACCCTCCAATTTTCAGCAATGGTAGCATCAACAATCAAACTTTTTGCTAAGATACAATCAAAGTGGGAGCTTTCGACAAAGGTTTGTTTAAGCATATAACAAGGAGGAATCTGCTGTAGACACGTATGAGGATTCAATTTCGCATTTGGAGTAGGTAGTAGCAGTAGCGAACAAAGCTCCATATGTAACAATTCGGGCTCAACATCCTTCATTTGTTAGTAGTGTGGCAGGTCCCACCAAGGCCTATGCTACATACCACCAAAAGGCTACTATATATGTGGCCAATACAGGCATTTGATTAGGGACTATCCAATAACAAGACATTAGCAGACCTCTTCTAGTACGACATAGCCTTTATTTCAACAGCCACAAGAGGGACCACAGTTTGGTGCCTAATAGGGGTGAGATTTTGGAAGGAGGCATTCAGGAGTTAAATTTAGACGTCATAGTTAGAGATAGTCCTCTAGCTTTCATTATGTAAGTTATGGTCAGGCCAGGGTATTCACCCTTATCCCCTAAGATGCACAGGTTTTGAATGTGGTGGTATTTGGTATTCGATGACAAGTTAGAACTTTGATAGCTCTAAGAGTAAACCATTCTTTTATGTTGCTCAACTTTACTATAAGACTAGAAATAGTATCAAATAGGATAAAAAATCCTTGTTTGTATCCACAACTCTTAGTGATGCCATAAGGTGGATTTAATCTATTACTAGTGTCTCATAGAGATTGATGGTAAGATATTTGTGACAAATCTTACGATGCTGCTAGTTATAGATTTTGACATAATATTAGGAATGGAATGGTTGTTTAGTCATTAAACCACCTTGGATTTTAGAGAAAAGAAAGTGGTGTTTTAGACTTTGGGGTAAGGTAGGGTTTACTTTTGAGGGAGATAAAAGGACCATCTTGTTTACCATAATTTTGTTGTTAGTGGCCAGTAAGATGCTTAGATAGGGGTGTCAAGGGTTCTTGGCCTTAGTCAGGGATACCTCTGTAGAAATTAATAGCCTCCAAAGTGTTCCAGTAGTTAGGAAGTTTTCAAATTATCTCTTGAAGAGTTACTATGGATACCTCTAGAGAAGGATATCAAGTTCTACATTGATCTACTACTTAGTACAACTTTAATTTTTATAACTCCATATAGAATGACACCTGTAGATTTAAAAGAATTAAAAAAAAATTTGTAGGATTTATTAGATATAGGTTTCATCAGGCCTAGCACATAACTATAGGGTGCATCGGTATTGTTTATAAAGAAAAAGGATAGTTCTCTTAGATTGTGTGTTAACTATAGTTAGTTAAATAAGGTGAGCATTCATAATAAGTATCCATTACCACAAATTAATGATGTATTAGATAAATTTTAGGGTGCTAGGTATTTTTCTACGATCGAGCTAAGGTCTAGATATCATCAACTAAGGATTAGAGGAGAGGATATTCCCAAAACTGCCTTTAGGACTTAATATGGCCATTATAAATTCCCAGTAATGTCATTTGGCCTTACCAATGCTCTGGCAACTTTTATGGATCTAATGAATAGAGTGTTCAAATTGTTCTTAGATAGGTTCTTGATTGTCTTTATTAACGACATTTTGGTGTATTCATAAATATATAAGGAACATACCTAACATTTGAGAATAGTGTTACAGACACTTCGAGAATATCAATTATATGCCAAGTTCTCAAAGTGTGAATTTTGTCATGAGAGTTTCACATTCTTAGGACATATGGTATCTCAACAGGGATATAAGTGGACCTAAAGAAGGTGGAAGTTATAAATAATTAGGAAAGACCAAAGACAGTGACAAAAGTGTGAAGCTTTCTAGGATTGAAAGGCTACTATTCAAGATTTGTCTAAGAATTTTCCAAGATAATAGCCCTATTGATATGTCTGTCATAAAAAAATACCTAGTTTATTTGGTCTGATGCTTATAAGGAAAGCTTTCAAAAATTGAAAGAGTGTTTAACTATAGCTCCAGTTTTAGCATTACCAACTAAAGGTAGAGAATTTTATTTGTACTGTGATGCTTCGAGAGTTGGCTTAGATTGTTTGTTGATGCAGAATGGTAGGGTGATTACTTATGCTTCTAGGCAGTTGAAAAAAACATGAACATAATTACAATACTTATGATTTGGAGATGGTAGTAGTGATATATTAAGTTGCTCAGTTTCATATTTCAATTTCAAGAGTGCTACTTGCTTGTATAATTAGTATTGATGGATAAGATCAAGGTTGTTTAAGGCTTGAAAAACTCATATATAAGTACAAGAAGGATGTTGTGCAAATGTCAAGATTGATAAGGGAGTATAGTAAGGATGAATAGGAGATTATGTGTTCTGGATATAGAGAACCTAAAGGAGGAGATTTTAGAGGAAACACACTATGCAGCTTACAATGTACATCTGAGTTCCACCAAGATATATTGTAACATTAGAGACATATATTAGTGGGATGGTATGAAAAAGGATATGGTTGAATATGTCTCTAAACTTGCCAATAAGAAAAATCTGATCATCAAAGACCCTTTTGGTAATATACAATCATTACTAATTCCTAAGTGGAAATGGAAAAAGATCACAAAGGATTTAATGGTTAGTCTACCTTATATAAGGATTTTATGTGATTCAATTTGTGTGAACGTAGATAGGTAGACAAAGTCAGTCAATTTGTTACTAGTGAAAATCACCTACTCAATATCCAACCTTGCAAAGGTGTATAGCAAGTGAATAGTTTGTCTCTACGGGGTGCTTATGTTGATAGTCTCTAACCAAAGATCACAGTTTACATCTTCGTTCTGGAGGAAATTTTAGGAGGCATTAGGCACTTAATTGGATTTTAACACAACATTCCATCCTTAAATTGATAGGCAATTTGAGAGGATGATTTAGACCTTAAATGATATGCCAAGGATCTGCATGATGGACTTTGGTGGTAGTTGGGATTCAAACTTGCCTCTGATTGAGTTCGTTTACAATAATAGTTATTACAATAGCATTGAGATGGCACCTTATAAGGCTTTGCACAGAAGAAAATGTATATCACTAATATGCTAGGAAGAAGTAGGCAAGAGGCAGTTGGAGGGCCTAGAACTAGTTAAGATCATATAAGAGAAGATTATATTGATCAAGTAGAGACTAGAGACATCATTCAGTAGATAGAAAAGTAATGCAGACCCGAAGTGTAAGGATATGGAATTTCAAGTCGATGGCTTCATATTTCTAAAGGTATCTTCGATGAATGGTGTGATGAGGTTTGGAAAGAAAAGAAAAATGCTTGTAAGATATTTTTGACCTTACGAGATAATGAAGATAGTTGGAAACGTGGTATATTGATTGCAATACCTCTAGATATGCCATAAGTCCTCCTAGTATTCATATTTATATACTTCGTAAGTACAATTTTTATCTTTCTCTATACTTCGTAAATACAATTTTTATCTTTCTCATGTTCCCTAGCTACAGAATGTAGAGGTAAATAAGAATATGACCTATAAAGATGAGCCAATAGCTATTTTAAATTCTTAAATGTGTCGTTTACGATCAAAACAAATTCCTAAAGATAAGGTGAAGTAGAGGAATGGCAATGTGAAGGAGATCACTTTGGGAAACAAAATGAGAGAAGCGAGAGTTGTATCCATACTTGTTTTCTCAATAAAAGATTATTGTAAAATTAAATGATAATTTTTTTGTATGGAGGGGAGATTGTAATAGATACGTATCCCACTTTAACCCTCATTTTTCTTATTTTTCATTTTCATCCCTAAGGTTACTATTTATAAAATCATCATCTTTCTTTATTCTTCACTGTCAGTGACTCTAACTAGCCAATCATATATATCAATCAATTACTTTGTTTGATCTCGTCACAACCATACCCATTTTAACTCACAACAATATCAAAATCATCAGAAAAATCAAGAAGAAAAATTAGAGAAAAACTCAAATCTTTGATCTGTCACCTCTGAGGAGTGTTGTCATCGACCACTACCACTATTAGACTCCCCTCAATTTCAATAGAAAAAGCCCTATGGTCTTGTCGTCAATCATTGCTTATATCACTATTGATTAACGAAAATAGAGGTTAGGGCTATGAAATAATTTTTCTTCAATTCATTAATATTCGTTAAGAATATGAGTTTCTTGCAGTTATAAAAATTGTTCTATTCATAAATAGCTTTTATTTGGTATGTACATTGTTGAATTCTGAGAGCAAAAATTTTTAGGTTGTTAGAGAAATATTCTGATGACCAAAATAATATTCCGATTGTCAAAGATAACATTCTAGCAATCTTTCAATGACATTTATTTTGGAAAATTTTAAAATTCCTATAAATTATGCTAATAATTTTTTTCTTAAGAACCATCGCAAAATTCTTAACAGTTTGCAAATTAAAAAATTATATAAATTTTAGGTAAGAATAGGATCAAGGGTCGAATTGCATAAATAGACCATCATAGCATTCTTAATGAGTTCTAGGTTGTTAATTGAATCTAACCACTTGTAAAGGATAATGATTAGGATATTTCCTTTCCTCTTATATAAGTATATTAGAAGTGGGACCTACATCAAAAGGTTTAAACTGACAGGTACTTCAATAAGGAAAATTTATATCTATTTAACTATACTAAATCCATACCTTTTATTGAGTATGGTTTTAGATTAATTTGACTGATAACATGTTAAACCATGATAGGTGCCTATTGTTATACATATGGATAATATATATATATATATATATATATATATATATATATACATGTACATATGTAATTTGAGTAGTTGTTATCATGATGCCTATGCGAGTTTGGGTACCTATAGCATCTTGTATGCATTTATGTTGATTCTCGCATGGTTGAGTGCTTGTTCGAGAAATTGTGTGATTGATATTTTGTGTGAATATGTTAGATTTTGATTGTGAGGGAGGAAAAATATATTAAACGTGTCACCTGATGGGTATACATCAAGACCAAGTGTATGCTGGTTTAATTATGAGAGATGATTGTGACGTAATATTGAGATATGATATGGATCAATCTTGGTTGATGCTTGACTCCTAGTTAGGTCCTTGTTTGACATGTATATTATCAATGTGATAATGACTTTGGACGTATTAAGTGAGAGTTAGTTTGTTGGTGATATTTGGCTCCCATAGCTCCTTTAGACTAAGAAAGCCTTGCAACTATATAAGTATATATTTGAGTCATTAGTGATGCCTAGCTCCCCATAGTCATTCGAGGTGTAGTATTGTGAGGGTCTACCCTTAGAGACTAGGGTATTACAAATATTTCTTCTCCACGATTTTTTGTGTTATGTTGTGTGAGCATACCATTAGGTGTCATGGGGCAATATGGACTCAATGATGTATGAGTCCCCTTAACTTTATTTTTCAAGTTAGATATCACTAACTTTGCAACAATCACTTCAAGGAGCATCGACTACAATGGACTTACTTCTATATATGCTTTTCATTTTGTTTTCACTTATACTCTAGTGTTCGTAGTAATATGTTTTAGTATGTTGAAAATTTTTCTTTTAATACACTATAACATTATTGTACTTCGTTGTGTTTGTACTTACACGTGCCCATGTTATCACTTAATTTTGAGATTTTGTATTTATTTCTATCAATAGTAGTCAGGCTTATATATGATATGAGGGCTTCAACTTTTGGGTTTCACATGCCCATTTGAGTCATGACATATTTATACATTATAATAATTCTTCTGAATATAAAATGCTACTCTTTATTGTAAGATAAAGAAATCATAACTAATTAAACATGTCCTCATTTTTTATAAATAAGAAAATGAAAAATGTGAATTTGATAATAAGATGAGTTTGTAATTCTAATTTAAAAACATTATAAATAATATTCATTTTAATTTTTTGAAAACATATCAAAAATAAAAGAATAATTCTTTCTTTATATGTAAAAGTAAAAATAAAAATAATTAAAAGAATGTATGGGCACCTAGAATTCTAAATAAAAGAAAAAAACACATAATTCTAAAATTGCTCTAGAAACAATAACATAATAAGCACAATAATAAATAAAAGGGAGTAGAGATAGTGAGACCAAGCTGATTTATAGTGGTTTAGGCAAATAATACTTAATCTTTACTTCCCAATAGTGAGACCAAGCTTATTTATAGTGGTTCAGGTAAATAATCCTTAATATATGTCCACTTCTCAAGCTCCATTTGGAAATTCACTATCTTCTTTTAATGGATGAAGTATAACTCTTCATTTGACCAAAGGTGAAGAGAAATTATTACAATCATTTTACTTTACCACGGGAGAAAAATAATACTTTACAAATTTTCTTCAATGTAAAGAGTAACTCTCACAAAGTATATCCCAATCAATTTTCTGAATTATAATAAGTATATAACTCAAAAACTCCTCTTACTCACACCAATCAACAATGGTTTAATATATATTATGTAAAGCACACATACACTCTCTAGGCTCATCCTTCTAACGACTCTCTATTATATCCAACCAAATTTTCAAAACTCATGTATGATCAAATTATGAGAAAAAAAATTAGCCATTACAATGGCTAGTAACAGTGACATTAATTGATTAATCTACCATATTAGTCCACTAATGCATCGACCAATATGGCGTACAAATTCATAGTACATAAATTTTTATCTTTTTCATATTGTTTGATAACATATAGACATTAGTTAATCAATGTGTCTAAAAATAGCAATTTGGTCAACTACATCTATACATTAGTCGACTAGTATGTCTGAAAATATGTTTCTAACAATTTTTCAAGTTCTTTTAGAGATCAAATCAAATTCCTTTAACTAAAAATTGATTTAAAATTATTTCAAAAGTTCCCAAAAATTATTTTAAAGATCAAAAAGTTTTTTTAAAGATTAAAATAAAATTTCTCATAATTATGAAAGATTTATCCATAATGTCCTATGTGTAAATGATCATGCAGTGACTAATCCTAGTCCTAAAATGACCAATATAAGGTTACAAGAAGGAGTACAATGAATTTATTAGGTCTTGATATGCTTAATTCCTCCTTATCCTTAGTTCTTTATTTAAAATGCATATATACTCCACTTTACTCATCTGCTCCATTTACTGATTGTTCAGTTTATTCAATTGACTTATTTCCTCATTTTGCTCTTTTATTGAATTTTATTATTCACATAATACTTAATTCTATTGTAATAGAGCTAATAATATCACTAAAAGTAATTTCATTAATAGAAATAAATTTTGCAATCATAAAAAATATAGGGGTTAATACCTCATTTGATTAACAGTATCTCCTTTTTATGATTTTAAAATATTAGATGACACTAAGAAAAATAATTTGAAATTGATTAAGCTCTATTTATGTTAAAGCATTATGTAATATATACTCCCTTAATTCATAAATCATGAATGATTAAGTTACAATATAACTATTCTCTTTCCCTTTTTGTTAATATTACAGAGGGAATATACGATATAAATCGACAAGAATCAAAAGAGAAATATATCTTTCATTGCCCTTTTTTCCCCCAAAGATTCTATCATATAAACAAAGTGTACATGTAAAGCATTTATAAATTTTAAAGGAATTCTTCTAATTCTTATGTACCAAATTTAAGCATCAGTCTTTCTTTCTCTTACTACATACATATAACAATGCTCTCTTCCTCTAAATATGCATACTAAGTAAATATTTTTAATATAAAAATTAACTGGTTTCCACCTTTTATATATATCATTAATGATTGCATCCTTTTCTTCCTCACTTGGTTCAACAATTGATCTTTTAATATAAATTTTCTTACTTGACTCATGGGCAAGTTGTTGGTAATTTTTTTAAAATTTATATATTAAAGATACCATTGATATTTCTCATTTCATAATTATAGAGGTTATTGTAGCACCCCACTCTCATAGTGCATATCCCCGAACATACTGACGGTAATCGAGAACATACTCTACGAGGGTGACATGCTAGAACAACCAGTCATTCATAATCATTAAATACTTTTCACACATCACACGCATATTTCGAAAAACCACTAATCAAATTGGGCCCACTTTTTTTAAACATAATAATGACAATTATTATTACACTCATTGATCAATCTCATTTACAAACATTTTCAATTTAGAAAGTCATTACAAAACTGAATTATTCAGATACATGTGACACAATAATTATGGAATACATTCTTTAATACAAAATAATGAAAAATCTATGCAGACGTGAACTGATCCTGACTTCTATCTCTTACTTGAATACAGTGGCTAGACTCTAATTTGTCTAACTAGAAATCTTCTCTAAGCATGAAAAATATTGCAAATTTTAGGTTGAGTTTTGCTAACTGAGTAAGTGAACCATCCTTGATGGCTCACTCAATCACATAACACATCAATTCAACATGTTGAGACACACACATTTCATATTCACTTAAATAATATTTCACATCAAGAAATCATTCAAACTATTTATTTCAACCAATTAAATCATACATATCATATGCATATACAATGCTCATGAGACTCAATTTTAATTGTTATTGTTGTGACTGAGTGCTTGTAACTGGCTCGTATCCATTGTGAATACTGGGCTCATTAATAACTATCCCTTATTTGTTAGAGATATAGGTCTCATTTTACATAATGAGCTTTTGGCACTTAATCACGTTCTGAGCTTTAAGCTCTTTTTCACTTTCTGAGCATTAAACTCTTTTTTGGTGGCTACTCTGGTCACAACATCCTTTATGTTGTCATGCATTCATGTAATGAAATGCATCACATTCACATATATTTAATCAGTCACTTGATTTCAGTTTCACATTCACATTCACATTTATCATCAAACCTTGGTCCGGCATTCAACAATAATGTTGAGTATCACTTATTCAAATTCACATTCAAGGAAGCACTTCCTATGTTCTCACATTTATCAAACTCCTCAGACTATTAATGTTCATAGTTGTCTCAATCACATTCACATTCAATAGTAATTCAGATATAGAAATTTAAAACAAAACAAACAACGAAAGTGAGACCATGTAGGTCGACTTATAGGACGCTCCAGATTAACATTTGCTTCCATGATCCGGAACATTTGAATGTTAACTTTCAACTCTGTGTATCAACTTCATGCAATACATACATTGCACACTCATTAGTAATTGCACAATCACATAAACATTCAATCATACATATATGTATATGTGTTATGTATAATGTATGCTCAATTTGACTATTCCAGATATGTTTCCTTAATCACTTCTTTTAATTATTCAAACCTTATAATTTGTTTGAGTCTAGCTTATTCTTAGGTTTACACCTCAAGAACACTTGATTATTCTAAGTTCATCACTTAATCATACACTGAGGTTCATAGCTCAATACAATTGATTATTATAATATCATCAATAAATCATTCACCAATGTTATTCTAACATTACATGATCACATAATATTCAAACTGTCCTTCATTCTTACTTGATACACATTACTCATCTCCTTACAATCATATTAGCATTTTTAAGAACACTTTGATTTTCTGATAACACTTTTATATCATTAATAACTTGTAACTTCCGAATTGAGATACATTCATATATCATATCATGTAAAACTTGATCTTCCTAAGTTTATCAATCAACCATTTATCAATTCTTTCCTAGTGAACTCAAATAACAATGAAATTTGGTAGAGAGGAAGGACAATGTGTGAGAAACTTATGGTTCAAATTTCAAATCAATCAAAGGTTTGGAGAAGAAGTTATGGTCAAAAGAGTGAAGGGTGTTTAAAACTGTCAAAAAGCATTGCACCTTTACTCTTATGATCCTGCTTGTGCACAATCGTGCACTTCCTATTGATTTCTCTCTGTCATGATTGTACTTGTGCACGATCGTGCACTACCCGACGTTTCCTCTCTATCATAATCATGCACTACTTGATATCTCCTAGCACATGTGTTCACTACTTGATATCTCCTCTCTGTCACGATGTTGCTTGTGCACAATCATGCAACTCCCTTGAGGTTTCCTCTCTATCACGATCGTGCACTACCTAATGGCTTTTCTTAAAATAAATTTTTGGGTCAATTTTGCATGGCCATTTTCATAAGGAAAAAAGAAGTGTTTAGGCAATACATTCTTCTAAAAAATGTTTCCATATGTACTAAGTTTCTAATGAAACCAATTTCATGAATTTTGGTTCAGTATTATGCAAGACATACCTAAAATACTACAAACTATTCCCAAATCGTGACAGCACACTGTACTCAAATTTAAGCCAAATTTTGAAACTCTTAAAGACATAATTCAAATTCAATTTCTCATGAAAAATATAGTCGTTTGTCTCCAATTTAATATAAACTTAAAATCATCTCATTTGGATATCTACCAATCAAGATATGGCCAAAATACATATGCATGTTCAGTGAAAAAACTCCATCTAACATCTTCCAGCACACATTTAACTTCATTTTCAACTTTACTTTGTCTCAAAACCATCATACTATTTCTTTTCATTTCAAGACAATACACTAGCCTTTTCTTTGGCTTTAAACTCATTCTAGTTCATCTTTATAACATCTACTAATAATCCATGTGATCACACCTCAAAACAGAACATGAACATATATCATCCCTTTATAAATATCTACATTCTTTTTACAACTTTTAAAATGATCATTCTAGCTAAAAATATCATCTCTCTAGCAATTTATAAATTATCACTCACAATATACACAAAAACAAGACATCTATAAACTCATTTTTCTCATCCATGCTTTAACTGTTTTCATCACCATTTTATGATCTTTCAACATCTAACTATCATCATGCATGTTTCACTCAACATATCAAGAAGAATAACATACTACTTACTTGTTTAAGCTTCAAGATCTTCAAATCACTCTTAAAACTAGCTTCTCAACACCACGTGATCCTCATCATTTATAAGGGAGAGATTAGGTTTTTCTTATGACATGATAAAGGGGATAACATATTCTTGAAGAAATAAGGTGAAGGAATTGAACAAAATCAACGTGATGAGGTGGGTGAGAAAATGTTGTGAGATGGAGAAGAAGAACGAAGAACAAAATGAAGAAGAGAAGAAAAAAGAGAATTTATCCAAAGGTGAAAAATAAATGAATATTAGTTTTGCAACGGTAAGTTACGAGAGGGATGTGTGTGACATGTGGCAAGTGACATGGAGAAGAAGAATGAAGAATGAAATAAAGAAGAGAAGAAAAAAGAGCATTTATCCAAAGGTGAGAAGCAAATGCATATTAGTCTTGCAAGGGTAAGTTACAAGAGTGAGGTGTGTGGCATGGCAAGTGACACTTGTCACTTGCCACATGTCACCACCTTGTAGTTTTTAGTGGGTCCTCATTAATAACCAGTCTGTTTGTCTCTAATTTTTAATCCAATTGACTCTCAATTTTTAATTACATATATCATTAAATCCTAATGTCATTCATTAAAATTTCTATGGCCATCTGACACTTATTTTTGCTACTATTCATCAATTGTCTCACCATTTGACATTTTTCTAGTCCAAAAATTATCTTTAATTTCAGAAAATTCTCAAATTTTACCTAAAATTCTAAATCACTGCTTATACACACCAACTCAATTTTTTTAAGACACATAATCCATGATTCACATTATAATCACATTAAAACAATCATTTATATCTAAAAAAATGTCAAATAAATGCATGAACAAATCATCATAATGTGTGCAAAATTCAAGTTCATGTATGTGCATGCTAACATTATGCATGAGTATGAAATGCATTCTTTTTCTAATCTCTCATTGCTATTTCTCAATTACAGAAATTTAGCGTTCTAACCCTTAGTATGGAAACGGGATGCTACAGTTATACTAATGATTGGTATTCATTTAGAGTCATGAGATATTGACTTACAAGGAAAAGAACATCAAAGTGTTCTAGGTACACCACAAAATTTGGGTTTTTATGAGTTAGTTCTTAAACTTTTTTCAACTCATATTCTTTTAAGTTTACTTAACAATATTGTCTTAAAGCAATTTCATATATATCCATAATTACCATAAAAACGGATCTCATATGATGGGAATTGAAAGTGTTAGTGTCCCGTGATAAACACTAAGAAAATTTTATCTTACATATAGATTTAGGTCCTCTATGTAGGTGTGAGGGGTGTGAAAATATATTTTAGATATATGAAAAATTAGGGGCTCTCGTTATGTGATAGTAAGACCTAACAAAAGATTCAATATATGATGTCTTCTATATACGAAAATATAACATATGTTGCTTTTAAGAAAATATCATCCTTCTTTATATCTCATAGGACATAATAATAAGGTTATTTAATAATTTTAATGGTAAAAAAGAATACATGAATGAGAAGAATACCACATATTCTTTTAATGTGATATTACATGAAAGTTATGCCTATTTTTTTCTTGTGAACTATGTTTTTAGGTTTAGAACATGAATTATATAAAAAAGTAATAAATTTCATTTATCTTCAACACAAGAAGATGATGCATTAGTATTGAAGTTTTCAATTGTATAATTGAATACTGTATGTTCATGTGATGGCTTCATAAAAGCTCATCATTATAGACATAATTTTCATTTACAAACATTTTCTTAGCATTATGTGGTGTACCTTCATAAGTGTACTTAATCCCTTTTTCTATCATTTGAATTATTTTGAGGTCTACACATGTTATTCAATTTTTCACTACTTATAATGAATCTAGACAATCATTTTTTGAGGATACTAATCCCTTTCTTCAATGTCTTGTTCTCATACGTCAAACCATGCTCGTTATGATTGATAGTGGTGACTTAGGTTTTACCATGTCAAACATACCATATTTCAATTTCTCATTCTTATTAATATATAGATCAAAGAGCATTAAAATCTCTTTGTTCCTAGAAGATAATATCTTACTTTTCAACCTAATGACCTCTAAGCATTCATCTAACTCATCATATGAAAGATCAATATTAGAACTATCGCTGTTATCATAAGAATTTAAGGAAGATGGTACTTCATCATTATTTGCTATAAAGTACAACTTATCACTATACTTCTGGATTCTTCATTCTTTGAACTAGTAGTATCATCCCATATGACCTTAAGTGTTTTTTTAATCTTTTTCTTCAATTGTTTGTCCCTCTTCTTCTTTAAGAACTTGAATTTCTTTGTGATGAGCTTTATATCATCCTCATCACTCATACTTATAGGGGTCTCCTCATCATCAATTTTCTCATCTTTAGGGATTTTAAACACTACACCTCTTCTTTTTGGAGCTACTTCCTTTTTATGAAGTTCATTCATCTATATCTTATAAGTGAGGAGTCATCTAATTAACTCTTATAATAAATGGATATTTAAATCTTTTGCTTCTTATATAGACATCATCATTGTCTCTCATAATTTTGATACATAAAAAGACAGTTTTCTCACCAATTAAAGATTAATATAAGTTTTCCAAGACTTATAAGAGCATTGATAATATAAATGAAGTGTGCATATGTGTTAGAAATTGATTTGTTATATTCCATATAAAATAATTCATATTGATGTACAAATATGCTCAATTGCTCTCTTTCACTTTAAGTGATGATTTCAAGTGTATTCCATACCTCTTAAGTTGTTTTACACATGTATACTTAATTAAATTCATTCTTAGTCAATCCAAAAAATAAAATAGATATGGCCTTGCTATTCAATGTAATGAGTCTCCTATCCTTATAGTCCCACTCACTTTTGTCCTTTAGTGTCTTAATCTCCATAATGTCTCTTCTTAAGGATTTTATTATGATCTAAGGTCCATCCTCTACAACTTCCTAAACTTCGGTCCCTTTGACTAAAAGAAAGTATTTCATCATAATCTTCAAATAAAGGTAATTTTATTCATCAAAAAATTGGGGTCCATACATTTTTTATTTCTTTGACCAAAAGGTAACTCAAATTATACCATAATAATATTTTTCCAAATTTCGATAAAATATTACATGCCTGAATTGGACGTGCTCTAATTCCAATTATTGATCTTCAAATGGCATAAGAAAGGGAAGTGAATTATGTGTTCACTTTATACTTATTTGTAAACTAATAGGTGGATGACCTATTTTAATAAATAATTATTACAAATTCATATATGAAAATTACAAGGAAATCATAGTAATAAATAAATGAGAATAGAGAAAGAGAGACAAAATTAATTTATAGTAATTCACTAAACCATGCTTAATCTACCCCTACTCTCAAAGCTTCACTTAGAAATTCACCATCTTTCTCCTTTAATGGGTAATGTACAACCCTTTCTACAAAATCTTCTTTATCATGGATGAAGAGGAATACTTATAATCATCTTGCATTGCTATGAGTAAAGAATAACCTTTTGCAAATCTTGTTAAGGTAAGTGTACAACTCAAAAATTCTCTCTCTTGCTCACACAAATAAATAATGACTTAATATGTATTATGTAATGTGTAGATACACTCTCTAGGCATTTAAAGATCTTAGTAACTCTATAATATGCCCAACCAAGTTCTCATAACTCATATATTACCTATTTATAATACTCAATAACCAAAAAAAGTTATAAGAGATAAAAATTAGTTATTACAATAATTAGTAACAATTGTATTGATCGTCAATCTGGTATATATTGGTCAACTAATGTATTAACCAATATGATATACAAATTCACAAAATATAATGTTTCACATCTTCTGATACATTGGTCGACCACCCTTAAAGATTGGTCGATCAATATGTCTAAAAACAACAAATGACTAGTTTGTATAACAACATGTTTCTAACAAATTTTGAAGCTCTTCTAAAGATCAATCTACACTCCTTTGACTAAAACTTGATCTAAAATTATTTAAAAAGTTTCTCAAAAATTATTTTGAAAATCAAAAGGTTAATTTGAAAATTAAATTAATTTTTTCTTGATTATGAAAGCATTTATACATTATGTCCTATATACAAATGATCACATAATGATTAAGTTCCTAATTTGCTAAAATAACCAAGATAATGTTACAAGAATGATTACAATGATTTGATTAGGTCTTGATATGCTTAATTTCTCATTGTTATTGATTTTTTACTTGAATTGCATATATGCTTCAATTTGTTCATTTTCTCCATCCACTAATTCTTCAATCATTCAATTAACTCCTTTGCTCACTTTGCCCTTCAATTGAACATTATTATTCATTTATTTCTTGAGTCTATTGTAATAGAATTGGTGGTATTACCAAAAGTAAATTCATTAATAAAAAAATGTTTTGTTATCATGAAAATCATGATATTAAGACCTACCTTAGTCAGTAGTAACCAAGCAAAAATAATAATTAAAAGCAAATTAAGTTAAACTTCAAAGATATTAAGATTATATTTACATACTAGTATTGGCTATATAGTAGCGAAATAACATAGACTAAGTTTTAGAACATATTCTAAACTTAACTAAATAGAAGACTAGGTTGGTCGACCCTACCTTTAAAATCCTTTTTTAAATATAATTAAGAGAATTATATAACCATTAAGTTATTGATTTTTATAGTCATTATGATTATTTTAAATCAAGAATTTTAAAATGTGCAGAAATATCTTAGTCTACAAAGCTCATAATGGCCAAGAACTCCATAATATTTGATAGCTCCCTATGTTTTCCTTTAACGATTCCACACGTAATTCATGGTTGTATAAGAGGAATTGCCTGCCAGGCTATGGTGAATAGAACTGGTCTTTCTTTCTAGGGCTTCCTTTATGATAAAGGGGCTCTGCTTCTCTGATTGGCGACCAAACTCATAATCATGCACCCTCTCCATAGAGACATTACTGCAAGGCCATCTCCAACGAGGCAATGAATTCACTCCAAGAAAGACACTAAAATGGTGTAATGAATATTAATACACCAAATTTGGTGTGTTACTATTCATGCACCAAAAGTTGTAGAAAGACAACTTTGTCTATTTTCTTTTTAACATATTTCTTTTATGTCCTTCTCACAATTTGATTTATTTACATAATTTACTAAGTAATTAAATTAAAAGTGTATATTACTTTATAATATACACAAAATATATCATTACAAAGATCTCATTAAGAAATTTAAAATGACACTAATATTGAATATAATATTAAATTTATTTTAAATATTTATTTATAATTCTTATTTATAAGTGTTACAAATTCATTAATAAAATATGTATTTATCCAAAATGATCTACCGTGCTACAAACCATTCATGATCATTGAGGCCTAAAAAAGAAGTTATTAGCAAATATGCAAGAAGCATGTAAGAAGGGTGTCGAGCATACATTTAGAGTTTTCCAGTCATGATTTGCAATTATCAAGGGACTGGTATGTTTTTGGAAAAAAAAAGTCCATATTACATGATATTATGTCAGCAAGCAGTATAATGCACAATATGATCATTGAGGATGAACATAATACTCAAGCGGCCATACAAGATTAGAGCGAAACGCAAACCCCTGAAATTAATATTAATAGAGACGATATAATTATATTTCAAGAATTCCTTACTAGACATAAGCAAATTAAAGATAAAGAAGCTCATTATGAACTTCGTAATGTATTGATTGAATATTTATGGAAACGATATGGTAATTCAAATGATTAGAGATTAAATGTGCAATAAAAATATTATATATGTGTATGTTATTAATTTGTTGTTGCAATAATATTAATTATATTTGTTAAATAATATTAATTTAATATAAAGTGTATATTAATTAATTAAGAATGATGATTTATTTTAATTTTTATTAATAAATAAATAAATAAAAATTTGGTGTAAAAATTTAGTATAGAGTGGCTAGAGTAACACCAAATTTGGTGTAAAAATATTCTTGAAATATTTTCTTTTACACCAAATTTAATGTAAAATTTTAGTGGAATGGTTGAAAATGCTTGTGTTAAATTTCCTTAAGGTTATGAAGAAGAAAGGGTCAATCCTGGCAAGCTTTGCCAAAACATTCAAATATTAAATTTCATTCATGTCCTTTACTTTCTCTAAAATGACCACATAAAGTTCTGAAGACTTGCAATTATAATGTTTGGGTAGTCTGTCATGTCACCTAGCTTTTATCTGTTAAAAAATCCCATTTACATAGAATGCAGATAGATGATTTTTCCCTACCCAGCAGGCAGTGAATGAGACTCGTTTGGCTGTGTTTTTAGTGATGCATGATGTAGAAGCTAAAGCCTGCTTGCTTATCATATTATGCTATGTCATATAGTAGCTTGCAATTAGATTCTTTCATAATTTTCTTGTTCTTCATTAGTAGCCTTGGGGGATGAGAAAGTACTGCAAACAGATCAGCTCTCCCTGGGAATACATTTTTGTAATTGCATGGCCATGCCATCAAACAATTAGCCAATGGCTAGTATACATTTTTATGTTGGTGAGATTAACCGTAGAAGATGGAGAAAACATTAGTAACTTACAAAATAAACTAACACAAACAATTTTCTTTCATGCAGGAGATGAGCTGTTGGTTAATCGTAGCAGATAACTGATTGCTGTGGTGGATAAATTTTGTGATACGTTGGAAGAAATGAGTAACATGATTTAGAGGCCCTAAAAGTTAGTATGACTTTTCTATATCCTCTGTACATATTATTCAATCCGAACCCCTGGGACCCTTCACATTTTGGGGAAATAAACTTAGGTACAAAAAAGAATTCAACTCATTTACAGATGAAACAAGCTCAAGTTTTTATGCTAATCTATGCCTGTCCTACGGTGTATCAGATCTTCAATTAGTTAATAAGGGTGTTGTCGGTGATGGAAAATGGCCATAAATCATCCCAAGGTACCAGGTAAAATGGCCAAGATGTTGGTAGCTTTTCTTAGGTCTGCAAGTACTTCCATGTTCAGTAATGACTGACTATAGGCAGAAGGCAAGAGGAGGCAAGTTGAATAATGAGTGAGTCTATGACCAAGTGTCCTCTACAAAAATTCTGAAAATGAAGTCCCTAAAGCGTTTTGAATACTGCTTTGGATCAACGGCAGATATTGAAGTTGGATCGTATTGCATTGATTTGTACGCATGCTCAAGCTTCTTGCTAATATCATAGTCTTGTAATATGTCAATAATACCAAAAGTTAAGAAGACTTCAACCAATTCGCCAGTTGGTTCCCCAACCAACTGAGCCTCGCAATCACTTCTTCTAACCGTCTTTTCGACCCGTGCTGGCATGTTCTCGCCTAATTTAATTGCAGTCCACCTGCATGATACAAGATGGAAAGCCTTAGTAAACAAGTAAATGTTATGTTAGTTTGGAGCACACTAACCCTTCTCGGGAGTCATTCAGTTTTACCTTGTAGGGTCAAAAAGAAGTTGGTCCATATCTACACCAGAGAGGCGTGGAACTCCGGGTTCACTATCAGTGTCCCGGTAACCTGCAGACAAATACAAGAGGCACTTTCATCAACCCAGATTAGTTATTTGATTATATAGCAGCAAAAGTTTAGACATGATTGGAAATAACCATTAGGAGTGTGCAGCCCCGTAGGAGTGCGAAGCCCCGTAGGAGTACGAACTCCAGAACTACGCGGTGGTGTCATTGCATCCCTGTATGTAGCTTCTCGGAAATGAAGACCAACCAAAAGACTGTAGTCCATAATTCTTTCTTGCTCAAGGAAGTCACAATCTCTATCCACTTGCCTGCACGTAAGGACATAGCGAAGTGGCCAATGGGAAAAAAACGAAGAGAAGTATAGCAGATGGTAACATAGTAATCACTTCAATTAAAAAAAAAGTTTTCAGATTGCATGAGTGTTGTGTAATGTACACGTAAAAATGGAAATGTAGAAATTGATTTTCACCTGCAAAATTCTTGAAACCAAACTTTCTGCAGCCGGAATATGTAATTGAGATCGAGGTCCTTGAGGGTTGTTGTGGGATCTATTTCAGCCTCAGGTTTAGATGTTATACGACCATGGGAAGAACCTTTTAAGTCATATCGCCTATGAATAGGAATCTCGGTGCAGAACAGGTTGCCCATTATGATAAATCGTACCTGTGAAATATGAATGATCGACTTCATAATCTATACTTGTACTACATAGATATGGCTTTGACGACCACCGCCTTACCTTCTTCTGATTTGGACCAGTTAATTTCACACAATGAAGACCATAAAATTTTGTAACTAGCGTGTTTTCAAATGATCGGACATGTTTATAATAGGCTGGAAGCATTCTTATGAGGACCTGCGGTAATAGGACAGGGGATATTCAGATAAAGAATGAAATCATCCTCATACCATGAACTTGAAAGAACATGTAAATGATTCTTGGAACTGCATCCCAAATGATGACGAACCATTATTTTGACATTTAACAAATAAGAGTCTTACTAACTTTAACTTCTGCTTTCTTCATGGTCTTTATCATGTAGCGGTCATCTTGTGTAAGATAAAAAAAGCTTCCACTTTTCCCAGGCGATGAGAGCTCCCTAAGGGCATCATTCCCACATATTGATAGCATATAATCAGCTGCATCCACATTGAACAATTTCCTCAGAGTCCTGAAAAGACAATTATGCTGGCAAGTTAGGCAGGTCATAGTCACCGATCAAATTATCATATGCTCGGATTGATAGACTGAAACAAAGAAATTGATAAAACAAGCTCTGACCTGAAAACTAAAGGGCAGTAATCCTTCCATTTGAAATCAGTCGACTGATGAGGCGGAGTGTGTTTAGATCCTTCAGGTGGAAATTTAGTCCAAACTTTTTCCTTGGGATCAAAGGCTGATGACTTCAAATCTAGAGATATAGGTGGACCAGGTCTACCCACCGAGTGCCTGCGCAATCACATGAACATATCAATTAGGTGAAAGATGACAAATCCAATAATTTTACAAGAAGCCACAAAAAGGTTTGAAAGAATAGTGTTCCGCAGAAAACAGAAGAGAAGATGGAACGAGAAAAAAGAAATGAGGCAATACGGAGGTCCAAGGTACCTGATTCCCAACTGCAGATTGAGCATGAGATCGTAATTCTTGTGCCCTTTGGCTATTATATTCCCTTGCTTTTTCTGAGGCTGTGTTATCAATCTGTATATTTTTGAATCTAAATCTTCAAGCTGAAGATTTCCAAACCCTTCGTCACCATCAATCCATTCTCCATCACCACCACCAACACTGCCAATGTCATTGCCATCTCCTGAAGTCAAACTATAATTACTCAACCTCCCGTCCACAGAAATTCTCCTATTCCTTCCATTATTAACATTTCCCTTATTTGGCTTTGGAATCCCAAGTTCATTAATACCAGGCCAACATAACACCTTCTGTGATGGAAGAATTGACATCTTTTCACCATCAGCAATCTTGCAGTCCTTCAGGTCCACCAAGTAAACTTCTTGTGGATCCCAATCTATGTCACCTGATGAGGAATCAGAAGGATAGTAAGTTCCATTTTGGTCTTTAGGATCTTTACTCCAAATACCCACATAGAAACTCCCATCTGACCATCTGAATGTCCCATTTCCTTTAGGCAAACCGTTCTCCCAGAACCCGTCGTATCTATTGCCACTGCTCCAAATCATAGTTCCATTACCATTCATTATACCGTTCATCCATTGGCCAATGTAGTGATCGCCATTTTTCCATTGGTATCTTCCATGCCCATCTTGATTCCCTTTTCTCCAATCACCGTCATAATAGTCGCCATTGGCATAACTCTGGGTACCTTGTCCATGTTTCAGATTCATAACCCATAATCCCCTATAAGTATCACCTGAAGAACCTGTATAAGTCCCTTTACCATCCATAAAACCAGTTTTAAAATCGCCCTCATAGGTAGCACCAGAAGGCCAACTAAATTTGCCCTTTCCCATTGTTTTGCCTCTACGCCATTCACCAACGTACATACAACCATCAGCCCACAGGTATTTACCGTTGCCATGAGGAAAGCCATCCAACCAATGGCCTGTGTAGAAATCGCCATTAGGGAGGATTTTCTCCGCATAGCTTAAAGCCTGAGAGGAGGACATTTCATCGTCATCTGCATGAGCGACTGCAGCTGACATCATGGTACCAAAGATGGTATGCGCTCTTTTCTTCGTTGAAGCGTGTGACTTCTTTATTGTTGCTTCCCAGGCCTTAACAATGCCTTTGAGCTCCTTGCTCATTTCCCTTCTTCTGTCTTCCTACATAAGACCAAAAAAAAGAAAAAAAGAAAAGAAAGGAAACAGAACAAGCACAAACGAAGTGACACTATCTCCCCTGTCTCACACAACCACCTTGTTGTCACTCTTGCATCTTCTATTTCCCTCCAAACATTGAAGTTATCATCTTTCTCTACCTCTCTGTCTCATTTTTGTTCCTTTGTTACTTTGAGGATAAGAAGCAAACATTTTTTTAACCAAACCCAGAAAAGGGGGAACCTCAGGGAATCAATCAGTCTCAGTAGATGTCTTGTTTTCTGAGGATATATTTGGAGTAATCTTTGTATTTGTTTACATTAGAGAAATTGGGAAGTTGGCAGAGAATTCAGAGACAGTTGAGGAGGTGTTGTGTTAGATTTAGATTGATGGGAAAAGAAAAGCAAAAGAGAGGAATGGTGCCAATGAGTGGCATTTTCTCTTTCTCTTTTCCTTATTTTCTTCTCTTTTGTTTTTCCCCCACTTCTGAGTTGCGTGGGATTCAACCACTGGATTCTTTCAGATCCCGTATTTGCCTCCTGAAACTACTAACAGACCCAACAGTTGGAGGCAAGAAAGAAATAGTGGTGATGATATGACTTCCCTTTTTAGTGTCTTAACAAAGGCACCTAAATTTGGCATTGGTTCTAATTTTTAGTTGTCTTCCTCCCTCTATGTAATGGATTCTGTTTTTTTTTTTCTTATTTTCCTATATATTTCATTTCCTTTCGTTTGTTGTGTCTAAATGCAGAACCAATGTAGCATTCTAAAAAGCACATATTTATTATACTCACTCAACCATTATTCTTTTTGCCATTATCACAAAATTCACTATAGCGTGATACATTAGGATCTCAAAAAAAAAAATAGAAAAAGAGAGAAATGTCAGACATGAAATGTATTTAAATTTGATAAAAGGCAACATAGAATAATAGTGAGAGAGTTACGTTGATAATGCGAACCAAGTCCAACTCCGCGTAAAACGAGTCGTGCAGCCCTGCCATGCTTCCCATTCAGACAAGGTCAAACTCCTAAAAAAGCCTTTGCCCTAAACTCCTGGGGACCACATAGCTAAAAACTGCTTCTCTATTGGCTAGAACCAAAAGACGACACTTGGCCCTATATTCCCGAAATTGATCATTAATAATTACTTTACGTTTACTATGATGTTTCAGTTCTTCTTCTACTACTAGTTTTCTTTCTTTTGTTTTCATCTCCTTATTATTAGGGGTTAGGCTACTTAGATCGAATACCTGATTTGGTGGTTTTACTTGGTATGATGTATGGTTGCAAATGCCAATTGTAGCTTCCGTAACACTTTGGGGTTAAAGAAGAATAGACACTTACCATAATTAATTAGCATAATTCACTATTATTATTATTATTATACAGTAATTGTATTTTTTTTCATATATTAAGACAGGAAATCCTCTTTAGGTAATGATAAGCGTCAAACATTTATGACCCAATTAAAATATGTTAATAGTAGAAGCTCTAAAGCATTATCTTGTATTTGTCATAAGTAGAATCCTCGAAAATGAATTCTAATTTTAATAGAAAAATCCCCTTGTATTATCGTACATAAATGAATTTAAGGAGGAGACATGGATTCTTACGGTGAGCATGTATGTCTGCAGTTGTAATAATGGAGAAGAGAGCATTAAGATTAGCATGGACAAGTTGTCTTTTGATGTGAATGGAACGGTCTCCTACTAAGGCGGCATGCTGTCAGAACTAAATAGCGCTTTTTGTCACCCTCCTGGTTTATAGGGCGCATCTAAGTTTCATATAAATACTAGACGGTGAATTTAGTAATGTTCAACTTTGTTGAATAAGCTACATAAAAGAAGGTATTCCACACATAGTACATCTTCAAGCTTCGCTCCAGCCTGATACCCTATTTTAACTTAAGAAAATTATTTCTTTTTTAACTAATATTTTCACTGTTTATGATTATTGGGTGGTAATTAACGTTATCTCATTTTCATCATAGGATAGACACATCCATTCAAAAGATTTGAAGGTATCACAAAGGACAAAGAAAAGCAGCGACAGAGGTGAACATATAAATAAAGATAAATGTATAGGACATGACATGTTCACTTTTATAATTTACTTTACAAAGATAGCACCCATAAGGGAACGAGGAAGTCTTGAAGTTGAGGCCTATGTGATGCATCATTACCATGGCAATTGATGGCCCAAATGCTTAGAGAGTTTAGCAGTTGCCAGTAACAGATTAAAGTTTTTTTAATTAAATTTTGTTGACATATTTATATAAATTTTACTTAAATTAATTGCTAAAATTAACTGAATAAGATTAAAATGCGACAAAAAGCTTTGGTGCGCGGACGGGCATTGAAGATTGTCTGAAAAAGGCTGACAGTTTGACGTCAACAAAAGCTAACAGAGTTCCTAAGTAAGTGTCTGTCACTGTTATAAGCGTTTGGGAGTCGATCTATTTTGATTTTTGGAGCTTTGCCAACTTCCCGTAAAAGACTTTGGCATATCCAAGGTTTGATGCTTTTTCTTCTTTTTTTTTTCCCCTTTCCACCGATCTTGTTTTCTAGTTTTTATTCATCTAGTCCCAAGATATTGTTAGCAATGTGTAATCAAGTGTTGTTTCCTTGCTGTTTCGTACTAGAACTTGTTTCATTCTTTCTTCGTTATGGGTTAATCAAACTTGGACTACGAATCTGAGACTTCTGTAGGCACATTTCACCACCACTTTTGTTTAATTCTTTTCCGAATGAACGTCTGTAACCAAATTTTACTGTTTCCTTCTGGTTGGGTCGATCGTGCAGAGCCCGAGCTCAGTCAAAGCGACCCGTGGACCGATCGATCCAATCTTCAAAAATCAGTCTCATACTTAATGGCTATGTCAAGCCCAAGCTCGATCCACGCTCTCCTCAGCCCGTCCGCATGTGAGAGAGTCCCATACAGACATGAACTCGTAAACCTAGCACACGCTCCATATAAGGTATAACTCTACCGTGACAAAGGTACGCAATCATAAA
>JANVCQ010000001.1:11972880-11983372 GCA_025531925.1 Erythroxylum plowmanianum
CAAGATTACCAAGCAAAGAACCGTCGACGTTCAGCTTCATCTGCCCCTGCAAAGGTTTGGTCCACACTAACGTCTGAGTGATGATCCGCCGTTCAGAGCACTGAAAGCCCCCTAGGTGTTGAATTGTGTTCCGGGATGATGCAAAAATATGAAAGGGACGAATTACCGATACCTGAAACAAAGCGTTCAGTGGTTTAGCTTATTAGACATTATACCTAAAATATTAATTAAAACATTAAGAATTTAGTGATATTACGCTTTCATTTAATGACTTATAGTTTTATTCAAATGAAATATTAAGTGGTTTAAATAAAAAAATATAAATATTTTGTAATTCAATATTCGATAATTAATAACTTTGTTATATCATAATTATATGTTGTTATAATTTAAAGTTGTGACATAATATATATATTAAAAATAAAAAAGGTGAAAATTTTATAAATTTTATGAAATATGATATGCTTATAACACTCTAAGGACGAGAAGGATTTAAAGTAAAACTTATATCAAGGTTTTGACTAAGGAATTACTCTTAACTTATATCAACGTTTCGAAAGTAATAACATAAATAATTTATAAAAATATATTAAAAGTATTTACAAAATGTATTCTAGTTTTAATAAAATAATAGTTATTTTCAATATAACATACTGTACTTATTTGTTTTTATAACTTAGTTACTTATATATTCTTTGGAATTGATGCATTAGGATTAATAAAGTGATTAATTCATTTTAAGATTAATATAAATAAGTATATGCATAATGTATATATTGTCTAAATATGAAAAATAAAATGAAAAGTTTAAATGTGCTAAGATTAATTATCATATTAATTAACTTCTTTTAATATATGTAATAAAAATAAAAATTTACTATGATTATTTCAAAAATATTTAATAAACGTATTTTAAAAAATCCTATTAAAAATATAATAATTTATTAAACACGTAAAAAATAATATTTGAAATAAATTAATTGTACTTAGATAATAACTTTTTTACATTTACATTATAATTAATTGTTATAATAAAACTACATAATTAAAATTAAATTAACTTGTTTGTAGAGAATAATTATGACAATATTATCATTGCTATATATTTTTAATAAATATAAATTGGTTTGTATTTTATATATTTTATTTTATATAAATAATTTTGTATAATTTATAACTAATTTCATCTTACATTTTACTATAAATGATTATGCTAATGCTATAATTTATAATTTATGAATTTTAAAAAATACAACTAAATTTTTTTCAAATTATTTAAAAATAAATATTTAAAAATATATTAAAGCAGGCCAGGGCAGAGGGGTCATTGTGACCCGCTCGAAATTTTTTTTGATCGGGCTGTGGGATGTGTTTAATTTTCTTTTTAGTTGAAGCCGATTTCGTGCGTGTAGGGTCATTTTCCAAATTTGAAGGGACCGTTGTTCTTTTTATTGTTTAAAGGGAAATAGACAACAAATATTACAACACTAGTCTGGGAAAGTAGAGCCCCAACAGATCTTCTAAGAGGATATAGTGGCACCCAATAGATGTAGAATCGAAAAAGGTAAGTTCGACATCCGAAGGTACTACATGTGTGGCGAGCCAGTCCGCACATCTATTGCTCTCTCGGTATATGTGACGATGAACAACAGACCAATTTCACGTGAGTAGTTCATGGATACTCGTGACAATGGGGTGAGAAGCCTGAGAACGATTCGCCACTGAAGAAATGAGATGGTACGCTGCTAGAGCATCCAACTCTAATTTTATTCGGTGAAATCTACGGTCCCAAGCTAACGACAGCCTGGTATAAACGCCCCAAAGTTCAGCAGTCAACGGTTCACACCAACTAAGATTCTGAGAGAAATCCCTAAGCCAGTTGCCATCCCAGTTGCGTAAAATGCCACCTGTTGTAGCTAAGCATTGGGAGCGAGTACAAGCTTCGTCTTGAGCTTCACCCAATCCGGAGGTGGTTTACTCCACCCAATGAGTTGCTGGTGACGAGGAGGGGGGCCTGTGCCTGCCCGGCTCTATCTCACGGTAGTCTGTTGGATATGATCTACAAAAGAGAAAATGAGAATGTTAGGAGACAGAGGCCAAGTGAAATGAGCATCAAATAGAGATTTGTTCCTCCATGGCCAGAGGAACCAACACGTAATGCCAAAAATGACTGCCCAATCGTGTCCCTGGATGCGCCAATGATGGTGGAGGTTGGTCAGGAGCCATTCACGAATTGGCATAGTGTAGAAGTTCGTAGTGGAGAGAGCCAGCAGCATGGAGTCCCACACTTGGCGAGCGCGTATGCAGTCACGAACAATATGGAGAGGAGATTCGTCAGCAGGGCAGTGAGGGCATGAGCTATCTGTAGTCAAATGTCGGCGAACCCAATATTGATTGGTGAGAAGACACTGCTGAGCCAGCAACCATAGGAAGGCTCTTATGCGTTGAGGGTTGGGCCATTGCCAGATAGCAGGCCAAAGTGCATTGGACGATTGCTCAGCATGGCCTATAAGCATGGAATAGGTCGAAGCGATGGTGAATAAGCCAGTGTCTGACCATCCCTAGATCACCTTGTCCTGCCCAAGATAGGGTTTGGGGGGGAAGGTGCCCGCAATAAGGTGACATATCGACGTGGGAAGATAGGATTGTAAAATGTCCCAATTCCAATTGCCTGTGGCCTCCACAAATCGGTGAGTGCTAAGGTTAAGAGATCGCTCGGGGATAGGTTAGGTGGTGTGAGAGAGAAGCGACCCGAGTCCTCCTACCCAAGGGTTGAGCTAGAAATGAGTCCGAGTGCCATCGCCGAGTCTCCACTTTAATCCTTGGGTCACGATGTGCCAGATAGCCTTAATGCTGCGCCAAACCATTGATCCTCCTGTAGTCTCTATGGAGGTGGGGATAGTGGTGGCGTCGAAGTGATATTTTGTAGAAAGGACTTGGACCCAAAGCGCTGTAGGCTTATCTATCAACGACCAGTCGAGTTTAGTTAAGAATGTGTCGTTCGTCTCACGAATTTTTCAAATACCTAAGCCCCCTAGGGCCTTAGGTTTGCATACCTCATCCCAGGGGACTAGATGTATTTTGGCCTTTTCGCGAGACGAACCCCACAGAAAAGTTTTCATAATAGATTCCAGGTCATCACAGAGGCTGCGGGGTAATCGAACAGTCTGCATAGTATAACTCGGGATGGCCGTTAAGACAAATTGAGTCAAAGTAAGATGGCCTGCAAAAGAGAGTAGGTGAGCGGACCAGCCTGAGAGACGTTGCTGGACCCTATCTTTTATTTGATAGATTGGTTTTTACATGAGAAGGACAACGTCATGGTCACTTCGATTTATCTTATTAGTGTCTGCTTCATATCTCACTTTTAATGGCATTGTTTAAAATTTTGGTCAATTTGAACTTTTAGTGGGTTTTGATTCCCTTCCTTCCTCCTGTCCCCTTTTCCATCCCACGCCGACATCACCCCACTTACTACACCACCGACTGTTCTTCCCTATCTAAGCCGTAGCCGCACTCTCCACATTATGCCCGAGCTCAATCTTCCGCTCGGCCACGTCAATAAATTTTATTTCTTTTTTTTCCTGACTGACCTTCTTATCCACTCTCCTAATTTTACTTTTTATTTATTTTTCACTTGTTTTGATTCTGACAAGATTTCGCTGCAAATTCAACTTTGGGTTTGCAGTTCGTTTGATTTTTGTTGATGGGTTCGATTTCTTTTCACTTGGGTATACATCTTCAACAGATGGGTAAGTTTGCAATACCCAAGTAAGAGGTAAGTTTGCAATACCCAGGTAAAATCAACTTCTTGAAGGTTATACATGGATTAATTTTGTTCAATTTCAAATGGGTTTAGTGATTTTCACTTGATTTTTGCTTCAGAATTCCCATACCAAGGATGCTTTCTTAGTTTTGTCTTTTGCTCGATTTTGCCCATGGGAGTTTTGTTCAATTCGATTTTGGATTTGGGCTAGTTGCATCAATGATGTGTTATGTGACCTCATAGCCCTTCTAGCGATTGAATTATGAGTTGTGAGTTTGTGATTGTACTGCTCATTTCGAAGTGTTATTATGCTTCTTGTTGGTCTTGTTGTGATGCCATCAATTTTTGCCATTGGAGATAAGCAACATGCAGGTTGGATGGGTTGTGCTATAATAGCATAATTGTTTTCTGTCTTTAGTTTGCTATGACTTTGTTCCATTTGATGCCATCACTGTGCTCCTTATTAGTTAACAAAATGGTATGTTGGTATAGAACTGTTGTTTCTTTGTGTTTTTTGTTTTGGATTTTGTCAGTTCTATGCAGCACCATGGTTTGCACATCCTCGACAACAACAATCTTTTCTCCGTTTATTGAACAGCCAAATAGAGAAACTTCTTCTTACCTTTTATTTTTCTTTTTGGTTCCTGTTTTGTTTGACAACATTGGGGACAATGTTGGTTTAGGTTTGGGGTAAAGGGATACATGTGTGTGATTGTTGTATTTTAAAAAAACAAAAAGTCTCGTCTTTCTTTGATTCCTTTTTCTTTTAATTTTTTTATTCTCTGTATGCTTGTGTTGTGAATTAAGCCATGAAGTTTTGTCATATTAGTTTGGATGAGATTGAATGTGTGCATGAAATTGGACTAGGCTACTTGAGTCTAAGGTGAACCGTGCTGATTAATTGAAATAATCGGTCTTATACACTTAGTCAAAGTTTGATATTTGAGTGATTAGGTGATCTATAGAATTGTGATGCATTTTTGAATTAAACCTTTGAACGGATTTGAGCCTTAATGACAACATCTTTATGTCATTGAATTTTCTTGTGTTTTGTGATGCTCCTCTAATTAGGCTTGCCTTTAGAACTTGCACTGAACCAGATTGAATTTGTTTGAGTACATGGTACATGGACATGATTAAGGCCTTCTTTGTTTTTATAACCCTTTAGACTTAAATAGCCTACCAGGAATAATATCCCTAGTCAACCTTGTTGAGCCTTAACCTCTTTCTTTACAATGGAAACCTCGTCTTAAAGCTATAAGCCCCAAAATCCTTACCCAATCACAAGTTTAGTTGGGTGACTAAGTTAATATTCATTCATGTTTAGTGTGGAAACTTGTGGAGTCAATTATACTCTGAGATAACTTCTGGTTCTGATGCATCTGTGTGTATCTTTTGTTCCTGTGAATAAGGCTGCTTAATTTTTAAATGTTAAGCCACATAAAAATTAAAAAAAAAGAAAAAAGTGGCTCTAAAGAATGGTAGCAATCAGAATTGAGAGGCAAAAAAAAAAATGTAATGAAGCATCTCATTATCCTCTTTATCTTATCTTTCCACACACTTAGAAGTCTTATGAACACTTGTGGTTAAGCCTATATATTCCTTTTGTCCTACCTTTGACCTAAACTCCATTACAACCCATAATAAAGTCTTTTAGATTTATGAGCCCATATAAATTGAGTGAATGATGATTGATAAATTTGCAAGGCTATAGTAATGCAATCTATTAGAGGGAGATTTGAGAGAAACACTTTAACCTTAAACACTTGAGCGTAAAGAGAGAAATCTATAAGAAGAATTCACCTTGGTTTCATACCTGCCCTTGAACAAAAGTGTCTTAAATTGACTTTGTTCATTTATGCTGGTGAAAAGCAATTGTAATGTGTGTTGTAACCTAAGTCTTGCTTGCCAAAGTTTAGCGAATTGCATGCACTTAGTCTTTTGAAAGATGAATTGATAGAGTGTAATGGTTGAGTATATTTGCTTGAGGGCAAGCAAAGGTCTGGTGTGGAGGAATTTGATAGGATGATTAATTCTTATTATTTTGATTTCTAATTCCCTTTTTGTTGACTGCAAATTGAGTTCAACCTAATGGAATTACTCATCTTTTGTTATTAGGAAGTCCTGAGCATTCTTGGAACTGATTTTGAAACAAAAAGTTGTGAAATGAATAGATAAGGGAACAGATGCAAGCTGGCAGAACTGTTGCTGCTGACTAGGCGTGGTTACTAGATGGCTAAATGAAACAGACGTGGAGACCTGATGGAAAGGCTTATTTTAGGAGCTTTTAACAGAATATACAAAAAAACTCTATTTTTAGGGAATTACCTTAATTAGGGTATAAGACTTGTTTTAAGAATAGGATACTTTTAGCCTATATATATCTTTGTTTTTCATGATATCAGGGAGGACGCTTGACGTCAGAAGCCTAATTAGCAGACGTGTGCTTCCATGAGTTTGAGAGGCTAAGTTCTTTTCTTGGTTGAAGGGGAGTTGAAGTTATTGAACTCAATACATTGTGAGACCTTTGTTTTTCATTTAATTCAATTTATTTTCAGATATTAATTATTTCTCTGTATTATCTATATGATCGAATTAATTGGTAACTAGGGGGCGCAACTGACGTGTTAACGAATTCAATCTAATGATAGGTGGAAAAAATTGATTCTCTTAACCAACTTAGGTAGCAATTAGGATTATTTATCACTACGTTAGGATTAATAATTTCGAGGACAATAATTAATTGGGTAAATTCGTGTCATACATAGATTGCTCTATTTATCATTCTCTTTAATCTTAGTGCTACCAAGTAACTGAATTCACGATCATATCTGAATTATTAACTGGTAAGGGTTAATTAAACGCATGTTTTGATTAGCCAACCTTGGAGATAAATATTACTTGATGTATATTTGTAATGAACTGATTATCTTTAGTGTCAATGATCAATAAAATTTCAATAATGGAGATGACCTGCAAACTAAGGTTTGTTTACTGATTGTTATTTGATTACAGTTTATTTACACTTTCTATTTCTTAAAAGTTCAAACAATGCTTCTATTTTTTTCTATATTTGTTTTCGTACATTTAACTATTAGGTTCCTTATGGGAACTATCATTTTCCTCTATACAACATTTATTTTGTAAGGAATAGGTTTTAATTTGGGAACCTTCGACAGTTTCATCAGAAAATTTTTAGAAAACTTTATAAACTTGTTTGTAGTATCTTGAATCATCTCAATCAAAGTTTAGATGAGAAAGTTATATTAAAATTAAAAAGCATTGTCTAAATCCATTATTTGATAGATTAGGATTAATTTCATTTTGTATATGATTAATAATGTTTTAATTTGATATAAAATATCCACTTAAAGATTGACAAATTTGAATCATGATAGATTAATTTGTTAAATTTAAATAAAATATTGTTAATTATATACAAAATTAAATTAAGTTTAACTAATCTAATATAAAATTTAGACAATGCTTTTAAATTAAGCATAACTTTCTCATGCGAACTTTGATTAAAATGATTCAAGATTATGTGAAAATCTTAGAAAAGAGGTCTAAAACTTTTATATTTTTAGCTTTTTACGAAAATATAAAGAACATGGTCAAAAATATAGCCATGTCCTGGGATCCTAATGTGTCTCAGTCTATGTTTTTCACTTTTTCTTCAAAATATTAATAAAAAAAGTTTTAAAGAACATTCTAAACTTTTCTTATAGTCTCCAATAATCTCAGTCAGATTTTGGATGAGAAAATTATGTCCAATTTAAGAAGTATTATTTCAATTGAGTATTAGACAAGTTAGAATTAATTAAGTAATGATATTTTCATTTGATACAAAGTAATAATTTAAAAACTAATAAATTTTAATTATGGTGGACTGATTTATTAAATTAAACCAAAATCTTATTGCATACAAACTTAATTTACGTCTAGTTAATCTAATATCTAATTTAGACAATACTTCTTAAATTTGACATTACTTTCTCATATGAATTTCCGTTAAGATGATTAAATATTCTAAAGAGATCTTAGGAAGAGTTCTAAGAATTTTTTATAAGTTTTCTTGCAAAAAAATGAAGAACATGATAAAAATAATTTATCAAATGATTGTGTCTTAGAGTGTGTTAGCTAAATAAATAGTTATATGAAGGATACTTCTTGGGACACTAACATATGTCAAATTGTATTCTTCACTTTTTTTTAAAAAATCAAGAAACAAAAGTTTTAGATAACTTTCTAAAATTTTTGTAACTTCTTGAATCATCTGAATTGAAATTTGGATGAGAAAGTTATGCCTAAGTAAAAAAAAAGTATTGTTTAAATTAGATATTGGACAAGGTAGAGTAGACAGTGTTTTTAAATAAGACATAATTTTTTCATCCAAACTTCGATTAAGATGATTTAAATTGTACAGAAAAAGTTTTAGGTAAGTTTGACTTAGCCCAATTTTGTATATAACTAATAATATTTTATTTTTATTAACAAATTAGTCTAACATGATTTCCCCCGCATGTTGAGTTATTATGAATACAATTGACTAAACAAACATTTATAAAATGATGTTTCATTACAAAACCATTCATAAAAACAATTTGACAAACATACATTCATCAAAACCATGCTCTTTAAGAAACATTTAGATTAGCATGGTTTATGATACAGGCCTGTCCTTAACCATGTCCTATATGAGTCATTATTACACCAATGAAGGGTGTAATAGTCATTATACTCTTGAAATAACTACAAAGAGTGGTTATATGAAGAACAAAATGAGATATATATATATATGTATTTGTGTGTATGTTTTTATTGGTTCTTTTATCTATCAAGTGTACAGAAAAACAAAAGAAGATTTCTGCAATTAAAATTGGTGACAACGTTCTTTAATCGGTAGAACTACAACAATAAACCAAGTATGTGTTTTTTTGTTTTTTATATGCATATGAAATGATCCTGTTTAATATGAGCTTGGTGATTGAGTTTTATCACATGATCTCCGTGATTGTATTTGATCTTGATTATTTTCTAACATTGGTATCAGAGAAAGGTCGTGTTTTTGTTTATATGCATGCTAACGAATTTTTGTTAAACTTTGGCTATTGATTGATTATCTGTGAATTATATGACTATGTCATCAAGTTTTTCCTCTGTTATTGGAACTGAACTTGTCTTTTACGATTGTTTTTTTTTTCGAATACAAATTTTTTTTTGCTTTTCTTTCCTCTCATTACTTCACTCTCTAAATATTACCATGCAAGCATGACTTTTGAGTGTTTTTCAAATGGCCAATGTCATTGTTAGAGAATGCATGCAAAAGTGAAAATGCTTATACTGCATGCGTTGGTAACGTTTCATTCATCTGGAATCTGCAAAGATTGATTTTGGATTTTTCTACAAAGTTTTTTTTGTTGTTATAGTAACAAGAGAAGGAAGAAAAGAAGAAGAAAGAAGAAAAACAAATAGAACAGATACGCAGAGAAGAGGAAGAAGACATACATGTCTTCGTCTTGAAACATAAAACGACACGTGAATTTTTGTTATTGTTTTTGTTTTGTTTTTTAATAATTTTTTTGGAGATATATATTATAATAACAATAAATGGGTCATATCCAAAATACCTTATGGGCCTTTGACTTGGACCCATAAAATATATATATCTTCCTTCCATTAGGATTGAAGGCTTAAGCCTAAATATCCACATTAAGGTTGAACTAGACCTTATTATCTATATTAATAAATTAAATTAAATGTAGCATAAAGAATTAGAAATAAGTTTTCTAATTTACAAAAACTAATTTTTTTATTTAAAGTTAGAAAGGAGTTTCATTAGAAATTAGTTTCTAATTAAACCAAGATAAATTGATTAGTTCAATTCTTATTTAAATTAGAAATAAGTTTTTAATTGATTAAAAATTAATAGCATAATTGGATTAGTTCAATAAATTGTTAATTAAATTAAATTAAAAAACTTCAATTAAATTATTTCCATATATGAGCATAAGTTCGCTATGTGTTAGACAAAATAATTTGTTATTTTGTATACTCTTTTAATTCCTGAAAATTTGTTTTTTAGGAAAATGTCTGTTATTAAGTGGACATCTAAGCTTATTCGATGTGAGGTACAAAAGAGATGAATTGACAGAATGTATGTAAAATTAGTTAACATGCGTTTAATGCCTAGAGATGGTCTAATACAACATGTTATTTTAGTTAATAACATAATGCAAGAATTATATTTTGGAGGTTGTCGAGCTTATACAAATGTTAAAGTAAAGTACATGACTTTGCTTGCAACATTACCTCAACCTTAAGGTGAATTGTTATGAATGCTTTGGAATACTATGTCTAACGAGAAGACTTATCATTTGTTAGTGATGACATTTATTAAAGAGATGCGTAGAAGGGAGTTGATTAGGACTTTATATCCTCTAGGTCTTCTAATAAAAATAGTAAGACCTATTGTACATCGAGTTTCGTGAGCTGTGTCGTGTAAACTCGTAAACTCATTTCTGCGTAGGGTTCATTACTTATAGATTGTTCATAAGTAGTAGCACAATTAATGCAATATGTTGTTTATAAGAACAAAGTCTTGATATTTATGTAATATGTTTACATAAATTGTATATAAGAATTCATCTAGATTAAAGTAATTAGGATTCGATTGTTACATGAATGATGATTGAACACAATTGAGGATTTTTGATTTCATAAGCA
>JANVCQ010000001.1:12024176-12038523 GCA_025531925.1 Erythroxylum plowmanianum
ACCGTAGTTATAGTTTGGTTATTGTGACAATATAAAGTAGACACTAATTAATTGAATATTTATTGACAAAATTTTTCATCACATCAAGTAAAATATTGTGTGACGATTAACCGTTTCGTAACAAAAAGAAAAAAAAAATTAGTGACCAAACTATGTTTTGTCACAACAAATAGAAAATATTTGTTACTAACATATGTTTTGTCACAATTACAATTTCTTCCCGCCAAAATTATTTTGGCGCCAAATTACATAGACTTTTAATGACAAAATTTAGTGATAAAAAAAAGTTGTCACTATTAATATATTAATAGTGACAATTTAATTGTGAAAGATACTAAATTGTCGCAATTACTATTGTATTAATGACAAAAAAATAAATCATCACAGTTAATCCAAACAATAGTGTCAATCAATTGTTTTGTCACAAAAAACCTTGTATTTGTGACGAAACAATAGTTAGTTACAAAACAATTATCACTAAACATCTTAACTCTTGTAGTGATTGGAGCTCCCATGTTTTATTATCTCAAAGCATTATCAAAGAGATTGAAAGGATTCTTAGAACCTTCTTATGGAGTCATTCGAATGGTAACCCTGGAGCAACAAGAAGGAGGCCTAAACATTCTATCCATTAAAACATCTAATCATTCTTTGACTCTTAAGAGATTCTGGTGGATATTAGAGGACAAGAAAAATTTGTGGATAAAATGGTTACATGTTTACTTTCTTAAAGGAAGCAGCACATGGGCTATTAAATCAAAAGCTACACATTCTTTTTTCCTCAATCAGCTATTGAAATTAAGGGATGATGTTCAACAAGAGGCCTCATGTATAATTAAAGATGGACGTTTGGCTTCTCTATGGTACGACAATTGGTCAAATAGGCGCCCCTTAATTCAACAGATGAATTCCTCTAGAGCTTCCCCATTTTTCCCACTAAAAACACGGATGAGAGCTTTCATTGATGGGAACTCTTGGAATTTTCCTAGAAGCCTAGGCCACCTTCAGCCCAACTATCCCCCAACATCTCAAGAATCCGACGCTTTCTTCTAGAAAGGTATTTCTATAGACAAACTGACAAATAGAATCACTTGTGACAACTTGCGTAGACATAGAGCCACTATTTCTTGGGCAGCCACGGTATGGAACAAACATTTAATGCTAAGGATTTCTTTCATCTTCTGGTTAGCTATTCAGAATAAACTTTCTACAGCAGACCGAATTTCATATGTGCAAATCGATAAATATTGTCCCATGTGTTCTCTGCATATTGAATCATGTGACCACCTTTTCTTTGAATGCCCCTTCAACAAAGCAATATGAGAATATGTTTCTGCTTTATGTTCTTGGACAAATCCAGGGTTGGATGTAGTTGATATTACTAATTGTCTCTCTTCACATTTAGCTTCCAGAAGATCACTTTACATCGTTATCTTGGGAGTTTGTATATACTCACTTTGGAGATAACGGAATTTTCGACGTTTCAAGAACAAATCTTCTACAAAAGAAACTCTGATCTCCTTGATAATGTCTAAAATTCGTGAGATTGTTTTGACAAAGAAACTCCATGTAACATGTAGCTCTATTGTTTGCCCTGCTTTACGTATTTAACAGATTGCTGAAAGTTGATATTCTAGAGTGTGGGCCTTCGGTAGGCGTTCCAGAGAATGCAATAGGCATATTGTGCTGGCTATGCGAAGAGAGGAAATATATATGACTGAAAGCAGCAAGATGACCGTTACTAGAGCGCTATCATATCTCTAAATTTCCATCTGTTTTTTTATGTAGTAGGTTCTTTATGCTGTGGGGACTCCCTTGTATTATGACTCTAATTTTATTCTTCCTTCGTTAATTAAATTTTCTATTTTCAAAAAAAAAATTGTTTTTCACTGAATGAAGCTGGCTTTTGAAGTTGCTGGAAGAACCATGCAAGTTTCCACCAAAGCACTAAAAGAATGAAACCTGTAATCAGTTGTAAGACAAATAGTTCCGACTTGTGTAATTTCCATCTTATACAATTGGCCGCGTTAAAAGAGCAAGTCGGGAAATTATCTCTGATTGCGGCAAAGTGTTATGTGTTTTGCAGAATTGGGAGACTGTGCATCTAATAACAAGGTGTCTGGTGTCCTACATTCCAGCCTCTCAAAAATTGTAAGGACCCTAAACATTCTGGGCCTCCCAATTGAATTCAAAGCAAATGTTCATGTGGCCAGCCTTACTTCAGCCAACACAATCCCGGGAGACGAGAATAATTTGTAGAAAATCAATGAAAATAATTTAGTGTCCAATTCCCTTGGTTTCTCAATGCACGTTGATGTTGACTTTGATGATTTAGTCTGTTAATGATATGGTCAATTGATGGTAATGAACACAAGTTTTTTCTAGGATAACTTTCTAACTCCAGAGAACAATTTCAATCTTCCCTACGAGTGAACTCCCAACATGGAGAACCCAATTATAATTTTCCAGAAAAAAAAAATGAAGAACCCAATTTCTATTTTCTTTGCCCAGACTTGAAAGAACCTTCAGCCGTTTCTTAAACAACCACAAAAAGGCCAACCAATTGCAACTGCAAACCAACCATAGGAGTTCATAGCAAACCAAACAAGTCTTGCACAACTTACGAATAGAACAAGTATAGTTGTACAAGAAGCTATAGTATCAGAGATTTGAAACATCTATCAACGTCAGCACTCAGCTTTGAGTCGCACACTAAATGCATACAAGCTTATAAGAACTTGCTTTAGTTTCTCCTTAGCCTCTGAATCAATCAAATTGCCATCACTATCAAATTTTGCCGGAGGCGCAAATGCTTTCAAGAAGAATTCAGGTTGGTTTATGAAATGAAGATCAATAAAAACACCAGTTTGGCGAAGATGATACTGAGATCGTGCGCCACCAAAGCCTCCTCCAGCACTCACCACGGCAGCCGCTTTATCGGCCCAACAATTTGGCGGTCTAGATGCCCAATCGATTGCATTCTTCAGAGGTGCTGAATATTGATGAAAAGGCAATTAAATGCAGTGACCTTCAATGAACACACATGGTACAATTTCCAACTAGGCACTGGAGTTTTTCTTTTTCAGTCATACAGTCCAGTTATTAATTTAAAACCTTCGGAAACCTCTCTATCTCAATTAACTTTACACAGAAACAAACTCAATTTTCAACTATGTGCCGATATATTTCTAATGCAGTGCATATATGGAAGAAAATCATCCAAAGGGATCACAGAGGCCCACATACCAGAGAGTTCAGTTTTTGGCTAAACTAACCGCTGCCATTTCAAAAGGGGTACTGGAAGATCCTTTTTTGATATATAATCCAAGTTCAGTAGACATACTTTTCAGCAAAATAACAACATTGGCAGCTTTGAGACAAAGCGAATATATTTTTGGCCTATATGAAGACTAGAGATGGCAAAATATAAATAGGAGAAGATTACCGGTGACAGAGTAATTGTACTCAGGGGAGACGAAGATAACGCTATCAGCTTCGAAAATCTTTTTCCGAAAAGCTTCGACGACTGGTGGGAAAGTACCTCCAACTTCAAGATCGGTATTTACCATTGGCAATGATGATATGTCTAGGTATTCAATTTGTAGACCCTGTACTGATTCCTTGCTTATGTCAATAGCTGCAACCAAACCAACCAGCGGATAAGGTAAAGATACCAAATGCACTAAACATACATTTGTATCTGTTTGTACATGCCTGACATAATTAACCAAAAAATTTTTATCTCATGTATATATATATATATATAATTTATTACATAAATATATGTTGCAAATAAAATTAAGATGAAATCAAGATTTATATTTTATTTATATATTATTCTTAATTTATTAAAACTGAATATTAATAAAGTGGAAAGACTAGTAAACCTATTTTTTTCCTTATGAAAAAGTAATTAATTTTATAAATTAAAATATAAACGTACTTAACAAATGTGTGAATGCTTACTAAAATTGTATAATTGATCCTTAAATTTGAGATCTACAAATTATCTTATATAAGAATTACTATATTTAATAATATTTATAACATATTCTATTTAGAGTAACTCAATTGGTAATACAACAATAACAATAAGTAAAAATCTCGCTAACACGCGAAATTAGGAGAGATCCAATACTAATAGTATATAGCCTTCTCCCTAACTTGTAAAGAGTTTGTTTCTAAATCAATTGATAATACTAAAATATAATAAAAGCTATATGTAAATAGTTAAGTAACTCAATAAAGTATTTTTTACTATAAAGTAATTGTGAATAATATTTCACTATAATACTTAATTAATAATGATTTAACAAATTTGCTAACTATAGTGAATTGATATTTGAAAACATACTTTCAAATATCAATTATAAATCAATTACTATTAATAGAAACGAACATGATTTGATTTAGATAGATTATATACTAATTCTATAATCTATATCTAATTAGAACATTAGATAATAAAGAATTAAATCACACATTATAGGTTGAGTCAAATCACTTTTATGTAGTCATAACAAGTTGTCAAACTCAATCTTAATATATAATTATAAATTATTTAGTTATAGAATTAAAGATAAATTAGAAGAAATTTTAACTTATCTAATTTTAATTATGAATTATAATTATAATTTATAACCATTTCCAATATATTAGAAATTTAATGAGTTATTTAATTTAATCATTTATTACATAAAATGTAAAGATAAATTATTTTTATAAATAAAATTTATTTTAATCTCTTATATAATATTATTGATAAATTATTGACAAAAAGTATTTATATTTTTATTAAAATAAATTATATTAAATTATTTATATTAATATTAACTAATTAAATAATATATATTTAGTTCACGGTAGCTCAGATTATTTAAAAAAAAAGTTTTATGAGTTTCATCAGTTATAGAAATAGAAGGAACTAAAACTAAAACCAAAAACTAAAATTTCGAATAAGCATATTTTTATTAAATTTAAAAATAAAAAACAAGTTATCACTCTTATTTTCAGATATAACTCACTTTATTTTTATATTTATAAAATAATTTTCAGCAAACACACCCAATCTATTAGCACAGAAACATCAATATATGCAGAACCAACTCCTAGATGAAGTAAATGTCCCAAATTCACTAAAACATACATCTAACCAATCCATTCATATAAACAAGGAAACAAGTTTCAGACCATTTAAACCCAGAAATGCAGAAATGAGAGCGTTTGACATTCTAAGCTTCGCGGAGACAATCGGGTGTTCCAAATACATAGAGAGAAGGATAAAATAGTGGGGGCGTACCAGCGCGAAGAAGGCCACGGTTGACAGAGCCTTTACGAAGAGACCCGCTAAGGGCAACCGCGTTAATTACTGGTTTCGCTGCCGCTGCCACCACCTCCCTCTGTTTTTCTCTCTGCCACTTCTTGTACTTGGACCCTGACTCTGTAAGTTGATGGATACGTGATGTTAGAAACTGGCTATGGAAGTTTACATGGGACTAGTGTCTGGTCCCGGTAACTATCATTGAAACTTTTCTATAGAAGTTGGGAGTAGTGCAACTTAAAGAGATCTGATGGGGCACATTTGGATAGCTGTGTTAGTAATTCAAATCAATATCCCCCGCGTTCCAAAAGGAAACAGGTAAATTTTGTACGTTAAAATTGATAAGATGGGCCATTTGAAACACCAATTCGGTCACCTTTGAGTCGCAAGGTAAAAGCTCGTAAGCTCACAAGCATTTCTTTTACTTTCTCCTTCACCTCTGGGTCAGTCAAGTTGCCACTTCTATCAAATTTGGCAGGAGGTGCAGTTCCATGCAGCAAAAACTCAGGTTTGTTGATGAAATGAATGTTAAGAGACACTCCTATTTGGCGAAGATGCATCTGTGATCTCCATCCATGAGAACCTCCTGAAGCACTTAATATGGCAGCAGCTTTATCACCCCAGCAGTTTGGCGGTCTAGATCCCCAATCAATTGCATTCTTCAAAGGTGCTAGCCAATTCCATGGAAAACAAGTATATGTAAGAGCAGAGTAATGGAATCATATAGTTACTTGCTTTTGGATTCCTAATTTTGAAGCCTATTTTTCTTTTTCTTTTCTATTACCAGAGCTCGAGTTATTATTACGCACATTGACTTAATTCCTACAAGTCATTAATGCAAACATTTAGTTATTTCACCTAAGTTATAAAGGTAATCAGGGCACAAAGATAAACTAGTTATTCTCATGCTCATCAACGGTCATGCCCATCCCAAAAGTTCGAGCATGTTTCTCCAAAGAAACAAATTTAGGCATTGTATAGTTTCAAACTTCAAGCCTCATATGCAATTCTGATGGAATCGAACTTGAACAGAACAAAAAATGAGAAGTTGCGGTTATATGATCAGAGTAAAATTTACACGAGCCTCCAAAATAGATAAGGATATGTGGACAAGAGAAAAAGTGCAGTACGTGAAACAGAGTAGTTGTACTCTGGAGAGGCGAACAGGACACTATCAGCTTCAATAACTTTTCTTCGAAAAGCTTCAACTACTGGTGGGAAAGTGCCGTCCACTTCAAGATCGGTATTTAGCATTGGTAGCACCGAAACGTCCAAGTACACAATTTGCATACCCTGAACTGATTCCTTGCTCAGCTCAATCGCTAAAGTCAAGAGACCAAAGAACAATAATAAAGCCCATGTCAGGGATCCCACGAAGACATGGAATTGGAGTAAGAATTAACATCAAAGGCAAAGATTGATATGAGCATAAAAGTAAGCTTCAACACATCACTGTAATTGAAGATGGGTCCAGAGAAGAAGCATGTAAAAAGCAATTACCAAATCGAATGAGGCCACGGTTGGTGGAGGCTTTACGAATAGACCCGCAAAGGCAAACGACTTTAATAACTGGATTTGTCGCCGCCGCCGCTGCCTCCATCTCCTCTCTGTTTTCTACTTTTGGCCTAAAGAATGCAGAGTACACAAAAATAAAAATGGCAACATGATGGAAGTGGTCCTCTTTTCCGCCTTTCTTCTATAAGTCGCATGAAAAATAGTCTTGTCCGGCGGCCGGCGGCCGGCGGTTGTGACTATTCTTTATTTTTATTTGTTAATTAAAATAAAATAATAAAAATATGATATTATTTAATATTAATTGATGAATAAAATAGTAATTAAAAAGGTTAAAAATAAAAATATCAATTAATTAAAAATAAATAATTTTTTGCTTCTTTTATCATAACATAGATGTTCATCATTTTGTTAAAACTTAAAATTAAGAATTATTATCTTCTTTCTACATTTTATGTTTATAAGGATTTATTTGTGTATTTTGACATTGTCACTTGTAATTAGCTATTATTTATATGTTACCTAATAAGTAAGCACTTTAGTAACCTATTAAGAAATCATTTTCACGCCATCTTAATTTTATTCTAGAAGGAGTATTATGATTTAAGTAAAAAAACATTTGAAAGTTTTTTATCTTAATGAGGTGTCGTGTATGAAAAGATATTTTCCTATAAAATATAATGATTAACATAACTTAACTTGATTTATATTTGTTTAGAGTGAAAAATATAAATAAAAGAGTATGAATGGCAAAATTGCGGCGCCGTTTTGTGAAAAAAATGATGTCATTTTTTATTTTTATTTTTAAATATAAAGTCGAGCCGGGCCACAACCTAGCCGACCGTCCTAACTCGGGTATTATTTTTATTTTTATTTTTTAAATATAAAGTCGGGAGGCCAACCGTCCTGATTCGGCCAAATGTCATACCTAATGAAGAGAGGAAGAGTTTGAAAAGAAGAATAAGATATAGGTATAGTTTGGGGTATAATGAAGAAGGATACTCCCAGTACTAAATTATAGTAGGATGTTCACATACCGATATATAATAAATATCAAATGAACGCATTGCTAAATTGATTGAACAATTGAACATGTAACTACTTCACTTATATATGAGAATACCTTGATTGAGTACAAAAACTATCTTGCCTTAACATAAAATATACCAAGACACAATACATGTAATACTTACCCTATCTATAAAAAATATCATTATCATTAAAAGTAGGTACTAGGTATAATTTAAAATGAAAATATCATGAATGAGTACAAAAGGATACTATGACTTAATACCAAATATACTAGGACACCATATAAGTAATATCATGCTTATGTACCCAAAAAAATCATCATTTATTACAAATATGCAATACATATACTTTAAAATTGGTATATCATCATTGAGTACAAAGAATGTTATAACTTAATATAAACTATACTAAAACACTATACATCCAATACCACAACTATTTACAAAAATCCAACCATCACTCGTTATGAATAACACGTACAATTTAAAATAGGAATAATATGATTAAGTAAAATGAATGTCATTCCTCAATACAAAATATACTAGGATACTATACATACAATACTATGCCTTTGTACAAAAAATATTGTTATTCATTATAGATAAGTAATACATACATTTTAAATTATAATATTATGACCGAGTACCAAGAAAATCACACATTAATATAAATTGTACTAAGAAATTAGACATCTAACATCATGTTTATTTACAAAACACATACAATAATTTATTACAAATAATTAACACCTATCCTTTAAATTGGGAATATCATGATTAAGTGGAAAAAATAACATTCCTTAATGAAAAATATACCAAGACTTGGTAAAAACTATATTAGGAAAATATACATCCAATAGTACAACTATTCACAAAACATTATTATCATTCATTACGTTACAGATATGTAACACCTACACTTTAGATATAAGAATGCCATGATTGAATATAAACAATGTTAAGCCTCAATGCACATTATTTTATGACTATATACATCCCACATTATGCGTATTGACAAAACTACCATTATTTAATTACATGTTATTAATGCATTTACGTATATAAAGGCAAACTATGAATAATATAGATTGGTACATGTCGTGTTTCAAATAGTGTCTATTAAAAGGTTTTTTAGATATAGTTAACTACATGCCTATGTTAACCTTGTGACATCTTCTCTTATTCTTTTCTTCTACTCTCTTTCTTATGTTAATATTTATTTATTTATTTATTCATGATGTTTAGTGACTATAAGCCTTTAGTAGGGTTAGGGTTATACCTTGTAAAGGTTCTCAATCATGTATACATTTTTATTATTTAATTGGTTGAATTTATTTTGTTTGTTCTTATTGTTAGATTTACAATTAGTTACCATAGATTCAATCTTAGGGATTGTATAAAGGACTCACAGGTGAAGTAAAATTTGTACACTCAGAGAGTAAACACTTTAGCACTAAAGAACAATGGTATCCTAGAATTATTGATAACCATATATATTAACCATTATTAATAACTTTGACTAGGTTAACTTATGAATTGAGAGGTGGAAGTTATCTAATTAAATATACATACCGACCTCAATAAAGGGAACATATATATATTAGGATAATTTTTATTTCAACCTCAATAATCAATTATGTATAGTAATTGGAATTCCATATAAGTGAACCTCGAACCCCTAAGTTTTTATTAATCTTTTATTACTATATTTGCTTTACTTTCTTTAGTTTAATTGTTGGACCCCGATTTTTAAGTGATATTTAGAATTATTGAATGAAATGGAATCAGTGTTTTTGTGTAGGTATATGCTACAAGAAAATTGATGAGAAATGAAATGAGTGGTGAAAGTGAAAGAATTTGGAGAAATGTAGAAAGTTGACTTTTGGGGATGAAAGTTGACTTTTTAATATAGGTATAATTTGAGAAAATGATCTACATGAAACTTGTAGATTATGTTGAAAGCTTTCTGTCGCCATAAAGTTTGATATTTTTTGATATCGGGAGTGAAAGTTATGATTAGTCAAAGTTAAGGTTATTTGACTTTGCTTTTGTAAATGTTCTTAACTGTAGGATTGTGTATGCTGTGCTTTGAGACAAATTATGTACTGATGTATTCTGAATTGAGTTAAGTGGTCTTCTTGAAAGTCATAGAAGATTTTCCAAGCTTTACAATGATGTATATTATGCAATTAGTGGATGAGAGAATTGAAAGTTGTAAAATTTGGAAGTTGGGATGTGTTATAGGTTGACCTAAGTTATGGCAGAACCTTTGACTGAGAAATTGACCTAGCTAGAGGTTGAATTTATCTTTAAGTGCTTCATGAAAGTTGAATATTTTGATTTGATCTTTAGTTTGATATAAAATATGCAATTTGTGGAGCATGGAATAATAAATTATGATTTTTACAAGTTTTTGTTATGGCTTTAGCATGATTATTAGAGGACAGAACACTTGATTGGAAAATTGACTTCTTTAGGGGTCAAATTGATTTTTCTGTCCTTCATGAAAGTTGTAGGTTTCTTTCTGATCTTTGCATTGATATAAAGAATGACATTTTTGGACTTTGAAGTTGAAAGATATAAATTTTAGAAGTTATGTGATGATTTAGGGATTTATTAATTGGGAAGAATTTTTTATTAGAATTTTGATCATTTCAGAGATGGAATTGGTTGAGGAGTTCTTCAGGGAAGTAGTAGAGCTTCCTTCAAGCTTTCCATAGAGACCAAATTTGTCAAATTTGGAGTTCGGGAGCAAGAGATATCATTTTTGGAAAATTTGGGTACTTTTGTGTTGAAAAAAAAAATAGCTCGGTCGATCAGACAAGCGCTAGGCGTTGACCCATGCTCGAGCGCAGAGCGAGGGCCGAGCGCCCTTGCCCGCATACTGGGCGATCCGACCCCTCTCCATTTGTTCGGCCATATCTTTCTCGTTTGACCTCCGATTTACGTGATTCTAGAAGCGTTGAATTCCTAAGATATTCCCCTTTCTCTCCATACCAAATTTATAAGCTTTGATTTTGATTTGAGAAATACCGATTGATTTGAAGTGGGAGGACCGATTAAAAGGTTATAAGTTAGACACTTTCTAAACAGACTTCAGTATTTTGGAGATATCTTGAGCTATAGAGCTCTAATCGATCTGATTCTTGTTGCAAATTAAACTAGAGACATGGATCTACAAGTTATCTAAAGGAGCCGAGCTGCAATTTAATCTCTAAGACTTTCAATTTCTGGATTGAAGTTAGGAGTAGTGTTCAGCCTCAGTTTTGTAATGATCTGAAAGTATTTTGACCATAACTTTTGCTCTAGTAATCGAAATGAGGTGATTCTTGATTTGAATTAAAATAGAGAAATAGGGATACAATTTGTCTAAAGAAAGTGAATTTTAATTCAGCCTCTAAGAATATCAATTTTCCGATGGAAATAACGTGCTGGAAAATGTTTTAGCATAAGACAGACCCGAAATGTTTGGGGCATAACTTTTAGCATAGTCCACCAAATTAAATGATTTTGGTGGCGTTACGAAATTGAGACAATAAGGAACAATTCTCGAGAAGGAAGTTTTAGCAAATTCCTTCAAATTGATGATTTGAAAAATAACCTAAGCAAAATATGATTTTAAGGGTAAATTTTGGAAGTTTACTTAAGGAATTAAGAAGTTAGGCTAAAATGGAAGGGCTTTTTGGTCAATTGACCCTCATTTAATGACATGGCAGTATATAAACTAAGTGGTTGTTGTTTTTACAATGAGGAGCACGATACCTTAGAAGAAAAGTTGAGAAATAAAAGAAGAGGAGAAGAGAGTAGCTTTCGGTTATGGAGAAGAAGAAAGAAGAAGAGGGAGAAACTAGGTTTTCGAAATTTTGGGGCTTCTACCATGATTTTTGCGTGGATTCTAAGGGAAAAAGATGGAAGAAAGTGAAAGCTTCCTTTCAAGCTCAATAAATCCGAAATTGGAGAAGAGATGAGGTCAGAGAAAATTTTGAGTTATGAGTTTTTCTTGAATTTTTTGTTTAGAATCATGGAAAATAGTATGGGTTTGTGGATTATGAAGTCAATTTTGGTGAATGCTTAGTTTATTGGTTCAATTTTGGAAAATTGTGAATTAGGGTTTATGCCCAATTTTTGTGATTTGGGATTTTTGGAAGCTTATGATTTAAATAGTTTGAATATATGTGGAATTAGTGTTTTCTAAGCTCAATTTGAGAAATTATGTGATTTATGATGTTGAATTTGGGTGAATTGGCTTAGGGAAATTTCAATTGGAAGAAAGAAGGAGGCAATGATCAAATTGAAGCTAGGGACAAGTTTCAAGCATGGATATGAGGTGGGTACCATGTTTATATTTTGAATTATAAGCTAATTATAAGTTTTTGAAAATTCAAAGAAGAGAAACGTTTTGAAAATTATTATTTTCGAATGATGAAATTCGTTGTTTTTGTAATGATTTAAGAAATTGATAATAGATTGTTTTTAAATGATTTAAAGAATTTGCTTATGTGTATCTATGCTTAAGTGATTGAAATTGAATTGTTGTGAATGTGGAAACATGCATGTGTATTGTTAAATTATTGTGATCAAGAGAAAGTATGAGCATTCGATAAATTGATTTGAGCACGATTATGTGTTTATTTGGGCGAGAGAGGAACGTTTCGTTAGTCACGTGCACGTCGACATATAGATAGCCTTCTCCCGGCTGCCCGCTTGAGGCCACGAGATCCTGAGAAATTGAACTCGTTTTGTTCACGGCATAAACTTCGGTTTATCCATTTTGTTCCACGGAACTCTCGAGCCATTTGTTTGTGCATTGCATCTGTGAATTGTTAAGTGAAGCGTTCATGTTTTGAATCTGTTCATGAATTGTGAAAATTTTGAGAAATTTTGAGAAATGAGAAAATGCGTTTCAACTATGAAATTTTGAAAATTGATTATGATTGTTTTGAAAAGTTGAAAAGTTTGAAAAATAAGCTTTTGATAAATCTTTCTACTGTGAAATGATTATAAATGGAAAAATGAGTTTTGAAAACGGCTTTTGCTTATTGTTCAATTTATAAGCATGTTACCCACAAGCTGTCAAGCTCACCTCCTTTCATCCCCATCTCCAGGTATTCAAGTAGGAGATCGGATGAAAGAATGTCAAGACGTTTTATTCAATTTTTCATAGCGTGTGTTTTTGAGTACTTTGAATTTTCGTATTGGCTTTGTAAATGGCTTGGAATGTCATTAAAGTTTTGTAAGCAATTATTTCATGATATGTATGAATTATGAATTTGTATAAGGGCTTGAATTATGAAATTGAGTATGATGGATTATGACTTGTATATTGAATGTGATTTGAATATGAATGCTTATGATTGGTTGAGTTTGTATATGCTGAGATCCCGGACGGAGGGTCCGGTGGATTTTGATAATTGTGTGATTGCTTGGGAATTATAGAAGTGTTTTTGAACACTTTGTAGGTTTGGGTTAGTTAGATGCAGCCGTTATGCTGCCGAAATTTTCAGGATAAGAGGAAGATAAGAGTAGGACATATGATTTGTTAATAAGATAAGTTTGAGAAATGATGAATAAGAAGAATCAAGTAATTTGAGAATAATATGAGTTTAAGGATAAATTTCCAAAAAGGGAAATTGTATTGATTTGCATGAGTTTGAATAAAGATGAAAAATAAGAAAGAAAAAAAAATTTATACCGGAATTTCGGATAGGTTAAGTATAAGGTATCCAACGCGATCGTTCTTCTCTGTTCTTTGTTCTCGAATGTCGGATCCGTTTTGCTAAGTTTTTGTTTCCGTCTTATGTTATTCGATTTGTTTGATCCGTTTTGCACTTCGATTCGTTTCTGTTTCCACTTTGTTCCGCTTCATGATTTGATTGATCCGTTCGTTTGTATGATTCGTTTCCGATTGAACCCTTTGTTTGCTTTGATTCGCTTTCGTTTTTGATTCGTATTTGATCAGATTAGCTTCGTAATAGTTTTCGTTTCTTTCGCTTTGGTTTTCGATTTCATTTGTTCGATTCGATTCCGCTTTCGCTCTTGCTTCCGCATTTTGTTATTCGATTATCTCTATGTTTTCGTTCCGCCACTTCGTTTTCGTTTCATTTTTCGGTTGTGATTCGGTCTCCGGATCGGGTCCCAACATTAATAGTTAAATCCTTTTATTGACACTTTACTTTATTTGTCTAACCAAGATTAATAGATTTAGTGAATAGTTCTTTGTGGGATTAATAGTCTTTAACCATTTGGCTGCATAACAAGATAATCCAATCGTGGATATGGAGCAACATCAACAAAGGATGCACATAAGGAACATCAAAATATTGCTACTTAGTGCAAGTCCCTTATACATTAGACTGAGACAAAGATCAAGGTAATATGGGCTTTAAAATGTATTTTTACACTTGGTTATTGATACGGAAACCCCAAGAAAACAAGGTTCTTGAAACCCCCTAATCCTATTGAATCAAAACCCTAATCTTTCTAT
>JANVCQ010000001.1:12060817-12071029 GCA_025531925.1 Erythroxylum plowmanianum
GCTCACCACCCTTATGAGATGACGACCAAAGAGGGTTCATTGGAATAACCCTATAGGTTTACAAGCTCAAGTTTCATAATTTTGCAAGAGTTGAATTCCAAAAACAAGCGGGATCTAACAGTTGTGATATCAGAGCAAGCTCAAGTTTCATGATCCGAAATTGGGCTCCGGAAGCGAGGACTAACAATAGCAACTTGACATTAACATTGCTTTCCTAAATGGTGATTTACATGAAGATGTATACATGAATTTACCTCAGAGTTATGAAGTGAAGGGGGAGAAGGATGGAAAAATCGATCATCAAGTATGTAAGCTTAAAAAAATCACTTTATGGACTCAAGCAGGCTCCAATATAGTGGAATTCCAAGTTCACTAAAACCCTTCTTGAGTTTGGTTTCTCTTAGTCCAAGTCAGATTATTCTTTATTCACTAAAGCTTCTTTGTCTGATGATTTGGTATCACTACTAGTTTACGTAGATGGTATTTTGATTGGATGCAAAACATAGGATGTGATTGATAAAGTACTTAACTTTTTGCATACAAAGTTTAGATTTAAAAACTTAGGACAACCAAAGTTCTTCCTTGGAGTTGAAATTATAAGGTCAGAAAAAGGATTAGTGTTGTGTAAGAGGAAATATACATTGGATCTTATGGAACAATGTGGATTATTAGGTCTAATTCTTATTGAACCAAATCATGGACTGAAATACATGGAAGATAATTTTTTGGATGATGCAACAGCCTATAGAAGACTTATCGGAAAGCTAAGATACCTCACCTTTACAAAACCTAACCTCAACTATTCAATGCATATTTCATCACAATTCATAAGTAAACCTTCCAAGGTACATTGGCAGGCACCTTTGAAAGTAGTTAGATATTTGTAGGGAATACCAAGTGAGGGAATTATGTTGAACACTAAGGAAGATACACATCTAGAATGTTACATAGCCAGTGATTGGGGAATATATTCAGTACTAGAAGATTTATATCTGGTTTTTATGCATTGTATAGAAGAGCTATGATTAGTTGGAAAGCCAAAAAGCAATCAGTAGTGACTTAAAGCTCAACTGAAGTTGGGTACAGATCTATGACTCTTGCTTGTTGTGAAGTTCTTTGGATAAAAAATTTACTTGAAAATTTCAGGCTAAAGTATGAAGGAGAAATTGTGATGTATTCAGATAATCATTCTACTTTTCAAATATGTAAAAATCATATGCACCATGAGGGGACAAAACACTTTGCGATAGATTGTTATTTTATTAGGGAAAAAGTTGAAGGCGAGAGTGCAAGGGTAAAATATGTGCCAACTAAACTGCAAATTGCAAATATTTAGATAAAGGCACTTAAATCATCTCAATTTAAATTTCTAATTACCAAGATAAACATCGTGCTCATCTTGAGGGAGAGTGTGAGAAGAAAAATGAAAGTCTATTTCTGGAAGAAAAAGAAGAAACTGAAGCGGGAGTAAGTTTGTTAGATGAGTTGTGCATAAAAAATAAAGAGTTAGTTCAATTCGTTAAAGAAGTCAGTATTATGTTGTATCTTATAACAAACACACTATATAAATTAATACAGCTTAGAGAAATAAATGAATAAGAGATCCTTTCATGATTTTATTCAGCCTCTCATTCTTCCCTCTGAACTCTCAAAAAGTTCAAACAAGTGTATTTAAACTAACACCATAGCTTATATATATGATAAGGGTAACATATAACGATAGCAAAGAACGAAATTTAAACGAGTGCTAGTAGAAAGGGCGAATGATGAAAGACAGACAGATGCAAAATGCTCAGGGTACTCTCCCTCACAAATACTCATTATGAAAGTGGTGAAACACAGAATATGAGCTTTTTCTTTTTCTGACGATCACGATCAACGGTAGCTAACGGTCAGGATGTAGAGATGATTTGCTTCCTTTGAGGCTGAGGAACAACTTTCATCCCCTATGAAATATTATGTGAAAAGATTGAGAGTAATAATGAGAGTCATTTGGTCTTCACGGAAATAATCATGCTTGACTAGAATACTCCCAACTCAATGATCCAGTTCTCCTGAACAAACCAAGTTTAGATATCATATGCTGTGACTTTTGAGTTATGACAGATTAATGATATATGCTAATTGTAGCCTCATCATATTGAGGCCGGCTTGTTTCATATCGGTCTCTAACATACTCTTTTACAGGTTCAATTCAAGAGTGCTTATTGTCTTAAAAGTGGGTCAGAAAAGACTTGAATAAATACAAGAAGAGAAGACAAAATGTGATTATCTCTCCACCCAACTCTTATATAAAGGAGTTCCTTCCACCCATCGAGGTAACGGATATTATTTTTAGAAGATAAATTCTTTTGACTGTTTTGTACTTGCACCCCTGAATCTTTACTAACCTCATGTTGGATTATAATCTTCACCACATCAGCTCTTCTTATTAATTTTACTCTATGACATACTTGAAAAGAATTTGTAAAATAGCATGATATATTAATAATCACACAAATATTGCAAGTTGTCAGTATTGTTGAAAACTTTTAAGACCCCTTTTGAGAAATATAGATAGTATAAAATTAGTGATCTTACCTAAATATTAAGTAAACCCTGGCAGAAGTTCTACAATGGGAAAAGCCTGTGGAGAGACTTCATTTCTCTGTTATGAAAAAACAATTCTTGAGCACATACACGGGACTGTCATCACCACCCAAGCTTTCCTCATTGATCATGCTCACAGTTGAAGTCCTCAAGTCTTGTGGGCTCTCTTCAGAGTCTGCTCCTTCAATCTCCCAAAAGCTCCAAATAGACAGAGATAAGCAAGATACTCCAAATCTCACGTTTTTAGCGATACCATATGATTGCTGGAAATGTATACATTTTGACATCCCTTTGACTCAAAATGCTTCAAACAAAATTGTTAAATTAATAGATTTTTGAGCAACTTAGCTGTGTCCTTAATCTTAAAGGTAAAATCTCCTACCCCTTTGGGAATATTGGGCATAATTGCCAGACCATGGACTGATGCTCAAAGATGAGTAACGTTCATGTGTGAGATTCAAGATCCACCTCAAAGGCCAGAGGTGATCAAGGCATTGCAATTATGGCAGATGAGGCGTGAGAGCAATCACCAGTAATCTCCACAAGAACAGACTCCGTTCTTGAAGTGGTGAAACCTATGCATATCACGCACAATTATTTCCCTATCAGTCACCAGAGAAATGTACTTGGTTGCATTATGGCAATCTCCACAAACTCGTAAATTCTTCCTAATATGTAGGGTTGTACCAGGTCTTGTATTCAGAATTCCAAATGCAATGGCCAACTTCTCACTATGAGTATTCAGTAACTGCTCCTTGACGTGGTCTTCCACATCATGGATTGAATTTGTGTCAGGCACGTACCCAGCAGCTTTGATCTTGTCTACAAGAGTCTGAAGAAAAGCATAGATCATTTTGGATTGCCGATGACCTGTACTTCCAGAATAGAAACTATGAACCTCATTTTTTAATTCCACTAAACTGCAGCCAGGTGTTTTCTCAAGTCCCTTCTTTTCCATCATGCTTCTTACTTTTGCCACTTTGTCCCACATTGAAGCCGTGGCAAAGATATTAGCGAGCAATACATGATAACCGGCTTCATGTGGGTTCAACTCAAAGAGTTTGTTCCCTGCTTTCTCTCCTAATTCAGCATTCTTGTGAATTCTGCAAGCGCCCAGCATAGCACCATAGACAGTAATCCCTGGTTCAACTGGCATATTCTGAATGAAATCCCAAGCCTCATTCAGCCTCCCAGATCGACCAAGAAGATCCACCATGGCTCCATAGTGATCCATGCTAGGCTTTAAGCTATAGTTATCCTTCATGCTATTAAATAACTGTAGCCCCTCTTCCACTAAACCCGAATGGCTGCAGGCGGATAATACACACAGAAACGTAATATCATTTGGCTCAACAAGCCCATTCTCCATTTCCATGAACAAGTCCACAGCCGCTCTTCCATGTCCATGCACCCCATAACCATCTATCATAGCATTCCACGTTATTACATGCCTTTCGTCCATCATCTCAAACAGCTTTCTTGCAGTGTGAACGGCTCCACATTTCGCATACATGTCAACAAGGGCAGTCATCACAAAAACATTCCCATTCAAAAATTTTCGAATAACAAGTCCATGAATCCACTTTGCTTGGCGAGGACTTGATAGTTCAGCAAGAGCAGGGATCACACTCACCATTGTGAAAGAGTCCGGGTTTATATTCTGGGTTTGCATTTGACAAAAAGAATTTAATGCTTCACTTACATGACCATTTTGGGCATAACCCAGTATCATAGCATTCCATGAAACAAGCGTTTTATTTTCCAAGTTTTTAAATATATTAGAAGCGATATCTACCCTCTTACACTTGGAATACATCGAAATCAAAGAGTTCATCACAGAAACATCAGAGTGAAGTTTCCATTGCTTGGCCAATTCGTGAACAAGCTTTCCACGCTCAAGATCACCCAAATTGGCACACGCATGCAAAGCTTCCATGATAGTGACATTGGTTGGTTGAACCCCTTCATCCATCATTTCCTGAAATAGCACCATTGCTTCTTCCTCATCTCCACTTTGGACATAACCGTCAATCATGGAATTCCACGAAACAACAGTCCTATGATTCATTCCATCAAAAATCATTCTAGCAGTCTGGACGGACCCACATTTTGAATACATATCAACAATAGCAGTAGAGACGTTTACAATCGACTCAAATCCAGCTCTCAAAACATACGCATGAATGGCCTTGCCAATTCTCAGTGACCCCATATCGGCAGCTGCAGGCAAAATTGAAACAACAGTGACGGCGTCCGGCCTTTGTGATTCTTCAAACATCCTTAAAACCAACTCCAATGCCACCTTAGGCAATCCATTCTGCGCGTAGCCAGAAACAATTGTATTCCAACAAACCAAGTCCCTCTCAGGCATTCTATCAAACACTTTATACGCTTCATTGATTTGCCTACATTTAGCATACATATTCATCACCCCAGTCATAGCGAACAAATTCCAAGAAAACCCACCAGTAACTAACTGCCCATGAATCTCCTTTCCTCTCCTGAGGTCCGAATCATCACCGCAAAGCTTCAACATATAAGTAAAGTTATACACAACGGGAACAACGCCATCATGCCTCATTCGGCAAAAGAACGACAGGGCAGAGTCCAAAGACGAGTTCTTTGCATACCCTTTAAGCATAGTGTGGTAAAGCACGTCTAACTTATCGTCAACAAGCTCGAAAACACGGGCAGCTTCTGTCAGGGTACCGTAGTTGCAGAAGAGACTAACGAGCTTGGTCTGGAAAAGGTGTTCATTGTAGAGACCGTTCTTGATGACGAGAGGAATGATCTGGTGGAGCTCACTGACTGAAGTGCATAGCTCTAACAGGAGTGCAGATGGGTGCTGGTAGACATGCGAAGGTATGTAAGCTCTTTGGGAGAGGGTATGGAAAGTCGTCGTCGAGACTGGTGATGGTGGTGCTAACGTTGCAACTAATGGCGATAGCTTTGCACTCATCATCTCTTTGCCTTCTCTCAGCCTCTCAAGTCTCAAATTCAATGTCTAAAGATGTATAATATTTTGATTTTTTTTTTTTTCCAAAAAAGAGTGATATTATTATTATTTCAATTTTTTATTTAAGATTTAACAAATATTGTCAAGTCAAACTCAAACATCCTTTTTTATTTACATTTACACTTAAATTTGAATTATATATTATCAATTTTTTATTAAACAAATTAATCTTTGTTTGATAATAAAATCCTTCTCTTTCATCAACTTATCGCCCTCTTTTTTCCTTCTCCCTTAGGCTATGTTTAGTTAAACCTAAGGTTTTTTAATAAAATGTAATGGAATAGAATGAGTTATAATAGAATAGAATATGAATAGATGTGATGTGATGTTAGAAAATTACAGGTTAGAAAGGATGAAAGGATTCATAAAATAATATAGTTAAATATTGTTTAGAAGATGGATGAAATGGAATATAATGTATGTATAATAATAATGAATGACTATTCTATCTTTAATAGAATAATGAGATGTATTGTCTTGTTGCTTGTTATTAAAGTTAAGGGTATAACTGGTATTATAAAAAGTTATTGAGGGTATATTAAGTAGTACATATTTATTATTTTACATTCCATCATATTTCATTTCATTTCATTATAAACCCTCCTCCAAACGTTAAAATAATATTACATTTCATTACTAACTGTCGTACCAAACATAATCGTCCTCCTCTACTAAATTCGGAGTTTCGATGTCAATTTCTTACTCTTTAACTCAATCGTTATTATATTCCTCCAACTAATTCTAGCTCTTTCGCTACTACTCCCACGTTTGCAATTGGTGATATTCTGTGAATCTTTTATCATGGTCCTCTCTCTCCTTATTGCACTGTTTTAAACTTTTCTTTTCTTATAAGATCACAATCTGATCGCTCAAGCTTTTAAACAGTTTGTCGCCAAACAAACACTATTAATAGTAGTGTACTAATGTCAGCATTTTTTGGCTTATTCTCTCCGATTGGCAATGCCTCCCAACTTCTCTTCCCTCAATTTATCATTAATTTTTTACATAACTTCCTTTGTTAATCTTGCTTTCAGAATGCTTATCCTTCCCCTTAAAAACATATCATTTATCCTTGTCCTCCAACATCAATTCCACTAATGATGGAGCCTTCTTTTCTTCTCTTTTCCAATATCTTCCTCTCCCTCAATTCCTTCATCTCTCTCCGATGGCAAGACCACTTCATCATCATTTTCTTTTTCCTTATCCTTGATTGAAAAGAATGTGTTTGGCCTAATCTACTCTCGTTTTAACAAATTTGTCAACCTTTCTTTTCTTGTCACCAGAGCAAAATCTCTGACAACAATTTTGTGTTCCTCTTCTCCTACACATTTCCCTTCTTGAACCTCTAAACCCAAGTTACTCAACAGAAGAACAATTCTTTCTGTGGCGTTTTGCTTATTTGTCTTTGCTTAAAAATTGAGTCTTCTCTTCTTTTTTAATTGGTTCTTCAATGGGATGGTTGAAAGAGAGCTATTTTGAGTGTCATGGAGCATTTGGAAATTTCTAGGTTTTGAGTGTTTGTTGGTCCTGAGAGAAGCAGAAGAAGACAAGTAAATCCTTAGAACATTAGAAGAGGTCTTAGGACTTAGGAGCACATAAGTTGGAAAATAGTGAGTGAGTTCTTAGTGAAAATTCTTTTAGTTTAGGAGTTATAAGTGTCATTGTTCTCATTTTGTAGGAATAAGATATTTCCCATTGGTTTATCAATTATTGTTTTATTCCTTTCTCTTTAGTGTTTTCATCAATTTCTATCCACAAAAACAACCAATCAAGACGTCGTCTTCGTTTCTATGGTATAAGAATTAATTTGTTCCACTTAATAACCCTTCACTACTTTATTTTCATTCCTTGTTGATGAAGTGACTTTTCTGGATCAAGTGTGTAGATTTGATCGCATTACAAGCGTTAATTTCTTGAGTTTGCTAACCTCAAAATCAACCTTATAATAAGTTGATATCAAAGCCTTGATCGAAAATTTCTGGGATATTTCTCTTACTTGGCAAGTTGAGTTTGTAGCAATGGTAGCAAATCAGAACTTTAAAGCCATTTAAGAAAGGTTGGATAGGTTGGAATATGGAATGGGGGCCATTCTGAAAGATGAAACACAGAATTTTTATGCTCACTTGGATCACCTAGAGGAAGCGATTCAAACATTCCAATACTGCATTGATACCATTTCGGCAGAAGTAAGCAGAAGGATGGGAGTGTTAGAGAATGCTTAGGGTCTAACGAGGAACCATGATACCATAGATGGTGGTGGCACGTGGATAAGGTTGAAGGTCCCAGATCTGAAGCATTTCGATTGGGTGAGGGATGCAAAAGTTTTGGAAATTTTTATTTAGGATATGCAACAATATTTTGAAGCTGCCAAGGTGCTAGATTGTGACAAAATTTGATTGACGAGCATGTATTTAGTTGGTGATGCGAAATTATAGTGGCGTGGAAGACTTGACGGAGACTTGAATGTTGGACGTCCTAAGGTAGTTACATGGGAAGCATTCGTACATGAACTGAAAGAACAACTTCTTCCTTGCAATACATCTTGGGAGGCATGGAAGAATTTGCAAAAACTAAAACAAGATTGTTCCATTAAAAAATATGTCAAAATTTTCAATTCATTGATGTTAGACATCAGAAACATGGCTAAAGAAGACAAACTTTTCAATTTTCTGTTGAGACTCCAAACTTGGGCACAAATTAAATTAAGAAGAAGGCAGGGAGTGCAAAATATGTCCATTGCAATTACAGTTGCAGATAGGTTGATTGATTTGCATCCAAACAATGATAAGGAGGCAAGGGGAACCTCCAAGTCCTCTTAGTAGAAAGATAAAACCAACTAGAAGGAGAAAAAATTGTGGGGATATGGCAAATCAGGTGGTGAATCCAAATCTAGCCAGGTTGATAAAGGAAAGGCCAAAATGAGTGCTTCTACTATTAATCAAAAATATAAAACTTTTGCTTGTTATATATATGGTGGTCCTCACTATGCGAGGAAGTGTCCAAAGCGAGAAAAACTTAATGCGAGAAGGAGAAATTGTGACATTCGTTAATCCTCTCCAATTACTGAACGCTTTAACTGAAGAGAAAGGCAATACACATGTTTCATTAATGCATTTGCAAGTGCAGATAAGTGGGATGATTATAGCTATGATAGATGATATAAGTGCTACACACGTTTATTGCGGATCGGATGGCTACTAAATTCCGATTGAAGGTGAGCAAAAGTTTGAATAGGTTGAAAACTGTGAATTCCAAAGCAATAAATGTAGCTAGAATGACATACAATGTGTCTTTATCATAGATGGATGGGTTGGAAAATGCAAGTAATTCCTTTGGATGATTTTGATGTGATTCTTGGAATTGACTTCTTGCGATAGAACAAGGTTGTTGTGTATCAACATTTAAATGAAATAATTTTGATGGGTGAACAAGACCTTTGGTTTATCAAGTATGGACAGTTTGGTGTACTATGAAAAGACAAGCAAAAATATTCTTTTATTTCAACTATGGTTGTGGAAAAAATGACTCAAACATGGTAAGGAAACATTTATTGTAACGATGGTTGAATTAAAAGAAGGGTTGTCTATGGAAGTTTCAAGTGCAGTGGCAAAATTGTTGAATTCCTATAAAGATGTAATGCCTTCAGAATTGCCAAAAGAACTCCCACCAAGAAGAGCCATAGACCATCGTATTGAGTTAGAACCTAAGGCAAAACCTCCTACCTAAGTTCCCTATAGAATGTCCCTTTTGGAGTTGAAAGAATTACGGAAACAGCTTGACGAACTTCTAGATGCAGGATATATTTAGCCCTCTAAGGCATCTTATGGGGCTCCAGTTTTATTCTAAAAGAAAGCAGATGGCTCCTTATGGATGCATGTAGAGTATCGGGTGCTGAATAAAGTCATGATAAAGAACAAGTACCTAATTCCATTAGTGTCAGACTTAATGGATAAGTTGAGTAAAGCATCTGTGTTTTCCAAATTGGATTGATGATCTGGTTATTGGCAAGTGAGAATTGTAGATAGTGATGAAGCGAAAACCACTTGTGTAACAAAGTATGGGGCATATGAATTTTTAATTATGCCTTTTAGTTTAACAAATGTTCTGCAATTTAATGAATGACGTATTATATGAATTCTTAGATGATTTTGTTATGGTATATCTAGATGATATTGTTGTGTACAGTAATAGCTTGGTAGAACACGTTTCTTATTTGCGACAGGTGCTAAATCGCTCTAGAGAACATAAGTTGTATGTCAAAATGGAGAAATGTGAATTTGCTAAAGCTGAAATCAAGTTCCTTGGTCACTTAATAAGCAACCAATAGGTGAAGATGGACTCGAGTAAGGTGCAAGCTGTTGGGACCCGATCCGGGAACCGGATCCCAACCGAAGACAAAGAACGGAGGCGAAAATGAATAACAAAGGTATCGGAAACGAATCAAAGAAAGCCGAAAGAACGGAATACGTAAAGCGAAACGAAACGGAAGCACAAGCATCGAATCGCAAATACGGAAACAGAATAAAGCGAAAGCGAAAACAAAGTAGCGAAGCGAAATCGTCGAACTGAATTAAACGTATACAAATGAAGACAAATACTAAGCAAAC
>JANVCQ010000001.1:12074107-12089824 GCA_025531925.1 Erythroxylum plowmanianum
TTTGTATTTGTAATGGGCCAATGTGGTTCTGTTGTGTACTTGAAATGGTTATTGTAATTTATTGTTGACTGTTTGTATTAACTGAAAATGTTTATCTATGCACGTGGATGCAAATTGTCTACTGTTTCCGCGCACATGAGAGTAAAAAAAAAAAAAGGTAAATGGCTCTGATGGAATGAATGTTTTAAATAAAAAAAAAAGTTTTTACTGAGATCTACTGACTGATGTAGTACGCCACCCTCGCGGGGCACGAACTCGGATATCACCAATGATATCGGGTTCGAGTCACGCGGGAGTGGGATGTTACACACTGTCTATTTGGATTTAAATTAGGCTTAAATGGAGCTTAAATTGAACCTAGAATGATGCTTGGATTAAGTGATTAAATGTGTGATATGTTTGAAGTGATAATGGAGGTTATAACTTAGTGAATGAATGGATGATATCGAAATACCAAAGGCATAAGTATAATGGGAATGAAGATGTTCATATGATTATAGTTATGATCCAAAGGAGTTGAGTAATATGTCTTAAGTAAATGTGAATGAGAATTGAGTATTATGAGAGCATATAATGTTAGAAAAGAAATGATAAGAAATTGATTTATGATATTAGAATAACCAAGTGTTCTTGAGGTGTAAGCCTAAGAATAAGCTACACACATGCAAAGGATAAGGATTGAATGGTGAACTTAGAATGATCATGTACAAATGAAGTGTAAACCTAAGTTCAATTAGACATATTTGAAATATGAAATGAGAATAAGCATAAGAAGTGAATTTAGATAATATACCCAGGATTGTCATTGAGCATGCATTAGACACAACACATATACATATGTATGTGATTGAGTATTCATTAGATTGTGCAATTATTAATATGCGTGCAATGTGTGTATTTCATAATGTTGATGTGCAGGATAAAACGTTCGCATCCAGATGTTTCCAAATCATGGAAGTTAACGCTAATCTGGAGCGTACTGTGAGTCGGCCTAGATGGTCTTACTTTAAATGATTGTCCTATTTAAATTATGTATTGAATGATTATATGAATGTGATTGTACTGATTCCGGACATTGAATGTTCGAGACGTTTGATGCATGAATAATACTGGAAGTGCTCATTGAATGTGAATTGGACTGACTATTTGTTTTCTCATTTTAAATGTTGAATGCCAGACCAAGGTCTGATAACATATGAAAGTGAATGTGTAAAGTGAAATAAAGTGATTGATTGATTTTATATGATTGATGCGTTTCAATACATAAATGTATGACAATATAAAGGCTGTTGTGACCGGAGTAGCCACCGAGAAAAAGCTTAAAGCTTAGAAAGTGAAAAAGAGGTTAAAGCTCAGAAAGTGATTAAGAGCCAAAGGCTCACTATGTACAAGGAGCCCTGTATTCCCAGCGGATAAGGGTCAGTTATTAATGAGCTCAATATTTACAATAGATACGGGACAGTTACAGGCACTCGGTCACAACAATAATAAAAGAGAGTGAGTCTCATGAGCATTTGTAACATCTCGTTCCCATACTATACTAAGGGTTAGAACCCGAAAATTCGATACATATGAGCTCAGAGAGAAATTAAGGGAATGCATTTTCTTGCTCATGCATAATGTTAGCATATATGCACATAAATATTGAATCTTTGCATATAAAAAAATAATGGTACATGCCTTCATTGGAAACTTCTGAGTATAATTGATTTTAAATGTGATTTTATTGAAAATGAGAAGTAGAGGGAATAGAAAAAGTGATCTTGGTATGAGTTGTGATAAGGAAAGATTTGGAAATAAAATTGGTAGCTGATCTAGAAAATATTCACTGAGTATGCTTCAGTCTTTTAGCCACAACTTTTTCTTTAATTATTCAAACGAGATGATTATTGATTTGGATTAAATTAGAAACATATGGATACATTTCTTATGAAGACATCAAATTTAAATTCTATCTTTAAGAATCTCAAATTTTTTCATGAAGTTTAGAACTGGGTGCAGTACATTGATGGATGAATGAAAAATTCGTGTTCTGAATTCAAGGAAAATTCTGGATTGATCTAGATAGATTTAGACAAAGTTTTCTTCTAGAAAGTTGTAGATATTTCTTTTATCTTTCCAACGGTACATATAGTATGAAATTGTTGAACATCTGAGTTGAAAGTTATGATCCTTATAAGGGAAGATGTTCAAGAGTAAAGTCATATCGTCTGTAAAAATGTATCGTCTGTGATGACATCATATCATCTGTAAAAATGTGTTGTCTGTGATGACGTCATATCATCTATGATGATGTCATATCGTCTATAAAGACGTATCGTTTGTGATGATGTCATATCGTCTGTGATGATGTCATATCGTCTATGTTTGACTTTTTGTTTCTTCTATGTTTGACCTTCTGCTTCTTCTTATGTGACCGAAATTTCTTCTTTGCACTATCGTATGGTCCATTTTTGACCCATCATATGATATAATATATATTCGACGTCTTCATAAAAGTTGTAGATCTTGCAATCCTCTTTCAAACCATCCAAATAACACCTTAATCCGATATCTATAGAGAAAGTTATGACAATTTCCCATTTCGTCTAACTTTTCAATTCGTCTAACTTTTCGTTTGGCTTCGTCTGAACCTATCGTCTGGTCCATTTGTGACCCTATAGATGATAGAATTTGTATTCTAGGTCTTCACTAAAGTTGTAGATATCGAAGTCTTCTTTCAAGCCATCTAAGAATGATCTTGATTCGAGGACAAAACCTTATCTGATTTGAGGACAAAACCTTATCTGATTCTTTCGACCATAACTTTGTTATCCGACCTCCAAATGAAGTGATTCTTGAACCATTGGATTCATAAGGAATTGTTCTACCTCTCCAAAACAATTGGTAGAATTCCAAATTGATTTGAGAAAGATTAATTGAATGAAAGTTAGGGAATCAGTTGGAACAATGAGCTGGCGTTGTTTTACTAAACATACTTTGGTATTTTAATTCTATATGGATCTGTAGGATTCCAAATGAGATGATTTTTAATTTGGAGTACACTAGAGTCATAGGGTTACAAATCATCTAGAGAAGTCGAATTTTGAATCAGTCTCTAAGATTTTTAAATTCTGGATGGGAATCATACATAGTATACTGTTTTGGACAAGAGCAGTTAAAAAATGTTTGAAGTATATCTTTCAAATCACTGAACCAAATTGAATGATTTTGGTGTCAATGGAAACATAAGACATATGGGAACATGTTTCTAGAAGAAAGTGTTGCAAAATAACTTCAATATCTAGGTCAGTAAGAACATGCAAATTTTACTCGAAATGATGTTTTATGAAAAAAATTTGGAAGTGATTTAATGGGTTATGACTTGTGTTTCAGTGGTTTTATTAAGTCATAACCTTAAGCACAAATCATACTTAAGTGAGTTTTTCTAAAGGGAAGTGGATAAGTGGCTAAGAAACGGATAGGTATCCCAGCTTTAAAGTTAAGTTTTAATAACCTTGAAAGATAATTTACTGTACTTGCCTTCAGTTCTTTCTCTCAAAGTTTCTTTCTCCAGTGTATCTTCGACACAGAGTTTTTCATCAAATCTCCAACAGAGAAAAATCTTAATTTTCTCCTATCCAATACCACTCATACTTTGTATTTCTTTCTTCCACCCCAAGAAAAACCGAACCCCCCTGTCAACCTTCAAGTTGATGTACATGGTTGCATGAGAGATTAGAGTTACGTGATTTTTTTTTGCAGATGTTAGAGCTTCAAACAAGTAAGCTTGTAATGATTATGTATTTTTGTATCAAATGAAGCATGCATCATTAACTCACTGCTAAATGGTTATGAACAGTGATATTCATATTTGCTGAAAAATGAGTGAGGAGATTTAGAGTTTGTCGTGATTTTCTTTGGATTTGATGATTGAAATGTTATGGGATAGTGTTATACTAGTTTTTGGAGTTAAAAGATCAATGAAAACGTGTAGGAGATTAGTGCAGAAAAATTTGGAGAAACGGATATGTAATGTTCTGTTATGTTGATGTTTTTACTGTTTATATGTATATATATACATATATATATATATATATGTATGTATGTATGTATATATATATATGTATGTATGTATATATATATGTATGTATATATAGATATATATGTATGTATATATATATGTATGCATGTATGTATGTATGTATGTATACATACATACATACATACATACATACATACATACATACATACATATATATATATGCGTAAGTTAGAGATGATTAAAAATGAATTTAGAGTTAAGAGATAGGTGTATGGTGATGTCTGAAGATAAGAAAGAATGATTAAAGTAATAGTTAGAAGAAATGGAGAAAATACAAAAGGTGTATATATATATATGCGTAAGTTAGAGATGATTAAAAATGAATTTAGAGTTAAGAGATAGGTGTATGGTGATGTCTGAAGATAAGCAAGAATGATTAAAGTAATAGTTAGAGGAAGAAATGGAGAAAATACAAAAGCTGAAAATGCAGAAAAATGAAAGTGAAGGAATGCAGAAAACATGATGAATATGTGTGAGTATTTCTGGTTTTGACGATTGTGAAAGAAATGATAGAGTTTTGATTTGGTTGTGATTTGTAAGCTGAAATGAAATAGGAATGAAGAGGAAATATTGAGTTTTAAGTAGAAGTTGATAATAATATATATATATATATATAAAGATTCTGTTTTTCCTCCTCTCTAATCACATACGGGTTTATATTGGAAAATTAGTGGATGAGTTATTGTTATCAAAGTACTAAAAGATTGAGGTTGTGAATCAAAGAATTGATCAGTGATTAAGTTATAAAGTTGGTAAAGTACCCGGGATTGTTATTGAGCATGCATTGTACATAGTCCATATAACTATTTGTTCATAAATGAGTTTTGTAACGTGTGTAAATTGTGTATTGCATAAATGAGTTGTGCAGGGTAAATGTCCACATTCAGGCGTTTCCAGAATTTGGAAGCAAATGCTATTTTGGACCGTACTATGAGTAGACCTAGATGGTCTCATTTCATTGTTTGTTTTTTTGAATTTTTGTCTTAATTGACTGTTGAATGATCAAATGAATGTGTTTTGATTGTTAAATGTGTTCTGAATGTGCAATTGCATGTAAGTAAAAATGTGATTCTCAACTTCAATGTTGAATGCCAGACCAAGGTCCACTGATATGGGAATGTGATTAAATCGAAACATGCAAGTGTGAATGTTGCATTCCATTTAATGAGTGCATGAAATATAATAGCAATTGTGACCTGAGTAGTCACCGATAAGAGCTTAAAGTTCAACGAGTGAAAAGAGCCTCAAGCTCAGACAGTGATTAAGAGCCTAAGGCTCACTATGTATAATGAGCCATGTATCCCCCAAGCAGATAAGGGATAGTTATTAATGAGCCCGGTATCCAAAATGGATACGGGACAGTTTAGGCATTCGGTCACAACAACGTAATAATTGGAAAGTGTCTCATGAATATTTCATATGCATTTTGTCAACTATGTGGATTGTTTGAAATGCCAAATTGAATTGCTCTTACATGTAAATGTGATATGTGTTCAACTATGCAAAGTTGTGAATTATGTGTTATATGACTAGGTGTGTCATCGATGATGGTCTCTCATTGAGTTCGCAAAACTCACCCAAAATTTACAAATATTTTTTAGGATCAGAAGAATACCCCGTTAGTCAAATGGGAGTATCCCTACAACGTACAAGTAACGGTTAGAGGTCGGGATCAGTTCGTGTCTGCATTTGTTTTTTCCTATTTTTGTATAAATTTGTATATTTCAAAATTATTGTACAAATGATTTATGTTGTAATATAAAGACATTATAACTCAAGTGTTTTATATTTGTGATGCGCCCCAAATGGCTATTGAAATTCTGTTGATTGTATTGTTATGATTGAAAATGTTTATGAATGAAAGTGGGCTTGATTTGAATTGTTGATTTCTGCAAAAAGGTGTGTATATTTGTTATTCAAAAAAAATTTATACCAATTTTTGATTGACTGAGTGCCCTAGCATGCCACTCTAGTGGAGCTCGAACTCGGATATCACAGATGATGTCGGGTACGTGTCTTGCAGGAGTAGGATACTACAACATTGCATATACATTTAATATGTATATTTGAGCGATTGAAATGTATTGTTGAATTGTGTTGAATAAGAAATGTGAAAATTATGAACAAAAGAGTTTTGTGATGCTACTTCTTGATAACTAAAATGATGTGAATTATGTGATTATATTAATTGACGTGTTATGTGATTGGGTGAGCCATCAAGGATGGTCCTGAATTCGCAAAACTCACCCCAAAAATGCAACATTATTTTTCAGGCTTAGAGAAGATCTCCAGTTAGACAAATTGAAGTCTATCCACTACATTTGAGTAAGAGATAGAGGTTGGGATCAGTTCGCGACTGCATTTGTATTTCTTTATTTTTGTGTCAAACTGTGTATTTCGCAATTATCGTACTTCGGTTATTTGAATAATTCTATTTTGTAATAACTTTTCAAATTGAAAATGTTTGTAAATGAGATTGATCAATGAGTATCGTAACACTAGTGAATGAAAATGTTTATGAATAAAGTGGGGTTGGGTTTACAATATGTACTTTTCATAAGATAAAAACATTTTTGGCGAGGATATCGATTGAATAAATTGGGTGAGGTTGATCATATTCTCTAAACAAAATGAAGTCTTTATATAGGACATCAATTGACCTATTGATTGACTAATATGCTGATACAAGTTAACCAAAGGGCCTAATTAGTTGATTACCAAACACAATGAGTAGCTGTTTAAAATAGTCAATAAGCTAAACATGATCAATCAGCTAATTTTGGACTGATAAGTCATTCACCAAACGGCCTATGTCATAGTTACTAGCTGTTGAAACCTAGTTTTGCATCCAACTGAGTTATGTAATTGTTAGAAGCAAGGGAAATGATTACATTAGTTCGTGGTTATTAATGAACTCAACAATGCTTAGGTGAGTTTTATGAAATTTTCAAGGTGTTAACAAAATATTCATACTCCCAAAAACTTTACGCTCTTAACTATATCTCATCCTACTTTGTCTCTAGAATGCTTCTCCTTCTCTTTTCCCCTCGTCAATCTCTCTAGAAGATTCAGTATGTTGTCAATATGAAAACATCTCTTTACCCTGAAAAATGATGCATTTGTAAGCACAAAGACGCCAAAGAGCAAGCCGATATGTGATTTTTGACTCATGATAACTGAATTTGATACTATGCTTTTAGTTAACTTGCAATGGACTACTTGCATAATTTGGTTACTTTGTATATTCATGTCAGTGATAATAAATGAATTTGGCAAAACTGTGAACAATAAATTTTAGAGTTTGAGGGTTGAATTGAAAGGCCTCATGAGGTCATTGCTGAAATCTTGAAAATGATTATGTGCTGACTGCAGACTTTGGGTCTTAGTGATGCCCTCCATACTGCCTTTTCAGAGGCATCAAATAACAGTTGCCCACAAAATATTAACTCTGGAGCAAGTTGTTAAAACCATGAATTCGTATGAACTGAAACAATGCTAATCATTAACGTGTCTGATATTTTAATAGTTTACAAGGTTTAAATTGTGGGCATTGCAGGGGATTATGGTGATTACGAATGATACTAGTGCAACTGCAGAAAATCGTGGTAATGGTCGCAAATTGAAACTATGATAGTTTAGTACGTAACAGAATGTGAACTTGCTCTTGGATAAAAGCCATTAGTCAAACCATGAAATATCATTTGAAGTGTCAAGATATTTGTGAGAAAACAAGGATCTTGAAATGTTGATATGGTTTCTTATTAATTCCTTTACTTTGATATTTTTAAGAGTAAAGCTAATGCCAGAACTTATGAGGTGGTGTGAAGGCTTATATATGATATTAATATAAATAAACCTAACACAACACATTTATGCTCGATCATGACTTATGAAATGTTGGCATATATATAATCCTTATTGCTGGTAAATGAAACATGGATACACTTTTTGTTTCTTGATGAGCTGTCTAATTGTTTTGTCCTCTCGTATCTTTCTCCTGGCTAATAATGATATGATTTGTTGCCATGCTAAGGTGATAAACTCGTTATGCGAGAACAGGTTGGTTCAATTGCTGTTGGTGGACATTATGACAACCTTTTATGAATGTTTGGCATTAAACAAGTTCCAGCTGTTGGAGTTAAAGTCCTGGAATTGAGCGAGTGTTTGCCATCATGGAACAAATTCAGAAAGACTGGACGTAAATGGCCCGATGGATTGCAACCCAAGTTCTATTAAGCATATAGGGAGATAAAAGTAGAGCCTCTCTAGTAGCTGAACTTGTTAACGAGCTATTGAGTGAAAATTCAACGCAGAATATCTTGTTAATACATCGTATTAATTAAGAAATTGGGGCGGGATTCGGTCTTGCACACATCAGTATAAATATGAATTTTTTTGCATAATTTTCTAAAAGTCAAGATTACTTAAAATTTTATAATGTGATTAACATATAAAATATAATAAATCATAAACCATAATTTGATTTATTTATTATATTTCCTTCAATCCTAACGATCTTTAACTAACTGCAACGAATAACTGAAAACTGACCGAGTCAATGTTCTGCTCTCCATTTTCGTTTGTTTTTTCTTGCTTATATGCCTTTTTCTATGGCTCGCCGCTTTTGTAGCTAAGCGTTGTAACATCACTCGTTGGCGAGCAAGTTTTCGAGAAAACAAAATTCAGAGAGAAATCAGAGAAAATTTTTCTGAGAGAGTAAACGTTGAAAACAAGGAAAAGGGTCAAATCAAAGGAATCAAAAATTGCGAATAATACAGAAACTCATCCTTTACAAGCGGAGGATGGGAGCTTCAGCTCACCATCCTCTGCTGCTCCATCCCCTAAAACGATAACTCGGTCACTTACCGAGTTGCCGTTGATTGATGGCGTCGAACGTAGTGATGAATACCGGGAAACTCAGGGTGTCTCCGGCTTTGAAACAACCGACCTCCACCCTGCTCCGTCCAGACTAATAACCCATGAGGGAGGTGACTACCCTCTCGTACAAAGCTTTGAGGATGCAAAGTACGTTTGCCTCTTGGAGACCTCAAAGTTATGGTCCATTGCTGGTCCTATAGCATTCAACATCCTCTGCAATTATGCGATCAATTCGTTTACCAATATCTTCGTTGGCCACATTGGAGATGTTGAGCTATCTGCTGTTGCTATTGCTCTATCTGTTGTCGCCAACTTTTCTTTCGGTTTCTTGGTTTGATTCCTTCCTTTTCCATTCCTCCCCTTTCTCTTTGAACTTGCAGATTCATTGTTTCATGTAATGGTATATAACATAAAAAGTTCTTGCAGCTTGGTATGGGAAGTGCACTTGAGACGTTGTGCGGACAAGCGTATGGAGCTGGGCAAATACATTTACTTGGAGTGTACATGCAACGTTCATGGATCATCCTAATGGGTGCTTGCTTCTGTTTATTGCCTCTTTACGTATATGCCACCCGAATCCTAAAGCTTCTTGGACTAGAATCTGATATTGCAGAACTTGCTGGGAAATTTACACTTCAAGTTGTTCCTCAGATGTTTTCACTAGCCATCAACTTCCCCACCCAAAAGTTCCTGCAAGCTCAAAGCAAGGTTGGGGTTTTGGCATGGATCGGGTTCGCTGCTTTGATTGTGCATATACTTGAGCTTTTTGTATTCATTAGGGTCTTCAAGTGGGGTGTGGCAGGAGCTGCAGTTGCTTATGATCTTTCTGCTTGGGGTATTGCTTTAGCCCAGTTGGCTTATGTTGTTGGTTGGTGCAAAGATGGTTGGAGAGGATTGTCCTGGTTGGCCTTCAAGGACATTTGGGGCTTTGTCAGGCTCTCTATAGCTTCAGCTGTAATGCTTTGTCTGGAGATTTGGTACTTCATGACCATAATTGTCCTCACCGGTCACCTCGACGATCCTGTTATAGCCGTTGGGTCGCTCTCGATTTGGTGAGAAAATTGCTTAAATCGTACCTACATAGAGAAATTGAATTCTGCAGATTCAATTTTTTTCATTTACTTCTTCTGTTTCAGCATGAACATCAATGGCTGGGAAGGCATGCTGTTCATTGGAATCAATGCAGCTATAAGGTCACCAATCTTTTCCCTTTCTTGTTTCAATCATCAATACTCCATCTCCTCAAACCTTGGAATCATGTCTTGCTCTCTTCCTTGCAGCGTTCGAGTTTCTAACGAGCTTGGATCAGGCCATCCCAGAGCTACCAAATACTCAGTAGTTGTCACTTGTATTGAGTCTCTCATAATTGGGGTAATCTCTGCCATCATTATCCTGGTGACCAAGGACCATTTTGCTATAATCTTCACTGATAGTGAGGAGATGAGGAGAGCAGTTTCAAAATTAGCATACCTTCTTTGTTTAACCATGATACTAAACAGCATTCAACCGGTAATATCAGGTACAAACACAATGCAACACCACAATCTATACCAGAAAGTTCAAAACACCACAAGATGTTCATGGAATTTTATTGCCCCTCTTGCAGGAGTTGCTGTAGGAGGAGGTTGGCAAGGTTTGGTAGCATACATAAACCTGTTTTGTTATTATATCGTTGGACTCCCACTTGGGTTCGTGCTTGGTTACAAAACTAGATTGCATGTACAGGTAACAAAACCCACCTTTCTGAGATGAATAGACCCAGTTGATCAAGTTCTTTCTTACTAAACCTTGTTGGTGTTACAGGGAATTTGGTTGGGAATGATCTTTGGGACATTCCTGCAAACGCTAATACTGGTTTATATCATTTACAAAACCAATTGGAACAAGGAGGTAAGTGAACTTTCATAGTGTTATGATTCAGGTTTAAGGGTCCAGGTTTGGATGATTAAACATGGAAATGTTTCAGGTGGAAGAAGCATCAGAAAGAATGAAGAGGTGGGGCGGTGGAGATGACCCATTTCCTACTACTGCTCCATCATCATCTACCGATGACATCACATAATCACAACTTGCTTCTCGCTGGTAAAAAGCTTAGGTGATTCGATGTGATGTAGTAAGCTAGAGCCAAAGCCGTATTTCTTTTCCAGGATTCAGTTCCAGTGTTTAAAACAATGTATAGTCCAGTTCTTGCAGAAATTACAAAGAATTCATAGAATTTGTTGCATATTCAGCTTCTGCTTTTCCAATTATTGGGAGTCAAGTGAGACGAGAGACACCAGTTTGGGGTGACTTTTCAACGCTTTAAGAAAATGAAGCTCTCTGCAATATCTTTTCTGGATTTTGTAATTTGCAATGACACCCGTAATGCTATCTACTTACCAAGGGCACTCTCATTTAGGGAAATCAAACAGTTTGGTCGAATACAAATCGAAATGAAGGGCTAAAATTTATTTAACCCAAAATTGTATGAATTAAGATTTAAAAAGTATTTGTTAAAATTTTGAATATTAGAAGCAATACAATTTAATTAATCAAAATAACGTTATTTATTAAATTAAATTCAACAATATTGTTTTATTTAATGAGTAAAATACCAATAATAAGTTTGATTAAAAATAATCTAATTTAATTTATTAAAATGATATTCATTTATTTAATAAATACAACAATAATTTAGCAAAAGTCTCCTTGATACATAGAGTTTTAGAGAGGTCCATTAGTACGCAACTTTGTTCCTAATTGATAAAGAGATTTTCTTTAATAGACCCACATGAAATATAAATAAATCTATACATAATAAAATAAATATAGAACAAGGTAAAATACCAATTATTACAAAAATATTTAATAAAGAAAACAAATTATTTTGCAATTGTTCATTGAACTCAAGATTAAGTTATTTGGTTTAAGCATGAATAGGTGATCAGATTGTTGAAGCTCTCATAATTATTTCTGATTCTCCAACTTATTGTAGTAGTTGTAGAATTAGGTTGAATCCCAAGAAAAATAAGCACTAGTTTCTTAATTTCAAATAATAAAACAAATTGGGAGACTTCAAATCTTGGAAAGTAAAAACAAATGTATGCCACCGACAATCCATAGGATATAGATTGAATTTCTCCTACTATAGAGGAGAGTTGTGAAACCTTAAAATTTTTGAAGTTTTATTATTTATAATTTGATTGCAGCTGGCAACTCTGATTCATGTGAAATCCAAGCCGTAGAAGGAGGTTCCAGTAGATATGGTTGACAATGGAGTAAATTTAAGGGAAGATGACAATGAGAGAGAGCGAATGATCTTTGCTTTTGTCTACTGCATTGCTGGTATGTCTAGTACATGTTCTATAATCCTTTCTTTTTAATTTCTGATGTTTCATCTTGTCTACGCACCACCATAAAAACCCAGGTATTTTTGCATGGTTATCTTTTTTATGTGTTCTTCGTTTTCTACTATTACGATACTATGCAAGTGTTTGATAACCGATCGTAAATGCAGGTTACCAGATAGGAATGTTCTTCTCTAGCTTTTACCTATTGTTATGAGTCCACTGCCCTTAAGGGGCTCCCGTTGTTTTGTTCGGGTTTCCTAGTTTTGCCTCTAGTAGATTGACTTACGCTTTTCCATGTTGCATTCATTGAGAGAGCCAGCGATTGACATGGTTGTTGTGTACGCTAGCCTAGGAGCTTTGTCTTTACTTTGTATACAATTTTTATTTCGATCGACCAGGCCTGTCGATAAGGGATGGTGAAGCTTGGGTACTTGCATTGCATTTGAGGAACGTACGTCAACTTTTGCAGAGTTTTGGCACATCACATATTTTTTCTGTTAACTCGCTCGAGACTCCTGACAAGCGTGGTAAAACTACAATACTGCCCTCTTTTGAACTATGGTTCTTTCTTTGCATGCTTCCCAATTATTATTATTGTTTGCTCCTTTTAAATCGCAACTCCGTCACCCTTATGCTACGTTTTCATACTTGGCATTATTTGTTCACTTTGGCTTCCTTCTTTGTTTGGCAATTTAATTTCTCATGGTTGGTTCTTGTGCTTGTTTGATTCTGGCATTTAAGATATTAGACTTCTACAAATAAACTAGTCGGGTATTTTTTATCACTTTTTGTAGTATTAGTATTAGTATTATTATTATTATTATTGTTGTTGTTGTTGTTGTTGTTGTTGTTGTTGTTGTTATTTATAAGATTATTATTATTATTATTATTATTATATAAAATGTCGTTAATCCTACTGTGAAATAAGCTATTATCGCGAAAATAGGGTCCTAAAAAAGCATTTAGTTTTTCAATTAAGATGGGATAATTTTTTTAATCAAAAAATAATCAACAATTATTTTTATTTTATTTCCTTTTTTGGAATTATATCATTTTGAGATTCTGGACTTTTTTCCATTCCATTGAAATAATTATAGTGCCTTTGCTTTTAACCTCTTATAGGTTTATAGTTGTGCTACTTTCTCTCTTTCGTGGTCTCTTTTCGAGCCAATTGACTCTTCTCCTTTTTTGTTCTTAAGACCGTGTGTAATTTGGGAATCCCAAGGGCTTTTTGGGAAGAACTTGTGGCAAAGTGTGGGGTTGTGAGTTAGGAGTGATGGCTTTAAATCTCGTGAATGGGACATGAGCAAGCTTTTCAGTGTGTTATGCGTGTAAGAATAAAAAATGTGATGACAGACTGAGAATAGGCTCTTGGAACATTGGGACCCTTACGGAGAAGTCTTTAGAATTAGTAGAGGTTTTAGACAAGTGTAAGATACAAATAGCCTGCATTTAGGAGATTATGTGGTCAGGAGCTAAAGTAAAGAAGATAGGGGGATTCAAACTATGATATTCAAGGGGTCTGCGGAGGCAGAATGTGGTAGGTATCCTAGTGGTCAAGGAACTTATAAATCAAGTGGCGGAGATCACAAGGATAAATGATAAGATTATAGTGGCTAATATTATTATTAGCAATGGTGATCTCAATTTAGTGTGTACGTATGCACCTCAAGCTAGTTTAGACGAACAACAAAAATGTCTATTCTGGGCGGCGTTGGATGGAGTGATCCAACAAATCCCTAATACTGAGCATATTATCTTAGGAGGTGATTTTAATAGGCATATAGGGACTATTTCAAACGGATATACAAGGACTCAAGGGAGCTTTGGGTGCTACATTAGAAATGAAAGTGGAAATGATTTATTAGACATGTTGTTGCATTTGAGTTAGTGATAGTAAATTCCTTATTTAAGAAAAACGAGGCGCATCTAGTGACGTTTAAGAGTAGCACGACTAGGCACAAATTGATTATTTCCTTGTCAGGAGGAAAGTCAGAGCATGGTGCAAGGATTGTAAAGTGCTTTCGACCGCATGCTTAGAAACCAAGCATAAATTGTTGGTTTTGGATCTAGAAGTGAAGGGATAGTGGACACAACAATTTACTAAGCGTTGTCATGAAATTAGATGTGGAATCTAAAAGGGGACATGGTGAACAATTTATGACTCGAATCCAGTATGAAGCTAAATGGTCCGTGAGAGGAGATGTTATTCGGATGTGGGAGGGAGTAGCTCAGTTGGTAAGAACAACCACCACAAAACTCTTGGGAGTTTGTAAAGGGTCGTGGGGTGGGCAGATGGAATCTTGGTGGTGGTTGGAAGAGGTTCAGGGAATGGTGAAGGCAAAAAAGTGAGCATACAAAGCTTTATTAGCTAGTACAACAGAGGTGGCTTGGGAAACTAATAAGGTACAAAGTAGCAAAGAAGAAGGAAAAGAAGACAATTTTAGGGGCTAAAGGTGAAGGTTACGAGACTTTGTACAGGAGTTTGGATACTAACAGGAGAGCACAAAAAATGTTCAAGTTGGCACGAGATAGGGCACATAAGATGAGGGATTTCAACCAAGTATGTTGTATCCAAGATGAAGCAGGGCAGGTAGTCATGGAGGCCTATGTCATCAAGAGTAGATGACAGAGATACTTTTTTGGCCTGTATAATAAAGGCATCTTAGACAACATAGAATTAGGTGACCCCTTCGTGTCGAAGCATTTTCATAACTGATCTCAGTGTGAAAGGGTCACAAAGGAAGAAATTACAGAAGATTTAAGGGAGATGGAGAGTGGAAGAGTAGTAGGGTCGAATGAGATCGCTATAGGGTTATAGAAGAGAATAAGAGTTGTCGGTATTGAGTGGTTAGTTCAGCTTTTTAATGTGATCCTCGAGTAAACCAAAATATTGGATGAATGGAGATTGAGTAGGTTGATTCCATTATACAAGGCCAAAGGGGACATCTAACATTGTCATAAATATAGATGATTAAACTACTAAGTCACACCATGAAGCTGTGGGAGAAGGTGATTGAGAAGAGAGTTCAAAGAGCATGTAATATCCCATAATCCCATGTTAGGGGCTAGAACCTTGTAATAGAGTTCATGAGAGTTTATTAAGAAGTTAGAAAGTGCATTTCATGCTCATGCATAATATAGCATACACACAAGTGAATATTAATTTTTGCACATTAAAATGATCGTACATGCATTCGTTGATATTTTTCGGGTATGATTGATTTATAAGTGTGATTCTATAGAGAATTATGGTTTATATGTGTTGAAAATTGATTTGCTGATAAGATTTATTGATTTGGAATTTTTGGTAAAATTTTGGGTATTTTTTGACTAGAAAAATGTCAAGTGGCAAGATGATTGATAAGTGGTAGTAGAAATAAAAGTCAAATGATAATGGAAAATTTTATAAATGGTTTGGAGATG
>JANVCQ010000001.1:12150439-12163629 GCA_025531925.1 Erythroxylum plowmanianum
TGAATGTGCAAGATTGTTGTTTACATGATGAAAACAACTCTCAACCGGAAGATAGAATTGCACCAATTTGGTCTCTTGCTATTATTCAAGTAGAAAAGAACATTTTTCTTCATATGCACTTGCTTGTAATTGATCTTCATTCTAGTTAAAGAGCAAGCTAGGGACACTTTAGGGCATTATACTGATGCATTTTATTTTGAATAATAAAACAATCTTGGCTGGATAAATAACGACACTTCTCACATTTATTAATCTCTTAATTATAAAGACTAATTAAATGATCATTATAAGATAAAAAGAATTTCTTTCACTTTTTAATATCTCGCAATCGTAATTTTGAAATTCGAAACCAATTCTTACAAAAACCCCAACAATGCCAAATGATTATCAGTTCGTAGTTCGCATCTTCAAACGACATGATTAAAACAAAAAATTAATCTTCAAAGCCATCGTAACAGAAGATTGATATCAACTCATTAAAACATAACTTGAGGACTGCAGTAACAATTTAAGAGCAGAGCAAACGGCAGTGGTTAGTAACTGTCTAGAGATGCCAAAATATTCTAATGCACCCAAGTTTTTGCTATTCTGTCCTTATCATTCCCAAAGGTCAATCGCTTGTTGCTGTAAATGCCATAAAGAGCATCTGATAACTTGAAAACTGTAGCAACTCCCAGCATTTATATGAGTCTTGTCCGTAAAAAATAACACAAGTGATCAATATATACCTCAAAAAGCTTATAGCTACCTGTAAGATACAAGGACTAAAGCTACATTTTTTGTCCTACTGTGCTATCACCTATAATGACAATACATCAAACCAATTTTTGCCTTGCTCTCGTATTCGTGTTTCTGATTATTAACAACAAATAAATCTCAATTTTCAAGTTGGCTGCTTCAGACAAGTGTATTAATTTCCTATTGTGTGCTTCAGCTGAGAGGAGTTGATTGTCCTACTTACCAAGTGTGAAATTCTTCAAAGGGAAAGGGATCAACTGAAAGTAGCACAGAACAGAAAAGTGGTGTTTGAAGCAGCTATATTCAGGAATCAGCTGTCATCGAGAACAATATCTGCTGGATCTCCTATCCAAGGCCTTCCTTCTCTCCATTGAAATTTAATCCTCAATTTTCCATTTGCATCTACCCCCACTACATAGCCCTTGCTTGTATGTGTCTCCATTCCCCACCCCCATCGAGGTGTTACCAACCCATCTCTAATTTTCACCTTGTCGCCAACCTTGAATGGCCTAACCCGTTCCATTTCCCAGGCCTTGCACAACCACAACCTCTCCATAAAGCAAAATGCAACCCATAATTCCCCATCCTCAATTCGATGTACCACTCCAATGCTGGAATGATTCACATCTCCCCACTGGTAGAATGGTGTTGGAACAGATGCCTTCACACGTACCCAGTCCCCAATTAGAAGTTCCTCCTCCTCAACCAGCTCCACTTCTGAGGGATCAAGCATCCAAGTTTTGGAGCCCACAGGAGTATATATTCTCAACTTCCCATCAGCATCAATTGCTGATATAGTTCCAATACTAGCATGACTATGACCTGACCACCCAAACCTTGGCATTTTCACAGAGATTTTAACCTTAACCTTCTGTCCAACCACAAGCCTTTTCACTCTTTCAAGATGGGAAGAGTGTCCCACCCATATTTCCTGCTCCCCACAAAACCCTACATAGGTGCTTCCATTCCATTGATCTCCTTCGTACCCTGTACCCTGTACAACACCAACACTGCCTGGCCCAATTGACTCCCAGTTACCAGCTTCTTCCTTTAACCTCACCCACTCACCCACTTCAGGCATCTCCTCAATCTCAAGATCCGCAGGATCTCCTTTCCACAACCCTGACAAACCAAAGAAAGCAACCCTCACTTCTCCATCAGCATGAACACTGGTTATTATGCCCCGTGAATCAGGAAGAGCCCCTCTCCATCCCCATCTTGGCTCAACCAGACCAGTACGAAAGCGAACATGTTGCCCAACTTTGTAACTTGGGACCTTCTCAACATCAGTGTAATGAGCTGCCCACCTTCCCTTACGGAAACAACAAGCCAGATCTAGATAACCAGTCTCTTGTACACTGTGAACAACAGCTAAACTTTCCTTTCCAATGCTATTCCAGTCATAACTTGGTCTAGTCCCGAGACTTGGTTTTGAGCGAACCCAGTCACCTACTTCAAATCCTGAAAGGCGCTCCGCATCTCCGGGAGAAACCTTCCACAGGCTATGTTTTCCCGCAACCCTCAGCTACAATAAAAATCAGAAGCATATTATCAACAAGTGCTTTCTACTTGTTCTTTTACTTCACTAATATCACTATATTAAGTTACATCAAAGCGAAGCAAATCAATAAAACATACATTATAAAACAAAGACGTCAATTTAATAATCAAGAATGCAAGATGTGATTATGCATATACATTACTTTTGACTTCAAATTACATCTAAGCAAATATCAAACAGCATGCTGATATTATGGTAGATGTAGGCAACTAAAATGCTTTTGATTGCAGAACAATATAGAAAGAACTATTAAAAAAGATTCAACAAAAACATAAAAACAGAACAGAACAGAAGAACAAAGGGAGACTCTCATACATTCAAAGCTCCATCCATGTCAATTCTGACAATCTTTCCTACAGTTGCAGGACTTTCATTTGACCATCCAAGCCGTGGCTGGGTCACAGATGGCATAACATGTATCTCTTGCCCCATTTCAAAAGGAGGAACCTTCTCTACATCTGTGACAGAGCAACAAAATGGCTTGCTCCTGAAACAGAAGGCTATTCCCATATCACCATCCTCTTCCAAACTGTGAATTATACCAATGCTGTTCCTCGTAATATCCTCCCATCCATACTTTGGAGATGATACTGAAGCCTTGACTCTGACCCAATCCCCAACCTAGCCATAAAGAAGCAGATATAAAGCCAAGACAGATATTCAGAACCTCCACACTAAGCCATTTAACCTATGTAAAATAGGTGGTCTACTTAATATAATATCATTTGGCAGATAAATTACACTGTGCTATGAATTATAAAATCCATTTACCTTGAAATCCTCAACCTTTTCCATGTCAGAAGGGTCAGCCTGCCATGGTATAGGTCGATTTGGTATTTCAATTATTAAGAGACCATCATTCTCAATCTCACTAATCGTTCCAACACTATGATGTGTCTCACCTCCCCAAGCATATCTAGGTTCTGCAACAGAACGCTTCACACACACACGATCGCCAATCTGTAAATCAAGTCATGGATCACCACTTTTGGCACTTTGGCAGATGTAAGTAATCCTACCTAAATAAATCAAGGGCCATCCATAAACGAGAAAACTTCAAATTTATACCATACCCTGAAAGGGGGAACATGCTCAACTTCTTCTGGTTCACAATGCCATGGATTTGGAAGATAACTCAACTCTAACAACAGACTGCTATCTGGTCGAATACAGTACACTATACCAATGCTACCTGGTGTTACAGATCCTAATCCATGCTTGGCAGTGGTTAGAGTGGGGCGGATTCGAACCCAATCACCAACCTTGAATTCTTCCACCCGTTCCATTTCAGCAGGATCAGCTTTCCATCCTCTAGAAGCCCCAGGAAAACCAACACGCAGAATACCATCATCATCAACACATAAAACAGTACCAATGCTATCACGGGATTGACCACGCCATCCAAACCTAGCAAGGAAAATGCTTGTGAGCACTGATCTATGAACAATTTATGCATGGACAACATCAACAACCTTAAGTTTGAGAACGCAAATATATGCAACGTATGACAACTATAACAAAGTTACAATGCAAGATACTAAAATGAAATTGCACACAAGCTACTCAGTAAGAGTCTCAATTACCTTGGCTCTTTGACATCGGATTTAAGCTTGACATGTTGTCCCCTGTCTAGAGGTATCAACTTCAGGACTTCATTGGCTAATACACGAGCCTCTCCAGTGCAGAATGAGACGATGAGGTTGTCCTTGTCCACAACACTTTGCACAAAGCCTACACTCTTATGTTTTGCACCTTGCCAACCATGAGTCGGACTTGTGACAGTTCTTTTGAACTTGATCCAATCACCCACTTCAAATCTAAGTGGAACAGGAAGTACATATATCACCATACATTCAACAACAAAAGACCTATGCAGAATTAGCACTCTAATCCTAAGCAATAACAGAAGAATGATCAAGTTTTCTCACATTGTGGGTGAAAGATGAACTCCCCTATTCACAAGTGCTTCCATTAAATCCTCCGAAATCCATTCACGGGGAAGAGCCTCCAAAAAGTCACGAAGTGTCTTGCCACTACCATTCAAATTTGCACACACATTAAGACGGAATATAAAAGGTTCAGAAATATATCCTAAATAAACTTTTGCAGCTTAAAGGTAGCTTCTTAATGAATCGGAAAACTATACTAATATCAGGCTTAACACTTGAAACATGAATACAAGCACGAATTCTTTAAGGAAGAAACTGAGAGACACATGCGACATCAAAGCTAGTACTTGCCTGTGGTTCCTTACTTCAACAGCAGCATCAGGATTACTTAGCATTAGGATCAGCCACTCAAGATTTTCACGTATCATTTTTGCTGCATCTGCTGCTATGTGGAAAGCATTGTCGCCTTCATCATCCTAATAGTTATAAACAGATCATTATCATCAACAAACCTCTAAAACTAATTTGTTTAAATTCTAAAGACCAATAAGAATGGAACTTCTAATAGTAGCCTTTATTAGAGACTAACAAACTCAACTCTGTGTTTAGGAGATTTACATTACTTTTCCTGAATGTACAAATTGGATGAAGAAACAATAGATCTTCACCAAAAAGAATAGAAAACACAAAGAGCACAGGCAAAACAGCATTGCTCAGCCATCAAATAAGATGAACATCACTTTATTCCTCTAAAAGTAGGCATGCTAGATGGATGATATTGATGGTTGTGGTACTAGTGCTATATGAATACTGAATAGTTGATTTCATAACCACTTCAGTATGCATATTCTCACAAATATCAAGTGATTAAGACTATGGATAGCAATCTATATCAACAAAATTTCTAAAGAGAGTACAGAAGTACCTGCATATTACAATTTGCCCCAGCAGATAACAACAATCCCACACATGACTTCGCCCCTCTAGCCAAGGCTACATGAAGGGGTATGGTATTGTGCACATTGCGAATGTTCACATCAACTCCAGAATCAAGGATGATCTAGTACAAAATTTGCAAACATACTTGAATAAACACAAAAACAGAAGAATAAACAACAAACTCAAAAGTTCTACCATCTGCAACAGATTAAGTTAAGCATCATATAAATACTGTACAGCAATAAGTCAGATATATGCATCAAGATGAAAGATGGTATATTAGCTTACTTTCACCAACTCGACATCATTAGCCATGGAAGCAGTATGCAAAGCAGTCCTTCCATGCTGCATATCTTGAGCAGTTGGATCTGCCCCAGCTGCAAGCAATATGCGCACCAACTGTCTCCCCTCTACATAAAGTTAGTACAAGTGTAAAATTAGATGAAGGTAAGAAAAGCTTAGAAGACCAAAAATATGTATAATATTCCCCGTATTAGTATTTACTTGCTAACAAATGAAATAAAGCTTAACAGATTACCGAACTATTGCTACAGCCTACTTAATCATGACATCCAAAGTTCCAGTATTACCATTCTCATGATCTTTCTTTAGAGCAGCCGCCATACATAATGCAGTCCCAACAGGGCTTGGTATATCAATTGCAACCTCGATTTCATCTTTTGTTGCAACTTCTACCCATCTTCTCACAACAGCAACATTCCATGTTGCGACACACAAGTGAAGTGGCCTGGAACATTCACAGAATTGAGACATGCAGTAGAACAGTGGCAAATGCAAAGTCATTCATACCAAGGAAAAAGAATTATGGAAACCGAAGATGGTAAAAAAAAAGGTTATACGCTCACGTCAAATTTTTTGAATTCAGCAAAGCCATTGATCTACAGCCTCCATTTTCTAATATGACAATAGCACAATCTGTATACTTCTTGGCAACAGCCCTATGTAGCACTGATTCACCTTCATCATCCACAGCATTTGGATCAGCTCCAGCCAAAAGTAGTTCCTGGAATTATATTAAACCAATATCAAACAAAGGAATGTTAAAATGTAACATGAAACAAATCTACAGAGTACCTACACGCATGCAATCAGGTTGGCCATGATAGGCACAAACATGAGCAACAGATGGTCCAAGACCATCTCTTAACCTAGATCTCACATTTGCCCCTCTTCCAATTAGGGCATGGACGCATTCTGGAGATCCAGCAGCTAAAGCAAAAACAAGTGGAGGATCACCATCTTTGTCCAAAACATCAACATTTGCCCGTTTGTACTCTAGTATAGCCCTAACAAGCTCTGCACTACCACGTCTACAAGCCAAGTGAAGAGCTGTTTGACCATCAGCATTCTGTGCTTCCAAAAGAACAGATACGGGGCTGCCATTATTTCCTGATGCAGCCTTTGCAAGCAGATCCCTGTAGGGCCAGGCACAAAGAAAAAGATGAGAAGGAATATAAACAATACCATACATAATAGTTATTACCAAAAACACAGAGTAACCAAAAAAGAAGGCTTTGAAGAGAAATTACCTAACACCATTTACATCTCCTTCAGACACTAATCGATGTAGACGGCTAGGACTGTCATGAAAAACCTCTATATCAGGTGGTGGGGATGGTTCTGTCTCAGTTGAACCCGTGAGTTTGGCAAAGCTACTGGAATCAAAAAATTTGTTGCAACCTCAGTATGCCTGGTACTAAATATCAATCCCAACTGACAATAACCAGAAGATCTGCCTAAAGACTAATAAATCAAGATCAAAATTACAGAGTTCTCACTTATCAGGACTTGCAGGAGGGCTTCGTGGCAACTCTTGCAAATGACGAAGGAATATTGCTAACATTGCATTAAAAGTTGGCCTTTTAGATGCCTTAAACTGCAAGCACTCCCCAATCATCTTCCATAATTCCCTTGGCAATCCAACACCTACAACACTGGCATATTGGGGAGGCAACTTTCGAGCCTTCACAACAGCTCGATAAATTTCCTCTGAGCTTAAACCAGCCCACCTGCAGCAAGAATATCCATTAACTAAGTAAGCATACCTTAGAAGGAAAATATTACGAATAAACAATGAGAAAATTAAAATGTATCCACTTACGGGATGGACCCAGTGCACATCTCCACTAAGGTACAACCAAAACTCCAAGCATCAGATTCAGAAGATATACCAATTGCATCATCCCAGAATAGATTCAATGATTTCTTGACAGGCTCCCAGGCCTCTGGAGCTGTGTAATGAGGACTAAGCATTGTACAGTCCATACATGAATGAACTTTGACAGTATCGCACTCCGACCTAGCCTTCCGACAGAAAGGTTTCTTCAAGATTGACGCAAGACCGTAATCAGAAACCACTGCACGACCACTAAGGTTCAAAAGAAGATTGGATGGCTTTATATTCATGCATGCAACACCTGCTGCATGCAGTTCAGCCACCCCTCGAGCAATGTCAGCTCCATATCTACAGGGTTAAAATTAATGCTATATTATAACAACAGCCACAGTTTTTATTATGATAGAAAGCACTTATAAAAGCCTTGTCCATCTCCTGGTATTGAAAATGTTCAAGGATTCAAATTGAATGGAAAATCAATGGATGGTCTAATGAATTTGAAGGAAAAGAATATCAATTAGATACAGCTGCTTCTACGGCTGTAGTTACTAAAAGGAAAAACTTTGGTCTTCCTATATCCACAAGATTTACCAGCACAACATCATACCTATTTTCCATTATCTATCTATCCTATTATGCTCATCCCAAATTAAAGATAGTAGAGGCTTTTTAAGCTGAACAAATGATTCCTTGCGTCAAGAGAGGCCCTCAAGGCAAATGAGCACAAATACCTCCTCTTTGGCACAAACAAGTGGATTCATCAAAGTACGGGTCACATGCTAGTAAATTCATTATTTCTAATACAAATCAATAAGAAAGACAATTTTTTTGCAGTTTGTCCACACCCCAATTCAAGCCAGTTCTTAATCTCAATTCCTTGCCACTTTGAAGTGCTAAATCGATACACGTACCAAAAATAGGGCTGAATCCTTGATAATCACCCTCCATTCCGTTAACCAATTATAAAGAAGAAAGGATTGAACTTTTTAACAAAGAGAAACCAAAAAAAAAAAGAAGAAGAGAAAACCTTAGAATTTGCTCCAGAGTAAGCCTGCCTTCATTTCGCTGCATCTCGGATTGAACAGACCCATAGCACCTATCCATCACAAGCCCCAAACACCCATCCAACTTAACAACTCCATGAAAAGTACACACATTTCTACACCACATCGAAGCTCTCCTCAAATTCTCCAGCTGCCCTTGAACCCATTCCACATCCATACCCTCCCCGAGCTCCACTCTCTTGACAGCCACCTTATGCTTCCTTTTCCCGCCGCAGCCAATAACCGCGGCCCACGAGTCCACACCAGCCCTCCTCCCCTCCCCAATCTTTCTCACCAACTTCACCTCCTGGTGGGTCCCGAACTCGATCACCGGGCCACACGCCCCAGAGCTAGATGCTTGGGACCCACGGCTGCACCTCTCCTCACCATCCTCGTCTCGATCACCGGCGTCGTCGTCCTCGTCGTCGGTATAATCGCAGTCAAAATCGGCGGCGGAATGGAGGAGAGTGAGGACGGCGTAGTTCTTGCGGAGAGCATGGACTGAGTTGCCGACGACGGAGACGTGGCGGCAGCGGGGACAGGTGAGGGTGGTGTCGAGCGAAGCGGCGAACATTCTGGAGAGGCAGTCCTTGCAGAAGCCATGGCCACATTGAAGCAGCAGAGGAACTCTGTCGTCTTCGTTGTAGCGTATTTGGCACACAGAGCAACACGGGACTTTCATGTTTTTTGGTGAATCAAAACAAATTATAAATGAGTAGTGGAAAATCAAAAGAATCGGAGAAGTGAAGGAGATCAAAGCAGATCTGTGGGAAAATCTAAAAGAAGGAAGGAAAGGAAGATCGCAAATAATTAATTAATAACAATAATAATAATAATATGAATGAGCAACTGATTGTACAAGTAAGAAAAGAAGAGATGTTAGACTTAGACGACCACCACCACTACCACCACCACAACAACAACGATAAAGGGGATGTGTGTAATGAGGGTTTGGGTTTGGTCTTTTTGAGAGCGATTTTTTGAGGGGTATCGTATTTTATTTTTATTTTACTTTTAGCTTTAGCTTTAGGGGTTGGTTTGGTTTGGTTTGGGTATAACAGTTTTGCTTTCTTCTGGCTTGGGTCTCCCTCTGTCTACACACCATTGCACAACTATACATTTTGCTTCTGACCAATATCTAATTAATATGTCTTATGTTGTCTAAGGACATTACGCACAGATAAAGAAAGAAACATCATCTTAGCTAAGATGGATAGCGTAGCAGAAGAAGTAGCAGCGCAGCAGTCGTAATAGTTAAATTGATATTAATTTGTCTTTTTTTCCGATAGTATGAATAATTGTCCGGTTCTGTAGAACTTTCACCTTTTTCAAAAGGCGAGTCAGTCATTATGAAGCCCAAGGTCAACCTTGGTTTCGTAAGAAAGGAAAAAAAACCAAGTCCAGCCCTAAACCATAAAACCTGACCTACTCCTATTAGCACAAGCCTGGGATTGAGATTGAGAAGGCATGAGATGGTCAGTTCCACATTGCCTGTGCTAATTCTTTCCATTCACATGTTTCCCATAAATGAGACAGTGTAAAATATGTGGATGGCAGGGGTTAAAATAGAGATGGCACAGAAAATGTGGAACAACAGACGACCTCCTTAGGATTGAGAACCCTGTAATAATTATACAGTCCAATAAGTTGTTTACTTCTACTGTCTGCTACAAGATTCGATCAGTAGTATTTTTGGAATGAGAATATAAAAAGAACCAAGCGGCTAGTTTTCCACACACACAACTTTTTGTCTAACTGCTCATTTTCAACTTGATTAATCTAATTGTTTTGAGATAAAGAGTCTACCTATGTACACCCAATCTCTTAACTACAGATGTAGCTTCAAATATCTCATATTATTATTTCCTGTAAGCATCAATGTTGGAGGGTTGTAGACTGATTGATTCTTGTATTTTATTCACTTTATGGTCAATTAGTAGAAAATTAGAAGAATAGTGCTAAAACTGTGAAGAATTTACATAATATATATATATAGGATCACAAGAAGGACGGTGTCTAAACAAAACTTTCTAATTAAGCAAAAGGTGACTGGGAAGTTTCGCAGAAGAAACTTGATTCAAACATGCTCATAAAGCCACCTTCAAAAGTTGGTAAGAGTAGTTTATCAAAGGCAGAATCAGAGCGGATGGATGGCTCTTGATAGGAGTTGATGAATGGAAAGACAGACTCTTGAGGACCGCCAACAGTGCCTTGACTAAGAAGTAGCTCGTTACATATGCCATTAGCATCCATAAATCTGGTGGCATCGGAGTCTTTCCCAGTGAGTTGTTGGACAAGAGCTCTGAACTCTGAAGCACTAGCCTTGACCTTCATGGGGCTTGATATGTATACAACTTTGATGCCTTTTTCACCTCCCTTTCCTTTGCTCTTCATGTTGACGAAACAAGTTTTGATGATTTGGTGACTACTGAATGAGTACGGTAAGGTATATATATATATATAAGGAAGGGTACGGAAGTTGGGAGCTTTTCTGCTATGTTTGAAACGAAGGTAATTTCTTGGAAAGTGGTTAGATTGGAAAATTGAGACAAGTTTTGGGAAATGGAAACTTGGAGGAAACCTACATAGGGTGAACACAAGTTCCTTTCAGGGAATGCTTAAATGACCCGTAACCAAGGTTTTTGATGGTGAACATTGGGTATGGGCGTGCGCAGACTCGTGTTACTTGGAACACAAACTTCTTTATTTCAGTTTCTATTTACTTGGGAAACTTGCCTGGGAGTGGCTGGTTAAACAACTTGGCACATTATCTCATTGGTTCTGCTTTTTTTTTTATAACAAATGTATATGTTATATCTGAAATAACATTCCTTTGTAGATTGAATTAAGTATAGAGAAAGATTAATTAAGACACAACATAGATTTCATATTGATTTTGAACTGGGCCATCTTTAGAGTACTCAACCTTTTCAGTCAATGTTTAGGTTAGAAGTTTACATAATTTAGCCTTCAGTTCACACATATTACATCCCCAGCTGTTGACAATAGCGTGAAGTGAACAGCAAACTTCTGTTGAATTTTTAAACAAGAAAGAAATAAATATTGACAAAATTGATCTAACCTAAACATAAGAAGAAAAAAGGGGGCACACGTACGGATGAATCTTGTACTCTTCCATCTAGAAGATCAAAAAGCAAAACTACGAGCTCCAATTTTTTCAAAGGCAGAAGAAGCATGTTTCAATACGTAGGCCCTTGTAAAAAGAGAAAACAGAACTTGTAGGCCCTCGTATAAAGATTTTCATGATTAGGAAGTACGTTTCTTAATAAGCTGTTAGAACATAGCAGAAGTTTTAAACCATTAACAAATTCAATCCATTTCGTTGATTTTTAAACCATCCGATTTTTTTATTCGATTTTTAATTCTTTAATTTAATTTATTTTAATAATTTTTATTATTAAAATTAATCATTTTATTAATTAATCAATTTATAAATTAACAAGTTTTTATAAACTAAAATAAATCAATTAATTTTTATTAATAATCTCTTTTTTAAATAAACTTTAAAATTTTCAATAGATAATTACAGTATCTTTTAATCATATTTTAAATTATTTAATTTCATTTAATTTTTAGTTGGTTTCATGAAGATGTAATATTGATCGAATCTTTTAGACTTTAAACTTTTTATCTAATCAATTTAATTTTTGGTCCAATTTTTAAAGCATTATTATAAACACATTTTTGTTGAATTCTATAAACCTTTAGAACCGCTTATCATTCTATTGGTACGAATTTTTATTTGATATTGTGAGAAACGAAATCAATATTTAATACTGAAATGAAACAACTATCCAAACAATTAAACCGAACACCATATCCAGGAATTTTGGCACATTTAGTATAGGTGTTAAGTGTGCAAAATTATTATTCTAAAGAATATATCTATGAACATCTCCCTATTTTACGGTTCAGCTTGATGCGTCTTGTCTTTTCTTTTACCATTTTTGGACGTAAATGGCATTGACCTTAGAAGTTGTGTGAAGGTTCGAAAATATATGGATAAGAAAAGGGTTAGATGACATGATATTACGACGCCGGTGATGAATGCGTAAGAAAAATACACCGGTCGGATAATCAACTTGACTTGACCTTCCAGAATGAAAACTCTAACGGGTTGTTTGGTAGAATGGAATAGTCATTCTATTCCTAACCCATTCCTATCTAATTCCTAAATCCATGTTTGGTTAAAAATGAAAACGGAAATAACTAAACATTAGTAATAACTATTCTTAAATTTTGGAGAATACGAAAACCCCACCCCAACCCATCTTTACCTATTTGAAGAATACGTTTTCTTACTGAAGACAACTTTATCCTTTCATGTTCACCCTCCGAAACTTCTTGTCCTTCTTTAACCTTGAAACATCTTCGAGCCTCCTCTTATCCTCTCATGTTCAAGTTTCCGACAGACCAACGTCACCCTTGTTGTCACCGGTCGCCGTCACCTGCCGTCGTCCATCTTACGCTCCAAATTTTCCAAAAGGAGTTGGGCTCTTTTTCTCTTCAGTCTATCTTGCTCAAGCTTACCGCCTCTAACTGGTAATGTCTTTTAATTGTTCTTCGTTTTGATTCTTTTAGCCTCGTTCTCTTGTTATTTTGTCTTGTGAGGTGGTGTGGGGAATAAGGGCTGACGAGTTGCCTTCAACAAATGTCAATTAACGGAGATGTCGGCGAAACCAGCACCGAACACAGCGTATCTAGTAGTTGGTTCAAAACAAGATGATAACTTTATTCCAAAACGTGTGTCAAAGAGTGAAAAAAGAGAGTGTACCTAAGAGGCGAAGGAGAAGAAGAAGAAGACGAAGAGGTCCTAATACTAAAAATAGAATTTAAATAATAATATGAAGAAGAAAAAGAAA
>JANVCQ010000001.1:12197887-12225393 GCA_025531925.1 Erythroxylum plowmanianum
AAGATAACTCAAATCAATTGTTATTATTTTATGATATTAAGATAACTCATATAAAGTGTTATAAATTTATTATTAAATAACTCATATAAAGTGTCATTATTTTACATCACTTTCGTAACATCTTAAAACAGTAACCTTTTATAATGTTTAGTAACACTTAAAAAAATTGTTATCAATGATAAATTATATGTTATAAAATCATAAAGTGTTACTTATCAAATTAAAAATCATAACATTTTAAGATATAATGTTATCGTAGATAGGTATTTTATAACATATTGTCAAAAGTGTTACTATCTAGTGTTACTGTATGTCATTTTTGTTGTAGTGATTCTTTGTATGTTTCAATGGAAGTGGTGTTGGTATTTAAATTTGGTATAAAAAAGTTAAACTGCAACTGTCCCTAAAAGGGCGTCGACCTTTAGAAAAAGTAAAAGCCATACTTCATATTCATTAGAAGATCATTCGAGGGAATATATGCGAGTACTTGGATTTGTACTCAGTAACAGTTAAATCTCCAATAAGGGTACCAGATGCACTCTTATTTCCATTATTCACATATTCTTGGCACAAAATTCATATTCAACTTAAATGAGTAAGAGCAGGGAGGCAATGGAGTAAATGGTTCTGTTAAACATAAATACATAAAGGGAAGTGATTGTACAGTAGGTACTAAGTACAAGGGAAGGACCTGAACTGAACTCTAAAATAACTTAAAAGAGTTTCCCCAGTTGGGAGTTTTTGGGCTTCCCAATAATCAGTTCAAAGGGTTAAAACTTAGACCGTTTGCCTTGTTGGGCTTAAACCCTAATCATAGTGCTAGTTTGCCCTTACTAGAATTATATAACAATTCGAAATTATTATTATTAATGGTAAGCAACCATTTAGTACTTTCCATTCGTTAATATCAAATACAAGTAAAAAATTTTATTACAAGGTTCCTAAACTGAAGTTATCAACTACATCGGACGAGTTTATAAAAGTAGAAATTTTTACAGTAGAGCTTTTCTTAAAAGAGTTTTTCTCAGAAGTCAATTGACTGGTTGACTATCAATTAAAAAATAAAATTTTTAAAAGAGTTTCATACAATAGATTGTTTGGCAATATAAAAATAAAAATATTTTTATTAATTTTAACTATATTTTATTTTGTAATAAAAATTATTTATGCATATAAAAATTATTTAAAGCATATCAAACAATATGCAAAGCACAATATATTAATTATCTAACCAAATCTTTTATATGAATTGTAACATAAGTAAAACTAATATCAAAAATAAATATTAAAACATAAAAAGCTAAATAATACTATATAGATCTCAAAATAAACGTGAAGATGAGTTTGTAGATATTGTGAAAATTATGTGTAAAACATAAGAGCAAAAGGGACAAAAAATAGACTCATTAATTAATATGAAAAATTCACATAAAAAAGTACTTTTTTTAGAAGCTCCAAATTTGAGCTTCTTAAATAGTTATATTTTGGCTGTCAAAAAAACTATCTCTACTAAAAAAGTATTTTTTATTTTACAGTCAAACAATTATTTTTCTTAAAAAAAGCTTTTACGGTGAGAAAAGACCTTATTCACTCTCCAAAAACTTAACCAAATAGGTACGGAGACTAATTAGAGTTTTTGACGTAAATAATTAGTCTACTAGTGTTAAATGAGCAACATTGCGTTGGAGTGTCGTATTTATTACTTTGTTTTTGGATGGGAGGAGCTATAACAAGCTTATAGAACTTAGAAATAATACTCTTCTATTGCGCACAACCCAAAAGAAAAAGGAAAGGAAGAGAGAAAGAAAGAAATGAGGAAAAGAACTGAAAGCGTTTGCATGGTCAGTGTGAGTGTGACTAAGCCTTGAGGTATCATGGAAAAACTAACACAGGCTTTAACACAAAATCTCATTTCCCCTGCTTTTTGCTACAATTAATAGTTTAGTAATGACGCCATTCATGTGTTACCAACTCTGTAACAGAAGAATGACACATAATTCGGTTAACAAACGGAGAAAAAGAAAGGTAAAAGCCTTTAATTTTTATAAATTGAAATTCTTTTTCTATCTTGTTTAGACCACTTCAACTATCGTCGTGATGCGATGAGTTGCCTTTGGACTGATAACAGATTGTTTTGGGTTACATCACATGCATTTCTATGATCTATCTGCATAGAAATACTAATTTTCCATTATACATATCAAGAAAAAGAACAATACAAGAATAAGGTGTATAGGGATGTTATTTTCACCTCTCACACCTGCTGTTACTAATTCATAATTAAGAGTTAATTAAATCTTCCCATTACCATTTTCATCTTAAAAAGTTCTCTTTTCTTAATCGGTGTTAATACATACATTAAGTCTATACATAAACATATATTCTAGTCCTTATGATCAGCTTCTTCCAATTCTCAAGGAAGAGTCAACACCTTTGCCAGCGGTGGCAAAAAGCTTGGCAATTTCCAACTGAGTGTTAGCTATAATCTCAGTTCTTTTGAGGTCCATTTCACCTCTCTTAGCTTCAGCTTCTATTCTCATTTTCTCTAACTCTCTCATTGTCTCCATTCTTGCTTGTTCTGACCTTACCACTACTTCTGCTAGCCATCGGATGCTGTCAGATATCTCCAATTCCTCCCTTCTTCTCTTCTTCTTTTTCTGATCCACTTTCATCTTCATCTTTTTGGATCCTAACCTCTCATTATCACTATGTAACAAGGCAGGAGTGCTACTGTCTGTGTCAATAGCATTCTGTTCTGATACGTGATCTGATAATTTTGCATCCAGTACACCTTCATTCTGATAAAATGCAAGACAATATGTACTTCAGTAAAAACGATTGGTCCCCGTTAATTTTGGGATATATGATATAAGAGAAACTTCGTAGGGGTCTCAACTTCACACATCATGGATGATCATTCTTATAGACTGTTATAGCAATGCCGTGTTCATATGAAAAAGAAAATCTACATGGAATTCCTTGGTTAAAAACAAATGTGATTCTTCAGAAATTTTCCCAAAACGTAAGCTGTGTGTTACAGTTGTGCAGTGAAGTCGATCATTTTTTTTATATCATCAACTCTAGAGGGGTCGTTAATTGTTAAAGTTACTAGCAGACAATCAAACCTACAATTGACTTTTTGGTTCATGATTCATGATACATACCTTACAACGAAGTTAGACTTGTCTCATTTAGAAAAAAAAACCCACTGATAAAGTCTTCTCTATCTCCCAAACTATATTAATTCCATATAGTATATAAAAAAGATAGGATCTTTTATGACTAACCTTCGCCCTCTTATCTACACCATTGGAGCCGTGCGAGTTCTGTGCGGTCACAGTGACAGGAATTGGAGCAACCGGAACCTGAATTGTCGCCGGTATTGTTGTCATCATCGGAGATGACTCCAAAAGCATCAGATGAGGGCTGTTGGAAGGCGGGAGAGAAGATTGTTGCTGTTGTGACTGTGGTGGTGGAGGGGCCGTTGAACTTCCCCGTAGCAGAAGATCAAGTCTTGGGTAGAGGGGCCAAGAGGAAGCATCAGCGGTTGCAGATTCTGATCTATACCTTTTTTTCATGGACTCAATCTTGTTCTTGCATTGAGTTTGTGTCTTAGATGACTTGGTGGAATTAGCTCTTGATGACACGTAACGTGCAACGTCTTCCCAGTCATGGCCTTTGAGCTTGGCTCTGTTTCTGAGTATCCATTTGTTTTCATAAGCTTCCAGCAAGGTTGACACAGCTCCTTCGCTCCACTCATCTCTTTTAAGCCTGTCACCGCCACCACCACCACCACCAAGTCCAACGTTGGCAACAGCACCACCTCCAAGATGTTTTCTTGGAGAATCCTCTTTGATAGCAGTGTTATGGTTGGAGAGAAGAGATGGGGTGTCGTGGTTGGTCTCCTTATCCATCTCTCTACATGCTAAAGAATTTTTTTACCATTGTTTACCAGTTCTGTGCACAACTTCACACAAGTATAAGCACAAGAGTCAGAAAAAGGCAGAGAGAGATGAGAGAGACCACTAGCATTAGAGATGAAAAGGAAAGGGTCGAGTATTAGTGGCCAACCAAAGGAAGAGAAAGAACCACTAGCGTTACACAGAAAGGGAGAGGCTTTAGGGGATAGTGGGCAACCATCCATGAAAGAGGTTCGCTTTGTCAAATGAGTTAATGATAGTAACCTCATAACTTTTCTTTTCTCTCTCTTTGCACTTTTTGGGGTGGGGTTTATGTGATTTGTGGGTATGTTGGTTTCATTGCTATGGTTGGATTAGTTTGGCTGTTAGCGTTGTTATGAAGCCAACCCGGAAATCCACTGGCCTATAGGCTAAGTCAGAGGGAGGAGAGGTGGGTCACTCACGTGGGTCTGTCACCCACTCTTTAGCTGTGCTATGTATCTCATCACCACAATCACTAGCGCCATTTTCTACCACTACTAGCAAAATATGCTTAGGGTCTGCCCATTTGGATCGTCTTTTTCTCCTTTTCAGCTTTGCTTCTTTTGAAAGCCCTTCTTTTATTTGGTCGACTCATTGCCACTAGCTACACTTTGTTTTTATGGTAATGGTCTTAGTCTTAGACATTCTTTTCATTTGCTTAACTTAGCACTTATTCTACCTGCTTCTATTCTAATCCTAATCCAAGGTTATTAATTTAGTAGTTACCTTGTCGTATTCCATAAAAAAAAGACTAGGAGACTAGTAAATGTCCATTGAAGAATCTTGATGAATGAATTTTATATTCATAATTCACTACATTTAACATCTTGGCCTTTCAATTCACGGAATCGCCCTTCTTTTGCGTAAGATTTCTTATTATTAACTTGTTATTCTTCCATTCTCCAGGTATAGTTCAACAAAACTGCATCAATTACATGTATCTGACGTCAAACCAAACAAAAGCTAGCTGACAGGCAATCTGTCACAACATGTGTAGGGATTAGGGAACGTAAAACAAAACTACCTTTGACTGGACTGAATGTTACCACGTTGTAGCAGACTTATGCTTTAAGTTTATATGGTCCGGAAGAGAGGCGTGAGGATTCTAATTCATCATGCCTTGATACTTTGCAATCTACTGTAGTTGACTCTTCTTTCTTTAGTTGGTTAAATAGCAGCCTTGTACTCATTTGCTCAAAACAAAGAACGTTCATTTATGGTACTAAAAAGGTCAGAATTCATCGTAGGAAACGAGACTTATAGCATGCTCTAAATCTGCTAATGGTTATTGACGGCCTAAACGGTGCGGGCTCTATGCTTAGATTGTACGATATTAACAAAGGAACGCCTGTAGAGCTTGGAAAGTTAATAGCAACAAGGGTTGACACTCAAAGTTATCAAGTCGCTTTACGAGGAAGAATCATTAAATGCGATGGAAAGCAAGCAGGCAGCGCCATTAACGAGCATTTGTAAAGTGGTGGGAAAAGCGTAAAAGGTTACCGGTTTTTAAATCGAAGGCCTTATTCAAGATAGTGTCCTGTCATTGTACGAGTATGATCCTCAAACGAATATTGTAAGTAACAGAAGGCATTGGCCTTCAAACCAGCACGTTTTCTTGATTAATCCTGTTAGATGATGAATTTGGAGAAGCAGATAGTTGTTCTAACCATAGTGACTCGAAACTATGCATTGCGGCTAGAACGGTGAGAAGGGAATTTTAAATAAGAAAAGTTCTTCCTTTTGCAGTTGAAGTGGTCTTTTATTCGTCACTTGATGAGTAGTAATGGGAATGGGTTCCAATGTACGAGATCTTGTAGCCCTTTTGGTGATGTTCAGTTTTACCCAATCTAAGCGTCATCTTTGAAGTACGTAATTTCATAGGTTAAAACTTAGAATCTCAAGTTCCCAACCCTACCATTCATATCCTGACTTCGATCATTTAGTCGTACAGACATTTTGCTTTTCAGGCTGGAATGAATGACGTTACTTGTCAGATTTTATGTTGCTCTGCAATGAATTCAAAAATCTTCGTGGGTTTTGTATGCAAAGCTAGCAAAACTAAGTCCATCCTTAACCAAAGAGATATTGTAGAGATTTGTGAAACTGTGACTCGATGAGAAATGTTTGGCAGAAAATTGCAGATTTGATGCTCTATAGCACAATGCAAAGCCAACAAAATGGATACGTTACATGCCACAACTATTCTTTTTGTTGGCTCTGAGGAAAACACAACGACGCTGAAGGAAAGCACGATATAATAAGAAAGGAGATGGCAGATGCTTCACAGTGATGTTTAAGGTTAAGGTTATGGTTCTTGCAATTGACCTGCAAGGTTAAGGTTATGGCTCTGGCCACCAATCACCGGGGTGATTAATTAAGTCACCCTGTTACTAGCATTTGTCGTTCACCTTTTAGCTTTTTTGTTATTTAGATTATTAATCTGTAGCTTTCCCGACCTATATTTAGGTTATTAAGTAAAAGGTCAAGAGCCCTTTTACCGTAAAAAATGTTAGCGATCAAGAACCCAACCCAATTTACACAGCTCTCTAGAATGGAAGGTTCCCAGCATGGAGTTGCACGATCGTGCACAACAGAGAGGAAACAAAAAGGAGTTGCACGATCGTGCACAACAGAGAGAAAACATTCGATTGTTGAAATTAAATTTTCCAAGAAAATACAATTGCTAGATTGTTGTAAAAGAGAAGCAAAATAACCAGAAACACCTTTCTTTAAGTAAATTTCTTATAGTTCCCTCAATTACATGACTTCGTGATAAATTCATTCACAAAATATACAAAAATATCTAACAAAATGTACACATTGAGTAGAGGGAAAAGGACCTGATACCAAGTCATCAACACATATTACACCTCTCTTCTATTAAGAAAACATCATAAAATTCAACATGTTCTTCCAATTATTTATTGGTGCACTAAGTAATGCCCTAACTTTATCAGGCCTATGAGTAAGGAAAATATAACTTTCATACAATTTTGATTCTTCTAGTCCCAACTCTACCAAATGATTATAAAGTTCTTCTTCTGAAATGGGAAGTGGTTTAACTAACCATGAAGTAGATTTTATAATAGCTTCTGCAACTATCTGAAGGCCATCTTTGATTACAACTTCACCATCATTTGCCCTATTTTTCCTTTTCCATGATGTTCCTAGGTTTGCATTTTGTGAATGAGCTAGCATTCCTATTGGAGATTCAGTGCGATCACCATCTATCATTACATTGTCTTTAAAACTTAAGTTATTGTGAGTCCAAATGTCATCATTTTCATCCATGGTGTTGGAAAAGCCCTATCGACAAAAATGGTGCGCCTTCTTATCTCCTGTGCTATTTCAACATGCTCGTCAGTTGCTCTATCACGTCCATAAATCTCTACCATCTTCTCGTAGTTATGAAAAGGCTTCTGTCTCCACTCAGCAGCTTCTGGTTTAGCCTATTATAAAAAAACTTAATGAATCAACCAAATTACAACATATATCATATTTTCTTCCAACAAAATAGTAAACAAGTTCTCATGGATCAAGGTCTCCCACATTTCTGGCTCAGTAGTCCACATACTTGTTAAAGGACTCCATGCAAATCCACTACCTCCATTTGAAAATAAATCCAAACACTTACTCCACTTATTCTTAATAATCTTGTTCCGATTTTTTATTTTTTCCTTATCAATTCCTTTGTCTGGAAAATTTTCCTTTAGTTCAGCTTCAATTATATCAAGTGCATACGTCGTGAAAGTTCCACTAACACAATTGCCTTGTCGATACTAGTACAAGTATGCGTCAACCAAAGCATCATCCATAACTTGATTCCAAAAGCACGACTCTTTTCGGGATGGCATTTTGTATGTTACAAATTTAACCACAAAATCTGAAATTTATATCAAAAGCATACACAATATTGAAGCTTTAAAATTTTCCAAATAATATAAAAGGCCAGAATAATGAATAAGCATTACAAAGACACAATTGGATGTGAAAACATTAACAGCACTAATAAATAACGTCATATTTAGATACAAGTAGCCAACACATATTTTTAAAGCAATATAAAATCATGGAAAATATAAATACGACGCGACAATATCTATCCTAAAGTATAATCAGCCCACATATGAGCAGCCATGTTATCTCTTATAATTTCTTCATTATGTGCATTATCTTCGTCATCATTTTCATATCCATCTTGGTTATCATGTTCTCCTCCATCGTACTCTTTATTAAGAAATGGATCATCTAGATCTGCACCAGTCAAGAAATTGTGCAGAATGACATAAGTCATAATAATTTTTTTGAGTCTAAATGCCATATGATGGTTCTGTGGTGGATGCTATAATTGGGAACCATTTTTAACACATCAAATGCCCTTTCGATAACGTTACACAATGATAAATGTCGATGATTGAATAATTCACGAGCATTTTATGGAAGATTCCTTGAATATTCTTTCAAGTGATATCATTCCTTTCTATACGGTGTAATAAGTCCACTTCTTAACATGAATCCAGTATCAACAAGATAGTATTTTCCTATATGTCAAAATGTAATTTATGACATTTATTAGTTAATAAAATTTGAGCCCTATTTTTACCTTGGGGAATTTTAAGTGAGAACTACCTGGTTAATGCACTTTTCATAATCCGTGAATTAGATGTTGTTCTTTCCCACCCAGCCAATACATACGTAAACTTCATATCAAAAGAACAAGCACATAACACATTTTGTATTGGATAATCCTTTCTCCTATGAAATCTAGGAACATCTCGATCAAGTACTTTCATATAGATATATGTACAATCAATTGCACCAACACAATCCTGACATTGAAGTATATTATTCTAAAACATTATTGTGTTTAATATAATTAAGAAAAGAAGATCACCTTAAAAAATTGGGTAGAATCTACTACTGTTCAATATTTCTGATGGAGTTTCTAATATTCAGGTTGTCTTAGAAACATATCCTCTAATTGTATAACTGCTTTCAAAACGCTATGAAAATGACGACTTACAGTTTCCCTAGATCGACTCCAAAAGAACACAATCTCTCGATTGGTAACAATATGCCCTAATATGTATAGAAACTTCGCTACTTGTTCTTCAATAATTACATATATAGTGGGTCAAAGCACACCTTTACTAACTAATAAATCACATAATTCAACAAATGGTTTAGGTTGTATTCTAATTATATTTCTCCCATTGGAATGAAATAAAATTCTTCGCATGATACTCTCCCTTGATTGCAATCTCTCCGATGGTGTAAGCATTTGAAGTTTGTCGTTCGCACGTCTCTTACGTAACACCTACCAATAGATCACAAAACAAGCAACATGAACAAGCACTAATTAATGTATACGAAATTTTTGTTTTTGATTATTTATTCAATTACCTTCACTATTCATATATAAAAAATAAAATTAGGAGTAGTTTTTAGATTGTAAAAATCAAAATATAACAAATATGACATAGATATGTCCATTTATATATGGTGTTATAAAAGCAACAAGGGGGAAACTTCATCTGAATCATTCCCCCACTGAAATTTCAAGCAAAGTAATAGGAAAACAAAAATAAAGAACATAGTGACGATTGAAAAACATCCCAAATTCAGACAACACAATATATAAAATGAGTGACATACGGTAAAATGAGTGGATCGTAAGAGTATACAACAGCATTAACCTATATGTATGTGCCTTTCAAATTAAATAATCGATAATTTTAGCAACTCAACCCATAACAGATAATGTTCACTTCGGTGTAAAGTGAATAATGGGTAAACCCATATATATGAATCTATATGTAAAGTGAACCAAAACAGATAAGAGTACAATCTCCTCACCCAAAACAAAACGCATCTAATAATAAAAACAACGGACATATATTGTTAAAAAAATTCGACAATGAACACAAATAGGATAAAAAGAAGGTTTCGATAAAGAGGAAGACTCATTGGTGACCAAGTCTTCTAGCTTCTCTTATGCTTCCCCACTAATAAACAACACGAGAAGAAGTGGTAAAACATGGAGAATGAAAAGAGAAGTCTGGAAATGATAACTGGACCGTAAATAGATATCTATGATAAGCTTGTGAACAGTAATAAATGAGTTTGGGTAGGGTAAGAAGAAGTAATTAGTAAGAAAAAATTATTGAGGATATATTAAATAGTTTATGATTATTAGTTTACGTTTCATCTTAAACCCTTCGAATAAGAGATTTCTTACTTTTACTATTTAGAATGTAATATTAATAGAACGTAATATAAAACCCTCCATTTTCATCCCATTATATTATGAAACCCTCAACCAAACGATGGAAATGTGTTACGTTTCATCTCCTTCCATTCCTAACCCCTCAACTAAATAGGACCTAAAAGATCTATGATTTCTCCTCCAATGGTCACAAACCAGCTCAATTTTAGCGAGCTTATGACTCTCCAAACCTCCCAACTCTCCTCTCTCTATCTCCTAGCTTTGACCAGCCTTTGACAGATGAAAAATTCTCTCCAAAATCTCACCCTTGCATGACTGCTTGCTTGCTGTTTTCTCCTCCCGCAGTTGCCTTTTTATAGCATAAAAAAATGTCTCCAAACTCCACAGGTAACTGGATCTTACAATAGGCTTCCATCCTATCTCTTCTATTTTGAATGAATTTGGTGTCGAAAGTGTCAGGTGAGTAAGTCTCCTTCTCCCCCTGATGTTGCTTTCATTTTATCTTCTTATCTCCTATGTTTTTTTTTGTTCGCGTTTTTCTCTGAGCTGCTGTTCTGTTGGCTACTTCTTAGACTATTTTTGCTATATGTTATCGTTTCATTTTATTCTCTTTTGGCTGTTATGCTACCATTTGTCTCTACTTCTAGAGTGTTCTCCTATTACTGTGTCATTTTGCTAGTTTAATAGATTCTGTGTTTTTGTTTGATTTACTGCCATTTTGATCCTCCCATATACTAGCATGTTGTGTTTGCATTACTTATTTCTGCAGGCGTTTTCTTTTCTTGCTTGTCTCATTTTGGCGTGGATCTTGGCTATTGGCGTTACTCTTCTACGTTTCCTTTAGGTTTTGGCTTTCTTTTTTCTCCTTTCTATGTTGTCATTTTTCTACTCTTGCTGATTATTTGTTGGTTGCTGCTCATCTGTTGGCATTTTTCTCCTTGGCCATTGTCGTTTTGGTTCCTTTTGCTCCCAATTGCTGTGTGTTTTGTGTTTAGCTTTGGGTTGCTGCGTTGCCGTTTCTTTCCTGGTCCTATTTAGTTTCTTCTTTAAACTCTGTCAAACCTAAAAAAATATTTAATATAATTTAATACCTTTTTAGATAAAATATGAAACTAAGCATCCTAAGTTATTAACAATGAAATGCAATATTATTTATCCAAATGTGCTATATAAATGGTTTAAAACAATATCAAATAGATGTGTAAAATAAGTAATAATTTCTACTTATCAGTTTGATCTTTATTCCGATGGTTTACAAACTTTAACTTCTTTTTATCAACTTTATAAACTATCTACTTGAGCTTATGATTTCATTTTATTATTATATCACTTTTATCAAAATAATAAACTCATTAGTAATAATTATATTTTGTTATCATCAATACACCAAATAGAATCTCCCTTAGTTCCACACCAAGTATAGCCGTAAATAAAATTGATAAAAAAAATACGTCCATCCTTGCTTTCACATTCATTTAACCAAAAAATATATTAATTAATTAATTCTAATAGCATAACAATTGTTTTTTGATTCGTGCCATTTGGTCAAATAGACAATATTTATAAGTATACAATTCTACTTTATTTAAGTCTTTTAGATATACAATGTTTATAAGTAGACAATTTTACTTTATGTAGGTCTTTTAAAAGACCTTGTTTGACTAACAAGTTTATTTGATGACATTATTAAACAAAAAGTATTTTTATTTGTTTAATAAGTAACATCTAATACCATAAAATCATCCAACATAAAATTATGATGATTACACTTCTAAGAAAATTATCAAGATAAAAACAAGAATTATTCTTTGTGAGAGGTCTTTTTACCTTTCTCATTTTTATTAGCCTTAGTATTTCTTAGGATCATAAGAATTGTGAAAGGCTCTCTTTCCACTTTTCACCTAGACTTACCATAGTGCTTCCTCTTTCTTTATTATATTATTACTTTTTAAATTGCTTATAAGCATAACTTAGCGTATATGCCTCAGTATATGACTAGAATCCTCAAGATGTTTATTGATATGTGCCTCATGGCATCATGTATTATTTTGATATTCTTATTATAGGTTAAGTGTATTATCATATGCTCCTAACTTAAAGGCATGGAATGTATAAAATCTTACACTAGCTATGTATGTGATAAGATATGAATAGCATTCTTCAGTTGACTATGTTTGACATTAGCTTCATATGCATTAGTATTCATATTTTGATTTATAATTTATTTATTAATTATTTGTGTACATACATATACATGCATCTATGTCAAATATAATAGTGAGTAATTATCATATAGTCAATGAGTTACTAGTGTAAATATTACCACTTTAGACCATATGTCCTTGACATGGTCATAGTTCTTGAACTTTAGCTTGACATCATCATCTATTTTATACAACCCAAGGAATTCTTCTTGCATATGAGTCATATGTCTCATAGTTTTCTAATGTTTTTCTAAAAGATTGGCATAATTTCACATAAGGAGACAAGAGTTTTTTTTTTCTCTTTTCAATATATAATGGATTTTCATACTCTAAATTTTTAAATTGCCACCATTAAAGTTTTCACCTCTAGAAAATTCTTAAAAAAAATTATTAGATGCAGTAGTCATTTAGTTAAACACATAGTTTTTATAATGACATATGTACTCATAGTTTTCATAATGACACATTTAATATGTACTTCTTGTCATTTTTAGTTAATATGAAGGAATCCTCTAAATAGAAAATTTAATTATTTTCTTAATTACCTATGGAATCAAAAGGTCACTAAGTTTTCAATCAATATCCATAAAATATTTTATAAACAATTAATCAATCTATTTAGACTATTTGTTTACAAATATCTCAAGTATGATATGTATAACAGGTGCACATAAAACAATCAAAAGTGAAATAACACTATATTTTAATAAACAATTATTATTCATGATTAATAGTTGTAAATATAGTTACTACTAACAACTAATGCTACATAAGGATCATTAAAGATCAAATAAAAAAAAGATTTAACACGTTTTAACTAAAATTATAAAATTTGATAAATCCTATAAGAATTGAGTCAATTAGGTCTTTAGAAAAATCATTAAAGTTTTCATATAATATATTAGCTCTATAATATCATTTGGCCATTAAACCTAATATCTCTAGACACTTCTTTTATCCTATGTTCTTTTTAAAAAGTTTGCATTACCCAACACCCAACAATATGTGTGCATATGATCTAATAGAGTATTCCACACTTTGATGAACAAATCTCTATCATGGGGTATGAACATTTTGCAAAGTACTTCATATTTGCTCATGGGAGTGGACGTCCTAGTTAACCAACAATGATGAGACTTTGTATCATATTATTCCCTAATATAAAATGTAACATTAGGTCTGTGTCATATACCATACAACATTGCTCTAATTGTTCCTTCATAAAATTCATATGATTTCGTTATGTTGGAGTTTGAATTAAAAATAAGGTTCTTATTACAACTATTTTCATAAAATAAATTCAAGAAAAAAAGTATTTAACACTTGTGAATAACAAGTTGAAATATGCCTTATAATATGATCATATTATTAAGTCAAACACTTAGAAGAGAAAGAAAAAAAGAATTATTTCTTTCGAATCATTATACCTATATTTATTCAAATCAATTAAATAAAATATGGACAAATAGTTAAGAAAAAGAGAAAATTTAAATAAATAAATCATTTGAAGAGAAACGTCCTCTAAACAAATCTTTAAATGTTTAAAAATTAAATTTATAAAAAAGAATAAATTGAAGAAAACATTTCCGAATAGGTTTATATCAAATTTATACAAATTGTAAATTGTAGACAAATGATAAAGAATTACGCCTTTAATAGTACAAGTTAAAGGTTCAATTCTCTAAAATAATACATTTTTTCATTTGTTTGTAAGTGGTCCTTAACCAAAATTACGAGTTTAGTGCATCCTTGGGCTACCCTCTCAACCCAATAGGCATAATCCAAAAATTTTAAGATCATAATTAATTAATTAATTAATTAATTGAGTAATATAAACAAATTAATTACCAAATGAAAAAGTTTGTTCTTATTTGGAAATAAGTTAGACAAAGCTTATTCCATAAGTTAACATATTCTTGTGTCCAAAGTCCCAACATAAGTAATTTTAGTTTTAAATTTCACTTAACACATTATCCAAACACTATTTCTTCTTCTTTGAAAAGACCCTGGCCACATAATCAAAAAAAAAAAGAAAAAGAAAAAAAAGAAAAGACCCTGGCCACCTTTTAAAAACCAAAACAAAAACAAATCCACAGTTCTGTTTTTTTTGGTCAGAATCCACAGTTCTTCACTCCTCTTCTGTTTTGCCCCAACCCCAACAGACCACCTTGGTGTTCATTGCCACCACTAACTCATTACTGACAAGTCGCCAATCATTACCAACAATTACCGGCAGTGAGAAGGAGTGACGGGTGCTCTGGCAAGAATGTACGGCGGTTAAATCGCCCCAATCATCGCCACTCTCGCAACATACCTTCCTGTATAGCCTGTCGCTCTCGCATCGCATGCCTCCAACAACTGGCTGCTTGCACAGCCCACCACTAACGGTGTTTCACGTTATGGCCATTTATACCAAACAGATTCAATGGTTCAAAGTTCAAACATAAATGGCTGATTTTGAATTTCAATGCATAATTTTCGTGCACAACCATTTCAAACACACAAAGCACGAAAGAGCAAAGTCAGCTAAATGGGTTCATGTTGGTTAAAATAATTGTGGGTTATGGAGATTTTGGGGATGACAGTGAATAGGTTGATGACACCTTCTTATCACTAGAAGGGAATCTTCGACAAACATAGTTCCGGATTTGTAACTTTGGATTTATTTTGAATAATCCACAAGTTTGGAAAGCAAATTTAATAAAGTGGCTTCTTAAAAATGATAAAAACACCAAAGGCTCATTTCGGAAACACTTTTATACAGCACCTTGGATTTAAGATGGCTAATGTTAGCCAATAAAACTATATGCTCTGCAGAATAACACAATGCTTGTTTGCTGTAAGACAAAATAATAAATCAATACATATATTGGGATTTTATCCATCAAGCATATACAGAACAGTACCATGCATCTCATTCGTGTTCAGAACAATGGAATGTCATTTAGCAAGACTAATTGAAACACTGTATGAACAATCAACACCCCCAAACTCCATAATCAATTTCAACATAGAAATTAGAAATCTGTTGTCCTCCAAATTTACACAACAAACAACTTTGTTAAGAAGAAAATATACAAAAATATTCTAACACTCACACCCATTGTTTTAGCTTCCAAGCTCAGCCTTCTTTTATGCAGTAGACTAGTTAAGACATCAAATCGAAAAGTCTCCACTCATTGATCCACCTTCAATCAACTTCAATAAACCAACAGCTTTCCCCTTTCCTTTTGAGCTCCCTTTCTCTGAAACATCCCTAATTCCCTCCACAACCTCAACACCCACTTCTCTAATCTCTCGCGTCACTTTCTCTCCGCCACTTCGCGCCAAATTCAACAACGCCCCAATCGCATTCTCCTTTATTCTCCCGCTCGACCCCGTACTCACGTCCACTAAATCCATCAAAACCCTAATGCCCGAGAACTTCGCGAACTCCGCTTCGCTCTCTTCGCATCCCGCGATTTGCGCTATAACCGCCGTCGCATCCTCCACAATCCCTACTCGTCCGTCCTTCAATACGATCGAGAACAGCGCCGGAACGGCTCCGAGATCGATCAGCGTCGAACGGTTCAACGGATACAGCGCAATTCCAAATATCGCTTTTAACGCGTCTTTGATGGACCTAGGCGGCGAATTAGGTTTCTTGATGATGTCTATAAGGGAATACACGATATCGCGCTTGGATCCGATGATGGGGCGGTAGGAATCAACGACGAGGAGGCTGTGGAGGGTGGCCGCTGAGGACTGAACAGCGGAGGGGGAGGTACAGGTGGCGTGATGGCGGAGGGCGTGGGAGAGGGCATCGAGGAGGCCACGGGTCGACATGAGGGAGTCGCGGGAGGAGATGGAGACGTTAAGGAGGGTGGCGGCGGCGTTGTCTTGGGCGTCGTGGGCGTCGGAGTAGAGGGTCTCGGCGAGATAGGGGATGGCTCCTGCGTCGGCGATGATGGGGCGGATGTCGGGATCGTGCTTGGTGAGGAGGCGAAGCTCGGCCAATGCCTCGGCCCGGCTCTGCTCGGAGACGGAGCCGAGCTTGGTCACAAGTGACCGAGCTGTTCTTCGCTTCACTTCCATATATCAAAAGAACACCGAAAACCTCCTTCTCTAACTCAAATTGTCTTTATACACACGAGAAACAAAATTATAAAATCGTACAAACAGAGATAATGAAGAAGACAAAAGACTTTTCAGGTCAGTTTAGACGAAATGGGACGTAACTTAAGTTTGACTAAATTTATTTTATTTAATTCTTTCCCATTATACCTAACGTGATTCAATCAATATTACAAATGACGAACTGAAAAGTATTAAAATATTAAAAAATAATAGTAAAAGAGTATTTTCAAGTTTTCAACTCAAAGATTTTTCATAAAATTTTAATTTTAATAGTATTTTAAAAAATCTTAACTTATAACAATTATTATGTTTAAATTTTAAATTGATAGATTTTTTTTTTAAATTTCGTTATAATGTAATATTTTCAATGTCTAACTAATAAAGTGGGAACAACTCTTTCAATGAAATTCCATAAATAACAAAGAAATTAGGCTGGATGAGATCCTTTGGTACAGAAGATCTCTTCCTAAACTAGGCCTCCCACTACATTCCAATGATGATATTCATCATGAGTAGGAAAATGTGGGACTTATTATGCTATGTGATGTGGATGATGAATTTAAAGAAGAGGAAGAAAAGGAAGATGGGTATAAGTTGGATGAAGAGCTTATGTTGGTGTGAGAGGGAAATTTAAAAAATAGAGGATGAGGAAATTGAGGAAGAGGGTTTTTACTAAGATGAGCAATTTACAATAGAACCTACATTTATTTTTGATATTTGGCTCTGTTTATAGAAAAAATGCTCTACGAATGAAGGTTTGAAGAAGTTAAACAAAAGGTAAAAACTTTAGGAAAGAGCTTGATTGGGATTAATTATGTGAACTTGGGTTGGATGTTAAAAATGAGATAGTAGTGTGATTGTATCTTTTTCTTTTTTAATTTCTCAAATTAGGTTATCTTAACTAAGATTACTTAATGATAATATTAACTATTTCACTTATCAACTAAATATTTATTGAATCCCCATCAATGATCTTTGTGTCTCTACGCCCTTATCTTCTTTGGGTGATGACTTTTAGGAGGTATATTATGTCTTATTGTATACACCTATGTCTTATTTGAGAAAATGCTTAAACAAAACTTATACTTTGACCATTTTGATAAGTGAATTGTATTTTTTCTTAAAGCTACTTCAAAATATGTAAATAGGGATTGACATATTTCGGTAAGTACTTTTGAAGTAGTTGAATCACTGTTAGGAATTAAACTTGGTTTAATATTGGAAATCTTTAGACTATGATGAGTTGTAAAAGGGTGGCTTTGACTTGGTCAAATTTTCAATTCAAATTGTCTTTCTATTCCTTTTGCTAGTTGGCAATTTTAAGTTGCCAACTATTGTCACCAAAGAGGCCAACCAACTTAATCACGTATAAATATGGCCATTTGGCCATTGCATCCATATCTGTAATTAGAAGAAAAAGTTGAGTGAGGTGTGTGCTAGTGAGCATACTAAAGGGTTTGGTTGGTTAGCTTCAACAAGCTAACTCATAACGGGTTTTGGATTTATTGAATTTGTATTTGTAATATTTGTGTTTTTCTTTCAATAAAATAGTGAGTGTTTGTTTTGTTGTCAAAAATCTATTTTCAAGGCAATTATAATCAAAGTTAATTGCCAACATCTGGTATCAAAGCTCGGTTAAAGTGCTCAAGTAGATCAAGATGGCTTCAAGTTTAACAACTGAAGTTCAACCAATGTAATTAATAATTTTCAAGTTCGATGGCAAAAATAATTTTGCGATGTGGAAACACCTGATGGAGCCATACTTGAGAAGCAACGGGTCTGGTGAAATTTTGGAGAAAGACATAGTAGAAAAAGAAATACCAACAGATGAAGAATTACAACAACTGGTTCGTGATCGTTTGTTAAATGAAAAAACCTTGTTTTTAATTTGTCAATCAGTTGAGTTGTCGATTCTTGAAAAAATATTCCATGCTAAAATAGCAAAGGAGGCTTGAAATATTTTTCTCAAAACGTATGAAGGAGCAGATACAATTAAACTAATAAGACTACAAGGCTTTCAAATGCAATACGAGTTGATGGAGCAAGGTAAGGATGAAAATATTAGTGATTATTTTTCATGCGTAGAAAAATTAGTCAATGAGATGAAAAATAATGGTTGTGAGATTATGGAGAAAGATATCATGGAAAAGATTATGCACACGTTGACAAGTCGATTTGATTATGTTGTCATAGCCATTGAAGAGTCTAAAAGTTTGGAGTCCAGAATTCTTAATGATTTGCAAGCCTCACTAGAGTCTCGTGAAATGTGAATGAATGAAAGATCACCAAACACAATAGATCAAGTTTTAAAAGCTCAAGTAAATTTGAGAAATGAAAAGGAAATTGCAACAGGCAAAATGACGCATACTCAAAGAAGTTCAAATTTCAGAGGCAGAGGAGGCAAAAATTCCAAATCCAATTCTAGACCAGGAGCAAGAGGGAATGAATCTCCTCAAGATAGATCCAATATTCAATGTTACAAGTGCAAAAAGTTTGGTCACTATCAATATGAGTGCAAGTCACATATTCAGTGCCATAATTGCAAACAATATGGTCACTATAATAGAGAATGTTGTGCTCGAAGACAAGAACCTAAAGATAATCAAGCTGGAGTTGTTGAGAATAATAGCCTAGAAACCTTGCTGATGGCCGCTCATGAAATTAGTAACAGTGATAATTGTCAATGGTTTTTATACTCAGGTTGCAGCAATCATTTAAGTGGAATTCTTCAGTAAAGCTTGCCAATGACTATCAGATTCCAGTTTTGGGAAGAGGAAAGATAGCCATAAAATTGAAGAATGAGTCTTCAAATTTTATTTTTGACGTATACTATGCTCCTACTCTTTGCCAGAATCTTTTGAGTGTTAGATAACTAGTAAAAAAAGGGCTATGATTTACATTTCAATAAAGATGGGTGCATAGTGAGTGACATAAAAAAGGGCGTGATTCTAAAGATGAGAATGTCATCCAATCGTCTCTTTCCAACTTATCTTAATTATGGTAATGCTTTTTGTTGTAATGCTTTGACTATCAATGATAATTGGCTATGGCATATGCAACTTGGACGTTTGAATTTTGGAAGCATTAAGTTTCTTTGCAAATAAAGAGTAGGTTTAAGGCTTGCCAACCATTCAAGTTCCTGATCAGATTTGTGAGTCATGTGTAATGGGAAAAAAGTGTAGGGATCCATTTCCTATAAAGCAAACATGGAGAGCCAAACATCCTTTAGAGCTTATGCATTTAGATCTATATTATGTTGAGGTTCCATCAAATAGAGGTAACAAATACTTTATTACATTTATTGATGATTATAGGAGGAAGGCATGGGTTTATTTCTTGAAGTAGAAATTTGAGGCATGTGAAGTACTTAAGAATTTTGTAGCGTATGTTGAAAAATAAAGTGGTTATTCTGTCAAAACTTTGAGAATAGATAGAGGCACAGAGTATATTGTTTGTGATGATTTCTTAAGAAAGCATGGAATTCAGCATCAATTGACAACTAGGTATACTCCTCAACAAAATGGAGTTGTAGAAAGGAAAAATAGAACTATTATGGATATGGTGAGAAGCATGTTATTTTGTAAGAAGTTACCTAAAAGTTTTTGGGCAGGGGTCGTGGCTTATGCTATCTATATCTTGAATATGTGTCCTGTTAAAAGTGTTCGAGATAAAACTCCACAAGAAGCATGGAGTGGACAAAAGCCTAATCTTAGTCATATGAGGGTGTTTGGTTGCATAGCCTATTCACACGTGCTTGATGAGTTGAGAAAGAAGCTGGATCACAAGGTAGAAAAATGTATATTTCTTGGCTACAACATGGAAACAAAAGGTTATAAGCTTTATAATCCAAAGACTCAATAGGTGATCATCAATCAAGATGTTACTTTTGAAGAAGATGGAGTATCGGATTGGTCAGAAAAAGAAAAGAAATCATCGTCAATACCAGTGCTAATGAACACTGATTTTGAAACAACTTGTCAAACTAGAGAGTCGTCTTTACCTCCAATTCCTGAAGAGTCAACTCATGTTGATCCTGAAGTGTTATCTCCTCCTACTTCACCTGCACTTAGGCTCTTACAATGGGAATGCCATCCACCTACTTATTTGAAAGACTATTAAATAGGTGATGATGATAATGATGATTGCTTTCTTTGCAGACTGTGATCCAGTAACGTTCAAGGAAGTAGTGAATGATAGTCATTGGATTAAAGCAATGGATGAAGAAATTCATGCTATTGAAAAAAAAAAAGAGAGTTTACCACTTTGTCAAAACGAAAGAAACCTTTTAGTGTGAAATGGGTGTACAAAATAAAGTATAAGCCCATTAGAAAAGTGGAATACTTTAAAGTAAGACTAGTTACAAAAGATATAAGCAAAAGTCATGTATTGACTACTCTGAAGTTTTTTGCACCTGTTGCCAGATTAGATATTGTACGTTTAATCATTTCTCGTGCTGGTCAAAGCAATTGGAAGATTCATCAAATGGATGTGATGTTAATCTTTTTGAATGGTATACTTGAAGAAGAAGTATACGTTGAGCAACCACCAGGATATGTAAAACAAGGAGAAGAAGATAATGTTTATCGACTAAATAAGGCATTGTATGGTCTTAAACAAGCACCGAGGGCATGGTATACCCATATTGATACTATTTCATTAAACATGGATTTCATAAGTGTCCATATGAACATAATTTGTATATCAAGATCAACAGGGAAGGAGACATCGTCATGGTTTGTCTCTATGTAGATGATTTGATATTCACTAGTAACAATTCAAGATTATTGTCGGAGTTCAAGAAAGATATGGTTGCTCATTTTGAGATGACAAATTTGGGATTAATGTCCTACTTTCTCGGTATCGAGATAAAGCAATCAAATGAATGCATATTCATTTCACAATAGAAATATGAAAAAGATATTTTAAAGAAATTCAAGATGGATGCGTGCAAACCAATTTTAACACCAGTTGAAGAGAGGCTAAAGCTTATGAAAGACGATAGTGGTGATTTGGTTAATGCAACAAATTTCAGAAGACTTATTGGAAGTCTGAGGTACCTATCTGCAACTAGACTAGATATTGTTTACGGAGTGGGAATCGTGAACAGATTATGGATTCACTATGAGAATTTCACTGACAAGCTGCTAAACGATGAGATATATTAAAGGTACGATTGCTGATGGCATATTTTATTCAAACAATAAAAATATACAACTGGTTGGATATAAAGATGGTTATTGGGTCGGTGATGTTGAAAAGAGAAAAAATACTTCAGGTTATGTTTTTCATTTAGGTTTTGGAGCATTTTCTTGGTCTTTTAAGAAACGATAAGTAGTTGCTCTTTCAACTATTGAAGCAAAGTATATAGCTGCAATAAATTGTGCTACTCAAGCAATTTGGCTACGAAGGATGCTTAGTGAATTGCAACAACAATCAGATGGTCCCACGATAATCTACTGTGACAATAAATCAGTAATATCTTTACCGAAGAATCCAGTGTTCCATAGTCAAAGTAAGCACATTGACATTAAACATCATTACATTCAAGATTTGGTTAAAGACAAAGAGATTATTGTTGAGTATTGCACATATGAAGATCAAATAGCAGACATTTTCACAAAGCCTTTGAAGGCTGAGACATTTTACAAGTTGAAGAACATGCTTAGAATGACTAAACCAAGTTTAAGGGAGGATGTTAGGAATTAAACTTAGTTTAATATTGGAAATCTCTAGATTGTGATGAGTTGTAAAAGGATGGCTTTGACTTAATCAAAATTCCCATTCAAATTGGCTTTTTATTCCTTTTGCTAGTTGGCAATTTTAAGTTGCCAACTATTGCCACCAAAGAGGCCAACCCACTTAATCACCTATAAATATGGCCATCTGGCCATTGCATCTATATATGTAATTAGAAGAAAAAGTTGAGTGAGGTGTGTGCTCGTGATCATACTAAAGGGTTTGGTTGGTTAGCTTCAACAACCTAACTTATAATGGGTTTTGGGTTTATTAGGTTTGTATTTGTAATATTTGCGTTTTTTCTTTCAATAAAATAGTTAGTGTTTGTTTTGTTGTCAAAAATCCATTTTTAAGGCAATTATAATCAAAGTTAATTGCCAACAATCACCAAAGGGCATTTTCAAGACTTAAAACAAAATCATAAGCATATGATAGTCATAGACCCAAGAGTGGAAGCAAACATTGATGATGAAGTGAAATAATTAGGAGTAATTTTTGATGAAACATCATCATTAGTCACTCAAAAACTTGTAAAATAACTATCATTAGTAGTGGGAGTACAAGTTAAAATTGGTATAAAAGACTAAGCAAATAAAGAAAGATTTAGCTTAAGCACCAAAGATAAGAAAGTAGATGCGATAGCAACTGAAGTAGAAGCAATTATGGTCATAATAATTGAAAACAATGGCAAAGTTAGTTTCATTGCAATCTCGTTTAAAAATGTAGCTCCATATGAAGAAGAAGAATTGAAGCTCCCAAATGAGAACCTTGAGGAGAAAGATTCTGTCAAAGGAGGAAACAAGGGTCTCAATAAGGCTAATATTGCCAACTAGAATGTCTAGTTAGTTATGTGGTTTTCATTAAAAAATTTTAAAAAATGTTAAGGTGTACTTTTTCACAAAATTTAAACAAAAATTTAAGGTTTCACCAATTTGAGGTTTAAATAGAATTTTTTTTACAACTTTAAGATTCTCTTTTAACTCCATCAAATATTTGATTTAAGTTAAAATTTCGTGAAAATTTTTAGATAAAGAATGTACTTTTTTCATTTTTTAAATTTTGGTGTCAATTCTTTAAAATTTTTAATTTATTTCTAAAACTTTTAAAAATTGGAACACTTGATTTAAAATATTGTTTCTGTTAATTTTTTCCTGGTATAGTTAACTAAGCACATAAAAGGGATTATGTGGCTATTCTTCTTTATCAATGACATATGACCCTTAATAGTAACTTGTTCAAATAAAATGACATTTTTTCTTCCTTTCATCCGTTTTTATCTTCATAATTCGACCTCTACATAAAATAATGGAGACAGAGGAGGCAACCTTATAGATACATCTAGAAAAAAGGTGTCATAGATTAATACAAAAAGGAGTACTATGTCTTGAAGGTCATGGATTAATATAAAAAGGAGTACTATGTCTCGAAGTATAGATGCAAGCTCCATGACTACGGTGGTCCAAGATATTTTTATATTTTATGTATCAACTAGTGTCATGCAAACTTTTTGTACTAAAAGTGGGTTGAGCTATTTAAGTTTTCTAGATTTCTAGATTTTTAGGTTTTTTTTATATTTGCTAGATTTTTTTTGGATTTCCTAAGTTTTCTATTTTATTTTTCAAAGTTTTGTTTCATGAATACTTGTTTTTAAAATCCAAAATTTTCAAATCTTGTTACTAAAAAGTTATGCTAGTAAACAAATTAATTTTAAAACTTAAAATTTTTTGTGATTTCTTTGTACCTATTATTGAGTTAGTACTCATGTGGTTGAGGTTCATCACCTCGTAAAGTCTCATATCCACAAACTTGTATCTTTCTTTTATTTGGCTTTATTATTAGAGGTTGAATTATCACAATCCTCTTTTTTTTTTAAATTCTTCTTTGCCTACTTGGCATTTTTTAAAGTAACAATATATCATTGTTGGCTTCTGGTCAAAATTTCTTTTTTTAGACTGGCTCCATCTTATAATGTAAACCTGTAGATACTTATCTTTCACAAACTAATGTGAAACTTATTTTTTAGGTTGTTTATTGATGTATATGGTGACAATAAAGACATATGAATATGATATTCCTGATGTATCCTAACTTCTATAACTATATATCTTATGGTTTAAATTCATAAGTTTAATACTTCAAATCCACTAGTACCATTACTCTCAAATTCACAATCACTATTTAAATCCTTAGTAAATCTCAATTTTCTCTTTATTTCGGGATCAATGTCATTTATCTACCTATTAGACATGTTTCTATTCTTAATCACATGCAAAATTTTTAAGATTATGATAATGTTCTTTGTTCGAGCTATTATAATAGTTCTATTAAAAGTTTCACAAAGATTATATCTATAATATCACACTTGAATGAAGTTTTGAAATTTTATGCCCATTTTTTTCATTGGAATTCTTAGTAAATCCCTATGATTATTTTCTGATTCCTCTTTTGACTTCTTTAATTAACAAATAAGTCTGGTTCATTAAATGACTTACTATATTTCTATAATAATCTCTCCAATTTAAGTCCCTTATGATTCCGCTTTCTTTAATTAGCAAACATATGTTTTGCATAAAAATTAATTTTTACCTTTAAGAATTGCTTACTAAGTGCCTTTATAAGACCTTATCCACATATTCAGTTAACAAAAATTAGTAAATAACTAATATAAGTAAATTCTTGTTATGTAACCTTTTATTGATAAGAATATTTTATCCATCCACTTTTATATTTTAGATCCAAAGCTTTCTTTAATAACTATAAAATCCAACTCTTTAAGTGTATGTTAACTTAGTATGAACCATAACCCATGCTATAAAAACATCGAATTATTTTCATCTTTTCCTATTAACGTTAATATCTCACTTTTGATAATGCCTTTAAGAAAGTAACCATCTAATCTTAACAATCTCCTCTAAACAACGAAATAACCTTTCATACAATATTCAAATACACATATATCCCATCAAATGATGGAAAAAATTATCCCCAAATGATGGCCTTTTTATAACCAATTTGACTCTTTTACCAAGATTTGACCTTAATAGTTCCTTTATATAATCCCACACTCTTACACATACTTGCATTTCCTCTATTGCAAATTTTTTCCTATCCTTATAGTAGATAGTATACCCTCCATGAACTCTAAAATCTTACTTAGCAAACTTCCTCAAGTATGTTAGCTCCATTGTAGTAAGTCTTGGGAGGTTATCGAACTTAATTTTAGCAAGACATTTTGTATCCACACTTTTATTTAAAAAATGATTGTATGTGTACTTTTGCTTAAAAAGTCTAAACTGCATACATATGTGTGAAATCAAATTTATGTGATTAGCAAATTCACAATACTAGACATACATAATAACAAAAAAGAGTATAAATAATAAACTAAAACCTATGTAGATATCTTATAAAGTTAATAAAATGCACTATTTGCAGTACTTTCTCACATATTTGGCTCTAATAAATTTTTTGTGTTCTTAGTAAACATAAACTCCCTTCTTTTATCAATAACAAGCTTGTGAAGTACTTCTTTAAATTAGATAGAATTGTCAAATAGCAAACCATGCTCAATCTTAATGTTTTTCTTATAAAGATTGAATATAGAAAATTATGACTTATATCCTACACCCTCATTAATATTTAAACCATATTCCTCTTTAGAACTACAAATATTATCTAAGTCAAAATAAAATGTCAGATTTGAATCTTTTATATAATCTCCATAATTTGCTTAAAATTTTCTTTATATATTCTTTTTTCAGTTGTCCTCTGTTAAAGAAAATTCCTAAAATCCTAGACACTACCAACTCTTTATCATCCATACTTAAATCAAACTCCTCTGTAATCTTTTCATCAATAAATACATTCTCTTCTTACTCAATTGGATCAAATTTAGTAACTTATAATCATAGCTTCTTTTGTGTAATCCTTTACATCTTCATTTATAGACTGTACGACATAGATTGAGTGAAATTTATAGGAATATTTGTAATCCTAGTAATATCTTGAACATCAACAATAGCTTCAAACCATTCAATATCAATTTCAATATTATAATTTGGTCTAAATATGACAATTTGAATCCATGATCAACGTAGATATTTATCACCTTATACTCTATAATAATCTTACATATTTATATTACACAAGCATCAATCTTTTTCACCTTTATTAAACCATTTTTTATACTACCACTTTGCACCCTCTACAGGAACTCATTTCCTTTAGATCCTTTAACGTCTTCCATAAGCATCCTCTCAAGATCCTATTAAGAAAATTTATCAATTTCAATACCAAACTTTTATCATCTTCACAACATTTTCCATATTTTCCTTATAAACAAACTTTCCATCGTAAAATAAAGCTAGTTTTTATCCTAACCATCCATCTTTAGGTACCAAACAGATAATGAAACCCTGTATACAAATATGAATGTTACACTAAGCATAGACAATAAAGAGAACATGAGTAAAAATATGAATGTTACATTAAGTATAAAGAATATTACAGTAACGAGATAGGAACTCAAATGCTTACCAACCTTCAAAAGATAGGGATAAGCTAAAATGAAATTGCAACACTTTGAGTAGCTTTAAATAATCCAATCCATACAAGGGTGTCAAACCAATTTTATTTTATCTTTTCTAAACCTTCATCTATGTCAACTACAGTTGTGATTTGAGCTAGATATTTGATAATAAGAATGAATAGCCAACATTTAACAATGATTATCTGACATATATGATTAAGAAGGGGCTGCGATATTGAGAGAGACTAACGATAAACAAGCAAGTGATGGAGGGGCGATAAAGACAAAAAAATAGAGATAAATGACTTATTAGGGTTGTTAGCAAATTGGATGGATTAGTGTCACTATTGACCCTAAATAAGACCCATGTTGATGGGCCCGGGTCCCGCTTCCTATCCCGAGGTGACCGTTCGGGGTGGTCGAGTAAGGATCACGCGAGGGGAGGGTCGAGAACGTTCAAGTTTAAAGGAGCAGCAGGGAAAAATGGTGGGTTCGCCGCGGCGACAAAATGCTCGCCGCGGCGGACACCTAACAAGAGAGGGTTCGCCGCGGCGAACTCTCATGGTGACGCCGCGGCGAAAGACTGGCACGTCGCGGCGAATTCCCGAATTTTTGAAACCCGACTCCCAACATTTAACAATCCATACTAACATATGCACATTCATTCTAACTAAAAGTTAAACACACTCATATACAAAAGGAACTTCAATTCTTCATGTCATTACAATTTCAAAGAGATTGAACAAACTTTGCTA
>JANVCQ010000001.1:12229382-12239728 GCA_025531925.1 Erythroxylum plowmanianum
TTCGCTTATAGTCGCCGTAACCCTCACAAAAAGACTAACTTGAGCGTCGGAGGGGCTTGCCGGATACCAACCCCCGAAGTGCCTTTATTATTTTGTAGGTGTTTCAGAGCTAATATTGATCATCTTCATGGATCCAAGCAGAAACGTTCAACCTCACCAGAATCAGGCTGAACCAAATTGTTTGTTGAAAGTTTATTTTCAAAAGGTTTCGATTATATAGACTAGAAGTTCATTTTAAACTATCTAAAAGCCTTTAAATTTTCATGTATATACATTGAGTGGATTGAGTAATGTATCACCAAAGTCTCTTATAATGTCCCAGTTAATGGTGAACTATAAAAAATCATTAGAGGCTTAAGAGATCTCTAACAAGGTGACCCAAATTCTCCATACTTGCTCTTCATAGGTATGGAGGTTCTAAATAGACTACTAGTAGGGGTGGTAGAAAGGAATAAGATGTTTAAATATGATTCAAGATGCAAGAAAACTAGGATCCTTTATATTAATTACAATTATGATATATTTCTATTCTCTAAAGCTAATCATCACTCATTATTATCTTTGGCAACTCCATTAAAGATGTTTAGTAAATTATCAGGGTTGTAGGTTAATAATGAAACTAGTAGGTTATATTTATTTAAAGGCATCTTTCACAATGCTAATTCGTTCTTTCTCCTTATAAGTTATAAACCTCTGAAGTTGCCTCTAACTTACCTAGATGTTCCTATCTCTTATACTAATTTCAAACCTTTAATCAAAAGGGTAGATGCAAGAATAAGTGATTGGAGCTCTAAATCACTATTTGCGATTGGTAGGTAAAATTAATCTCCTTAATACTAAACTCATTGAATGTGTATTGGACCTCTCACCTTGTTATATCTTATTCAATTTTAAAGAGATTAAGAGGTTTCTAAGGAAGTTTTTATGGAATATGGGAATGAGCTTGGTATGAAAGGAAGAGTTAGTGGAGTGAAGTCTTTGTTCCTAGAAGACAAGGTAGATTGGGCCTAATTTCTCTAAAAGTTGTGATTGCTAAGATGCTAGCTAATAGAATTTGGAGACTTATCAAGGATAAAAGCTCTTTATAGGTCAAGTTGGTACATTGTTAATATATAAAGGCTTTGAATTGATTGAATATGGGATGTCCTAAAAATGCTTCCTCAACGTTCCAAAGCATATTAAAATAAAGGCAAGCTAAGACAGTCAATTATCTATATATGTGGGCACAAAAAAGCCCTTGCTATCTAGTATGATTGTTGGTCCCTTTATGGTCCTTTGGAATACCAGTAAGTAGTCCTATAATTAAGGGTTAAGTAACCAAAAAATGTTATTATCAGTGAAGTCCTTTCTAATAAGGAGGCATTACCTAATTGGATAAAATACCATAACATGGTGTACTTTCTACTTAATGTATCACTATCTCCTAATAAGGAGGATGACGTTGTTTGGGTGCTGACTAAATTAGGCAAATATTAAAACAAAAACTATAAGTGAATTATTCACTGTAAGGGAATTATTTAGGGGAACTCAACAAACTATGGCATAGTATAATTTAATTAGTTTAAACATGCACACCCATTGCTTCATACTTCATATGGCTAGCAATAAAGAGGAAATTGCTTACCACTAATAGACTACAGAAAGTTCTACATATAGCTAATTGATGCTACTTGTGTAAGTGATTGGTCCCAATCAAAGCTCATTTACAATTGCTAAATAAATATAATTCTCTCAGGGTGAGAAAAAAACACATAGTTTGGGTAAAAAATGTGTTTGCCTCATTTACTATATTTTAAAGACCATAAATACGTAGAGTTTAACTGCTACTCCTAAACTCAAGACCACGATTGCTATGATTGCTAAAAAAAGGATTCAATAACTACTAATTAGTAAATAATAAATACACAATAAAATAGCCACTTTACAACAAGACCTATCTAATGCAATTCGTGGAAGTTGGCTTGGAGGCTTGGACCAATTCTTGACAGGACATCAATTTTCGTGTTCTCATGCACCACTTGTGTATCATGCATACCTATCTTTTTTACATATATCTTGGGTTTCTAATAGGAATGTGTTGAGAATTTCTTGTCTTAACAATACTCCTTTTTTTCAATGAGACCTTGTCCCTAAGGTCCAAATTTATGAATTGATCTCGCAATTGCTCAACATTTTCCCAAGTTGCATCCTCTATAAGAAGACTGTTCCATTTAACCAAGCTTTCTTCAACAAACCAAGATCCTTGTTTAACCCCATCTATTATCCAATATAGCATCAAGTTTGAGAATAAGTCCGTCATTATCAATAATAGGTGGCAAATCAATAGTAACAGTAGTTGTCTCACCTATTTTTTCTTTAACAGCGAAACATAGAAGATTGGATGGACATGAGATTCCTCAGGTAACTTGAGTTTATAGGCCACCTTTCTAAATTTTTTCTTAACTTGAAAAGGGCTATAAAATTAAATTGCTAGCTTCTGATGGAGCTTTAAATAGACTAAGTCACTTTCCCAAAATTCAATATCCCTTTGCTTTGCATCTGCTATTTGTTTCATTCGATTGTTGGTAGCATGTATATTGGATTTGAGTTGGCATAATAAGTGATCTCTTGAAATTAGACTTTAATCTACTTCATGCACTAGTGAGGAGCCCGCTTGATAACGAGGAATGGTTGACGGGAGGCGACTATAGAGAGCTTGAAAGAGTGTCATTCCCGTAGAAGCATGGTAAGAGGTGTTGTAATGGAACTCGGCCCATGGAAAAAAAGAGCTCCACTTACGGGGCCATTGGTGAACAAAGCATCTGAGGTACTGCTTAACATATCGATTTACTACCTTTGGTTGTCCATCAGTTTGAGGGTGGTAGGCAAAGCTTATTTTTAGTTGAGTTCTTGAGAGTTTAAAGAACTCATGCCAAAAATGGTTAATAAACACAGGGTTTCAATCACTAATAATTTTTCATGGCATTCCATGTAACTTCACCACACCTTCTATGAATTTTTTTAACTATTATTTTTACAGTGAAAGGATAAACTAACGACAAAGATGGGCTGATTTGCTGAGGTGATCTCCCACCACAAAGATGATGTTTTTGCTATTAGAAGTTAGAAGAACTTCAATGAAGTCTATGGTTATATCATCCCACACTTGACACGGAATTGGTAAAGATTGTAAGAGACCTGCTGGAGAGAGACTTTCAATTTTTGGTCTTGGGAAAATATCACAAGAAGAAACATATTATTTTACATCTTGATGTATAGAAGGCCAATAAAACTGTTGTGCTAATCTCTTTTATGTGTGTAAGAGTCTAGAATGTCCACCAAAGTAAGAATAATGAAACTCCCTTAATAGTTGAGGAATTATTTGGGAGTTTTGTGGCACAACTACCCGATTTTTGTAGAAAACTAGTCTATTGCGCCAAGAATAAGGAGTTATTGGATTGTCCATTACCAATTTGCCAATTTTATCCATACAAGTGTGTCTAAAGGCTACTTTTTTTTATTCCCTCCCATATATTAACCTATGACACAAATAAAGCATCAAGATTGGGGCTGCCAACTACTATTGAGATTGCATCAGCTGTTGAATTCTCACATCCTAGTTTATAACAAATTTCATAGTCATAACCAAGCAACTTAGTCACCTATTTTTGTTGTTTAATGTTGAAATATGCTACTCTAATAAGTATATGAGGTTGCGTTGATTAATTTGAATATAAAACTTTTATCCCAATAAGTAGGGTTGGTTTATCCGAATAACTTGGATATAACATTTCTTTACAATACTTGGACAATGATTCCTTAGATAGTCCCAAAGCTCGACTCATAAACGCAATCGGTTTGCCTTGTTGAGTGAGAACTACTCTTATTCCTTCCCTCGAAGCATCTGATTTAATCATAAATGACTTGTTAAAATTTATCATTGCTAAAGATGGAGTTGATGTCATAGATTGCTTAAGAATTGTGAATGCCTTTGTCGTTTCTTCAAGCCATCCAAATTGACCTTCCTTTAACAAATTGGTGAGTGGTTGAGCGAAGATTCCATAATTGAGTACAGATTTCCTGTAGTAACCTGTAAGGCCTAACACAATTCTAAAACATTAGTAGGCATAGGCCAATTAGTTATTGCATCAATTTTTTTATTCACATTTACACCATGAGGGGTAATAATGTGGCCCAAGTACTTTAATTCTTATTGCCCAAAAGCACACTTGCTTATCTTAATAAAAAATTGATGATGCTTCAATATTTCAAAATCTTTTTTAACATTTTAAAGATGCATGGTCCGATTGGGGCTATAAATAAAAATATCATAAAAAAGACTAGTATAAATTTGCAAAGGTAAGGACGAAAAAATAGAATTCAAAATGACTTAAAATGTAGATGGTGCATTACAAAGACCAAAACGCATGATTAAATATTCGTAATGACCATTATGAGTATGAAATGTAGTTTTAAGAATATCTTTAGGATCTACTCGAACTTGATGGTAACTAGCTCTAAGATTAAGTTTTGTAAAATAAGTCGAACCATAAAGCTCATCTAATATGTCATCAAAGGTAGGAATGGGAAATTGGTATTTAATGGTCATGTCATTAAGGGCTCCATAGTCAGTGCAAAAGTATCATGTTCCATCTTTCCTTTTTACCAATAAAGGCTTGATCACATAAGCCCTAATTTTAACATTTCATGAACTTGCTTTTTAATTTCAACCTTTTGAAAATAGGCATACGTGTAGGATCTCACATTGACAAGTTCGGTTTGATCTTTTAGAATAATTCGATGATCCACTTCCTTTATTGGTGGCAATTGTTTTGGTTATTGGAAAAATCATCAAAAGCTTCCAATAATTATTGCATATCTGGATGGCAACCTTGTGGTATATTTTCCTCCATTTGCTACAAGCAAATAGTAAATAACAAACAACAAACACGGAGCTTCCTTATCTTAATTCTTTTGAAACAACTATCAAAGATGCAGCTTGAATAAGTTGTTCATCTGTCCCTTGTAGTCTTTGGAATTGATTTTTCCATTGAAACTCCATGGTCATCTTCTTCCAATTACATACTACGGTTCTAATTTGTTCCAACCATTGCACGCCTAAAACCAAGTCCAACCCAATTAGTGGTAAAGAATAAAGTGTAAGAGAAAAAGGAATACCTTGGAGTAGAATTTTCACATGCTCAAATCACCCTTGACATTTCAATGGCCTTCCATTAGCTACTCTTACATTGAAGGGTTTAGTGGGAACCATTGAAAGTTGTAACAAACTTGCTATCTTTTCACTTATGAAGTTGTGCTTAGAGTCACTATCAATGAGTACCACGACATCATATTGTCCATCCTGTTAAAGCACGTAAAGTGATTTTTGTCTCCTGCTATAACTCAGTTAATGACTTCTTATAACACCACCATCTTCATCATTGTTACTAGTGTCTGCTTCTAGCAATAACAATCGAGGTCCTTGACATTTATGCCTTCTAGTAAATTTTTCATCACAATTAAAACAAGGCCTTGGGCATGTCATTTTTACATTTCTTCCCATAAAAGTCGCTTCATTAGAGGTGAAAATTTGGCTTTTGATGGGGTTGGAAGCTCTAATAGTGCTCTGTTGAGTGGTGAATGTATAATTCTCCTTTAACGAGCTAGCTGCTCATCTCGCATATGAGCAAGGCTGATTGCCTCTTTTAAAGACTTAGGCTTGAACATCTAAATACTGTCAGCTAAATTAGGTTTAAGACTACCCATGAACATTCCTAATAAGGCCTTTTAAGTCCATCCTTACACCAGGTTCCCTAATCTTTCAAATTCCTTCTGGAAATCACATAACGAGCTGACTTGCCTTACCCTTGATAAAGCTTTGTCGAAATCTTTGCATTCAGTAGGACCAAAACGAGCCCATAACTCTTCTTTGAAAATTTCCTATGTCACCTCTCTCTCTTCTTCCTTTTAAGCCCGACGTAGTCACTGCCACCATTAGTTAGCTTCGCCCTTAAGATAGAAAGAAGACAATGACACCTTCTGTACTTCTATGGTGCCTTGGTATTCAAAGAACTGTTCCACTCTATTGAACCATTTAGTAGGATCATCACCTGAATATCTATGGACCTCCATTTTAGCAAAATTTGATGAAAATGTTAGCCTTCCTCCTTTTAAATAATCTTAAAATTCTTCTCTATTATTGCAAAAATGACCATTGCGACCATTGGTGTTACTATTGGATACTTTCTTATTTTAAAGAAAAACTTTGAATAGTCTATTGATGGTGATCTCTATTTGATGCAACTTGTCAGCAAAGCCAAGTTCCATTCGGCTTAGGCTGTCTTGAAGTCCTCCTAGCCTAGCTTTTACATTTTCTATTCTTTCTTTATTGGTTACCATTGTAAAATCAACTCTGATATCAAACGATAGGTCCTAATCAAGCCTCATTTACAATTAATAAATAAATAGAATTATCTCAAGGTGAGAATAAACCACAGAGTTTGGATAAAAATGTGCTTACCTCCTTTACTGAATTTTTAAGACCTTAAATACATGGAGTTTAATTGCTACTCCTAAACTCAAGACCACGATTGATAAAAAAAGGATTCAACAACTACCTAACAGCTACTGATTAGAAAATAACAAATCCATAATAAAATAGCCACTTCCATGACAAGACCTATCCCACACAAATCGTAGAAGTTGGCTTAGAGGTTTAGACCAATTCTTGATAGCACATCAATCTTCTGTTCTTATGAACCATTTGTGTATCATGCATACCTATCTTTCTTACATGTATCTTAGGTTTCTAATATGAATGTGTTAAGAACATCTTGTCTTAACAATAAGTTTAACCTGGAGTCCATTAAGCATCTATTTTTTTGATGCCCCTTTTTAAATAAGGCATTGAAGGAGATTCCTAGAGGTATGCACTCAAAAGTGTGTTGGATACATAGTAGGAATTAATTAACTAGAGCAGTAGAACACTAACATGTAAATAGGGAATATAAATGGATTTACAAGATAATGTTATCGTACTTAGTTATAGCATTGTGGGATGAGAGAAATAGTAGAGTCTTTAAAGACCTAGAGATAAGTTGTGAAGCATTTGTCGATGATCCGAGGGACCATATTAGGCTAAAATTATGTCTTCATCATAGAAAGTCCCACATAATGATTACTCAAGGAACACCTAGAGCATTATATGAACATTAGACATCATCAACCTATAAAACGTTTTATCAAACAACATATGCAATCAAAGATCAAAAGATGCTTCAATGGATAAATGTTACTTATTAAAATTATCATATAGATAAGCCTGAGAGATCTAAAGGGTAGTAGTGGTATTTTAGTTTTGTAGATATTAGGGTGATTAGGGCTAATCGCCTAGTGCAATTTTTTTTCCTAATCCAATAAAATATGTAGTGGATTAAGCTCACAAGTGATATGAACATGTAGTTTCTAACCCTTTCAGCTATATGCAAACAATATAGAAGCGTTTTAAGCTTCCTTAGTAACACTTTGTATTATTAGACATTCTAATTTGCTAGAATGGCTAATGAAAGCATTTAATTCTTCAGAAAGAAAAATAAAACTGAAGAAAATAAATATAGCAATTAATGTTGCATTCTTGGTACTCAAGGATAATTATGAGATAACTTACCTTTCTCAAAATAAAACCTATATAAGAAATGGTAAACAATTATAATAATGATATGATCACAATTATGAATTTCAAATTGAATTTAAGTATTGTTACTAAATTATTTTGAGTTATACATTAAAATGAGACATTAATGAAATGGTAAAGCTACTATATGCTATGTTCTTTCTTTTAAAGAAAGTAGTTGGTCCTATAAACTAAAGTATAGTTATACTTAAATAAACATGTGAATGTTTATTAGAGAATGTGTTCACTAAATTGGTCCACTAATAAGGATCCTAAGTGGAATATTGCTTATCTATTTGTGAATATCATTATTATGAAATTTTATAATTAATCATCAGACTTAAGATTATCAAGGAATTTCATATAAAGTTACTATCTTTTAGTTAAGGGTGACAATAGTCTAGGTGAGGACAAAAATTTTATGGTACTTCTTAGGTATGAGACTCTCGGCCAAAGCCCAATCAAGCTTGAAAGACATAAAACTTGATTGAGCACGAGTCAAGCTCAATTAAATATATTATTTTAACTTTAAAAAATGAAAATGATGTTATTTTATAAATTTTTTTTGGCTTCGAGCTTGTTGGGCAAGGAAACCTCAACCCAAGCTTAGTTTGCAGCTTAAAATTTTCTAAAAAAAAGCTTAAGATCAGTTTAAAGCTTGATCAACTTAGGTCGATTTAGGCTAATTAGGCCAAGCCAAGTAGGCTTCGACATTCCTACTTTTAATACTAGTTATGAACTACAATATTTAAAGTGGATCAATTGATATTATTATGGTATAATATGAATTATATGAAGATATGTAAGTAAGTTAATGAAAAGTTTGTCATCCTAAAGTAATCCAGTAGAATGATCTAATGTTCTTAATTAGTTATGATTTGACGTAAATACGCAATTTGCACTTTCAAACTTTATAAGTAATTCTCTATCACTACCTTTGATACTATTTCGTATTATAACATTAATAAAATAATACTTTTGCGCCATGACCTAAACAAAGTGATTATTTTGTTAGATCATAATAACTAAATTGTCAAACTAACTTATGTGACAGCTCACAAACCTTATAATTTAAGAGATCAAAGAATTATTTTTGGAATGATTTTTAATCTATTTGATGAATTGAATTATGTAATAAAGCAATTAAATAATTCAAAATAAAATATCTTTAAATTGTTTTTATTCAAAATTGTCATGTAAAGTTAGGTAGGCTTTGTGGGCTCTATATTGCTATATTGTCAAGTCATGTGGGTTGAACTAACAACTCATTTAATATGATTTAACAAAATGAGCACTCTATTAGTGTATATGGTACAATGAAACTCTTTTATTAACATTAGAGTGTAAAGTAGTACATAAACTATAAGGGGGTTTAGTCCTTTTATAAAATATTAAGAAGCAAACCCCACTATTAACTTAATGATTTGAAAATTCTCCAAACATAGTAAGTTAAGATTAATATTTTTACAAATATCAATTATTAATCAATTAATAATTTGTAAAATTTATGATTAAATTTAATATAGAGAAACATTAATTTCGATGGATATTAGATAATGAAATATTAAATAATACATTATAATCATGTATGAACAAGTTAAGTTAAACTATTTTGATATTCATAAAATTAGGATGGTTATGATATATTACTAGATAACAATCTTAATCTATAATTATAAATTGTTTAACTAAAAAGTTAAAATAATATTAGTTTATTTAATTTTTAATATATTATAATTAGAGTTTATAATTATTGTTAATTTATTAGGAACTTAATGAGTCATAAATATAGAGTAATTAAATAGAAAATATTAATTTATATTAAATTGAAAATAATTTTGAAGTTTAGGAAACTCCAAAGATTAAATATAAAATATATTAAAATTAAATTAACTTTAATTATAATTATAATTAGACTTTGTATTGGAAAGATATTAGTTACTTTCTTTTCTCTTATTTTGTGTACATTGCTATAGGTTGTACAATTGAATTTTTTTGAAAAGTTAAAGGATTTCATTAATAAAAAGTAAGAAATTTGCATATAAAATAATTTGCATAGTTAAAGTGTTTTGCAACAAACCCACTCCAATACTTAAGCTAAGGTTGGACTGTACTAATTAGTTCAGAGATTATATAAGGACACTTGTCCTATCCTCTTCTACATGTGCAAAAGATGGTGCATGTTTAGCGTTCACTTACATCTCCCACTTGTTCCTTTCGGTAGCATACATCTTCATCCATGTTTTACCTTGTTGCTTAAAGGAACTTGAAGGGGAAGTTGAAATAGGTGACCATAAGGAAAAGCAATTCATCAATGGAGTAGCTAGCTCTTTGGAGATTATCATCTTCATCTTTTATAACCAAAGATGCACTAGGATCGATAAGCTTCAATTGCTTATAGTTTTTTTAATGTGGGAAGAGGTATCTCAATTGCCAGTACTTTTGTAGATAAGTTGCTCTCTACTTTGTTGCCTAATCTCAATTAACAAGTTTTCTTTAGATTTTTTTGCTGTATTTTGGAAACATCTATGATTTCTTTTCATTTATATTTTATACATACATGTTCCCTAATATATTGAGATGATCTCCCTTTCTTTAGTCGTTATTGTTCTATCCTTCAAGAGCTAGTGTCCATAGAAGTTAAATTGTATATTTTCCTCCTCATGCTAGTGTTGTCTTTGATTTTATCCCAGAC
>JANVCQ010000001.1:12262883-12282719 GCA_025531925.1 Erythroxylum plowmanianum
TTAATTGTCATTATTATTTATTATTAAGATTTTTGAAAGCATGGTTGATGTAAACAGTAAACTAGTAAAGTATACAGCACAACAATACAATATACCAATATGAACTATTTTGCAATTTTTAAAAATTTTAGAGCCTACTTTATAAATTTAAAAAATTACCTTAAACGGTATCCGGTACCGACCGGTACCGGTACAGTTCCGTTTCAGAACTCAATTCAGTACCTAGCCCGGTACGGTATTCATAACTTTGATTTAAAGTAGGAAGTTAGTTTGGAAGGAGTACTATGTTAAGCATATTTTTTAGTTATCACTGAGATAGTTAATCTAAATGAAAATACATATTATTTACACATATGAAACCCAAATGTGAGCTTTTGAGTCACAAAGCAATATATCATTATATTATTCTCTTTTTTTGTTGTGTGTTTATCATGCATAGTTGGTTGATTTTAGAACTTGCTTCTATTATTCATAATGAGACAGTATTTTTAAATTAGAGGAATTAAAATGATAAAGACATTTATATTTAACCATTTATTTTAACCTATTTTTCTTTGGTTATTACATACCCTATTTTATCCCTTAAGAGTAATAAAATTTGAAACTTGGGCTTTTCTTTGAAAATGGCCACATTAATAGCCAATTACCCCATTTTGCTTAAAAACCTTTCATCAATTTTTGAGCCCTAAAGAATTTACATTTACTTTATTGCTTAAAACTTAGATTTTATTGAAGAATTTTAAAGGGAAGGTACAATGTGTTTATGATTGTTGATACTCAATAATCGTTCAATTTATCTTTAAAGTTGCTCAAAGTTCAAGTTGAAATTTATTTATTGCGATCGTATCAATTGAAAAGAAAAAAAAGAGTGAAAAAAGAAAAGAAAAGAAAAGAATGTTTGGAGAGTGAGAAGAATTATTTTTATGCTAATTTAAATATTTGCTTAAAAGGACCTATGCTATGAAGAACCAAGTTTTATGTAATCTTAATTATGTGAATTTCCTTGACTTTTTTTACCTTTTAATTATCCCTTATGTACCTTTACCTAAGCATAATCACCCTATTTAAAAGACCTTTTGATTTTTTTGTAGTCTTATTAGTGGTGAAGATGTGATTGTATTACAAGCTTATAATTAAGAATCCTCCTATATATTTATTTAAGATTTTTTCATATTTTCCACTCTAAACACTTTGAGTGCATTAAGTGAATCCTTTGTGAGAAAGTGAAATTTTTCACTTTTGATTTTAGAACGATTATCAATGTGATTGCTATTGATATTAGCTTATAAAAGTTTGTTTTAGTTTAACTAAAGTCTAATTGTAGCCTAATTTGGTTAATATAAAATGATAAATTAGGGTGTGGACAAACAAGTTAAAATTGAATAGGGATGGATGTTTTTAAGTTTAATGATTTGGATTATGATTTGCTTGAGTACAAGTAAAAGCTTAAGTGTGGAAATGTTCAATAAATGCTTAATAGATTATGTTTTCATTCCCATATTTAGTATGTTTTGCATATTTATTTGAGATTTTTATGTTGCTTTTGGTACTTATTTGGTTCTTAGTATGTTTGTAGCACTTAGTTGCCTTCATAGATCAAAAAGAGAAACATTAGGGCGAATTGAGATAGAAAACAGAAGAATTTGACCTATTTTAGAGTGACATGCTGGTGTTGATGAAGGACACGCTTGTATAAGCCATGTACATGGTCATGTGAAGGATGATATAAGTCCTTGTGAGCATGTATGACTTTGAAGATGTTACTTTGCCTTTGTGATGGTGGACATGCCCGTGTAAGTCATGTAAATAGTCATGTCCACTACCTATGTAAGCTTCTAGGAATGTGTCTACGCATGATTTTGAAGAGTTTTTTAGGGACAATGTCATGCACACATCACTATAAAAACCCTAATTTTATACTATGAAAGGCGATTATAAAGGACATTTAAAGGAAGTAAAAGTAGAAGTAAAGTTAGAGTCGAAGTTAAAAAGCAGAGTGGGAGTTCTAAACACACTTCTGAAACATAGGATGGAAAAAAACACAAAGTTTACACCAAAGATCTGATAAAGGGCACTCTTCCTATAAGGCCCCAAATTACACCTTAATTGGAATGATACATGTCCATGAAAATAAATGAGATAGGTGTTAAAATTGTGATATGAATTGAATGTGAATTGTATATGTCTTGAATTTCTGGTTTAATGGATCATACTTAGTGACTTGAAATTAATTGTTACCATTAGAGAATTGAGGTATTAAAATATACATTTGAACAAGGAAAATGTCAAGTGCCAAGACAAGTTAGTACATGAAAATTTGGATGACTAAGCCTATACATTTAGTGACATTTGTCAAAAGTAAATAAGGGATAAATGGCAGTATAATTGAATGACAATTGATAACATTGATTAAGTGACAAGTGGGCTAATAGAATTGAGACATTTGGTGGCTTATATGGTGGACAAATGGGATATATGCAATGGAGACAAATTCCATGTTGTGAGAGTGACACCTAGCCACTTAGCTATTAAGCTTGCAAGAAGTTTCTACAGCCCTCATTTTTACTTTTGGCCACCAAAATCATTCCCTCTTCTTGATCTGAATTTTATTTCAATTTTGATGTAATATCACACTAAACTCCTTGCCATATACTACATCAAGAAGCTACCTCAAGCTACCTTTTATGTTGTTGTCTTTTGTGTATCCAGATGATCCTACACCTACCTAGATTTTGGAAGTTTATTGGTTGCATAAAGGGCTGGTTTGGTTGGCTCTTTGAAGAAGAAACTTGAAGTTAATTAGGTAAGGGAATTCTAACTTGAAGGCATGTTGTAACATGAATTCTACGTTACTTGAATTGAAATGGAATATATGTGGAATTGATTATATAATAAGGTCTAGAACATGATGCTTGTTTGATGGATTTTGCTATGGATTTTGTTGCATGAAATATAATTATTTGTGAGTTGCCAAATGAGTGATTTTGAGTTGAAATTGGATATGAAATTGATGAGGAGTTGGCATGTAATTGAGGTATACTTGAAGTATGATTAGGGATTGTCATATTGGTGTTTTGAACTTTGAAGGAAGATGTTTGGATCTGGAATTTGCAGGAAAATAGGTAGTCCACGATCGTGGCAATCATCCCACGATCATAGGTAGATGTATTAGCTTCTGTCACGATCATGGGAATGTACCCCATGTTCATAGGCAAAGCCTTAACATGGTAATCTTTGTTTTATGTAATTGTTGAACCATATTAGGATAATATATCTTACATTGGTATAATTGAAGTTTATTAGGGTTTGAAATGAACTTAGTTTGAGATTAGATTAATTGGTTAAAGGTTGATTAGGTTTTGGATTTTCAACTTAGGTAATAACTTATGGAAGGTGTTATTGTGATAACAAGTATCTAATTTGGAACTTATAAGTTATTAAAGAAATGAAGTATACTTTTGAACCCAATGCGATTTAAATGATATAAGTGATGTGTTAGTTATGATTGTTTTTGAATTGGGAACTTAGGTGAGTACATGTAAAATGTAATTCCTTAATGTTTCCATTAGCGCATCATTGCAAATGCTTATGTTTATAAGGCATATTAAGTTTGATCAAATGTGAATGAACATGTTCAAGTTGAGCAAAATGGAATAAATTCATATGTTTTGCAATATAACTTTTACATGAGGATTATGAAATGTAAATGTTTTGTTTTAAAACTGCCAAGTTCTAATTGTGGGTAAATAGGCATGCCTAGAAGGGTTTGCAGCTGCTCTTGTAACTTGACACTAAGGTGTCCCCTAATTATTGACACTATGGTGTTCCTTGATTTTGAGACATAAGTCTCTTCTATTCTATGATACCAATCATGATATCTCCTATTCTGGTCCCATTACTCACTTCTGTAAAAGGGACTAATAGGCTAATCTGTTTGTGTTCTGATATATGATTAGCTCTGATGCAAGCTAAATTCTGTTATGACATAAATAAGTATAATTTGATACAAGTTATGTTTTATTCTGACACAACGATATCTTGTTCTAAGATTTTGAGTTTTACTATGAAGTAATGATATTATGCTCCAATACTTACATGTTTTGTTCTGACACAAGAATATCTTGTTCTGATGTATTATAAGTTGTTCTAATATAAATAATGTTTGGATTACTCTTTAAATTGAGCAATTAAAGATTGTTTTTGATGTGACATTTCAATATATTTGAATGTTAGACGACTATTAAAGCAATCGCCATTTGATATGTTTAGTTCGTTTTTGGGTTTTACTCATTATGACGAGACCTTTCGTATTTTGTGTATATAGTTCGTAATAACTATACTACAGGTTAGATCTGAATTTGAAAGCATGTATTTTGATATATATACAATGTGTATAAGGCTAACTATGTAGTATGTGTTTGCATGAGTTTCTTGAAAAACTTGGAATGCTATGGATTGTTTAGTTTTATTTATGTGGGTGTTACACTTCCATCAAAACTAAAGGGGATATATAATTTATTTTCTTCTTTTATAATTCTTCTTCTAAACTTTTGGTTTTGTTTTTTATGTTTATGAAACAAATTTGTTTAGTGCCTAGGTAGGATGAACCCTAAGTTGGGGTAACCCTTGTGATTTGATTATTTATTTAATGCAATTTGATTTTTGATTAATTGTGATTCATTTATTTGTTTTAATTCTTGAATTAATATATTCACGATATAATTTGATATAATTGATAGTAAGAAACTCTTTTGTATGAATATACCAAAATCTTGTAGATTAGGGGTCAAATCTAATAGTGAAATTCATAGATTGATTAATGCAATCTTAGGGGTTTTAACTAGAAAGATATTAACATGGGATAGGAATTTCCACTTTCTAATGATCAATAATTAAATCTCATGATAAAGGGTTAAGAAATCGTAGGGAGGATCTAGTACCTAGGTAATAATTATTTGATATTGATTAATCTTAATATCATATGTGTTTTTGTTTAATATTAATATCATATGTTTTTTTGTTTATTATTATGTTAAACTTTAGTTTAGTTGAATTTGTTTTAATTAAACTATCATCTTAATTTGTCCATTAAATAATATAAAGGATGTAATTACTATTACTTGTAGTCTTTGTGGGATCGACACTCAGTATTCACTAATACTATACTTTAGTTCGATAGGTGCACTTACATATCTATAAGGTAGGGATCAACCATATCAATGTATCTATAGGTTTGCATGCAATTCTTTTCAATTATGTTAGATCTATTCATATAAAGAAATTCTTAATCTCAATTATATGAACTCAAATATGAATCAACATACTAGCAATATCAATTCATTAATAATAAAGAATAGATAATTGAATCTTAATGAAACTAAAGAATAAATTAAATTAACATAAATCACTACAAGGTATATCCTATAGTTCTTTTAATTCAACTATCATATTTATTTGGAACATATCTAGCATAACATCAAAGTTAAAGAGAAAACATAAAATTAAAGATAACATGATGAAATCCCTTTAATTTTTAAAAATTTCACTCTAGATTGATGAAAATCCACTTCAAAAAGGTATATTTGGTTATTTTTAATTCTTTTTATTATCCTAGGGTGTCTAATTGTATTTCCCTAGCGTCCTCCTTCCTTTTGTATTAGGGAGTCCAATTGTGTTTCCTTAGCTTTCTCCTTCCTTCCACCACTTAATATTGACATTTAAAATTCAAAATTTTGATTTTAACAGATTTATCATATACTTCAAATAGACATAAGATGCTTTCAAGAGCCAACACATGCATGAAGATGGGCATGTATTGTCAACACGATCTACTCGTCACTTAACATAGGCGTGTTCCTCATCAACACAAGCTTGTTTCACAAAATCAATCAATATACCGAAAACTCTTCAAGCACAACCACATACTTACTATGCACTCTACAATTAAGTCAAAATAACTCTAAATTGTTCCAAACTTATTTAACTTTGTTCCTCTTGCTCTAAATAAGTGATTACACCCAAAAATGAAAAACTTTAAGTATCTAAAACAATAAAAATACTTAAATAAACAAACAAAATGTACCAAATATGAGATTAAAAAAATTAAATAAAAAATTATCATATATAAGCATGTACACAGGTGTGTTCATGAATGTGTACTTTAAAAATAACAAAATCCTTGAATATAGAAAAAACACGAACTTAGAATATGAACATATGCAAGTGCATGAGCATGTACTTCATAACACGAGCAGGCTCATGGCTATGTAACTCTTTGAAACTTTGAAACAATTTGTCCTGCATGAAATATGGTTATTTTGAAGTACACTGGCAAGTAAATGGGCATGTTAATGTTTATTTATTTTTCTTGCATGAAATATGGTTATTTTGAAGTACACTGGCAAGTAAATGGGCATGTTAATGTTTATTTATTTTTCTTGCAGCTTCATAACTTCGTCAAAATAACTCCAAAATCACCCTAAACTTGTCCAAATTCATTCATTTAGCTCCAAATAAGTGAATTATGACTTCAAAACAAAACATAAATTAATTAAGCACCAGAAATACTCAAATAAACAAATGAAATGAACTAAATATAAATTTAAAAATATGAACATGTAAGAACTTATCAAACTTTCTCACACCTGAACTTTTACTTATCCTCAAGTAAATAATTTCATTACTCTTAAACTTAATAAGAAACAATTATGAGAAAGCATTAAACACATCAAAAATATCAATCAAGATTTTGCATTATTCATTAAATTACAAAGTTCATTGAATGTTAAGCACTTATGTATTTACATCAAATTATAAGTCAATCCAATTCACTCCATGATTCTTCAAATTTCAACTCAATTCCACTTAATACATTGTGTAAACATACATGAGAAAGATGCTAAACTCTTTAAGCATTTTCATACCCTTTTTTTAAAAAATAAAGCATTAAATCTAAATAACACATAAATATTTAGAAGTTTATTTGAAAAGTCACTTAGTTTTTTACACGAGAGTAAATACCTTGACTTCAATATTTTTATTGGTTCAAAGCTAGAGAAACAAGTTTCCAAAATTTATCCTAAAATCTAGTTGCTACTTTAATTGGATTGCAATAAACAAAAAGTAAAAACAAGGGATTAAACACTAAAAAAAATATATACCGAACCCACTCCATTATCTCCATTTCCGTACGTTGAAGAAAAAAAAATCACAATTCACTGACCTTTCTGTTCATCTTAGATGGAAATGCTTTTTAATGTTTTTAAAAGATGCTCTTCCCTCGGATGGTTGCTTAGTGCTATTGTTTTTCTTCCCCTCCTTTTGATAAAAAGAAGAAGATGCTCTTCTCTTCGCAATAAGACGTAGGAAACTATTGGCACGTCTGCATCTTGGATGCAAATATCGCTGGATAAGTTTTACTGTCCTTGGTTCTATTGTTAAAATTCTCATCTCAACTTACGTTTGCCAAATTGGAACACGTTAAGCCATGAAAAACAAGAAATACGAGGAAATATCGGAAGGGCCCATCAGTTTTACAATCGTGACTGCTTCTGCGTGTATATATAATATACACACGTAGCTATAACAACTCAATCTCGAGTCATTTATGAAACATGAGAATAAGTGTATATAGATTAGTTGCATGACTCCCTAGATTGCCACAAAGTCATTTTCCTTTGTGTGTTTAATTACGAGTTTGGTAAAAAGAACAGAAATGAAGATCAACATGTAAACGATGAATGAGCCATTTTCCGAGAAACAAGGCTATCCATCATTGGCTTACTTCTCCTGCATGCCTGTCTCACCCCATTGGCCACCACTTAAAAGAAAGAAAATAGAAAAGAAAAAAAAAAAGAAAACTCTTTCAGACACACAGAAAAGAGAAGGAACATAGAATCAAGATCAAGAAGGGTTAGAGAGAGAGATTGTCAGGTATTGAGAGTTACCATCATCCCTGTAGAATTTGTCAAAATCCCATTTATGCAATCTCTTTCAGCTTCTTGGGAAACAACCTTGAAACATATCATTCTTAATTACCAGCAGAACCTTAACATCTTTGATATATACTTACCAGTTCGATCAATATGGATGCAGCAAAAAGGGCCATGTGTCTAGATGATCCAATTAACCCTCTCATTACAACCACCCTGCAGGCTTCGAGCATTCTTGTCCTATCCCACTTTTTTCACCTTCTCTTGAAACCCATTGGACAACCTGGACCTATAGCTCAGATCATGGTAAGTTTAACATTTCCTGTATATATTATATATAACTATTGGTGTCATTAAATACGGGCTCCTGATGCATTCATATATGTTGCCCAACCTACATATGTATCTATTCCATTTAGATTGGTAGTAGAAGAATGAAAGTTCCAGCTGCCATCTTTTTCTCCTTTCCTGGAGTTCATTTTTCTAGTTGTAGGCTTGCATTGGACTGTAAATTTGTGTGCCAACTTACGCAGATGTCATGATTTCTTATTTACCAGGCTGGAGTTGTATTAAGTCCAACCTTGTTGTCCCGCATCCACAAAGTGAAGGAATTCTTCATCCAGTCTTCTTCAGCAGAATATTATGAAGTGTTTTCGTCAGTTTCTGCCATACTTTTTATCTTCCTGATCGGGCTTGAGACAGATATTCCTTACATAAAGAGGAACTTGCATAGGTCAAGCATTGTTGCTCTTGGTGGGGTGACCGTTTGTGGGATCTTCGGGCTTGCAATCTCTTCCTTTATCATCCAATTGTTGAAAGTTCAACATGACAAGCTCACTTTAGTCTATGTTATCATGATAACTCTAGCCAACACAGCCTCTCCCGTGGTGATTCGGTTGGCAGTAGAGCTGAAATTTGCGACCTCGGATGTGGGAAGATTGGGAGTATCAGCTTCTTTGATCAGTGAGATGTCCTGTGTACTTTGGTTCTCTCTATATTTCGCTTTTAAGTCATGGAAAATGTTCGGAAAAGGGATTCTTTTCCTGCTTATGACTGTGGCACTTATCTTTCTGAACAAGTATCTCAACTCTTGGTGCAACCAGCGAAACCAAACCCAAAAATATGTCACAAACGCAGAGGTCTTAGTCATCTTGTTTCTTCTTATAGCCCTCGCATTTTTCATAGAAAAGTATGAATACAACAGTATGATTTCTTGTTTCTTCGTCGGTTTGATGTTCCCTAGGGAAGGCAAGACTACCCGGACATTGTTGCGAAAACTCAATTATGCTGTTCACAACTTCATCCTCCCAATATACTTTGGTTATGTAGGATTTCAGCTCAATTTAAACTTTCTCAACAGTTACAGGAACATAATTGTGGCTGGACTTCTGATATTTTTGAGCTTTGGGGGTAAGATAATTGGCGTGGTTGCTGCTTGTCATCACCTAAAGATTCCTAAAGTTGAGGCCGTTTTCCTAGGCCTTTTACTATGTGTGAAAGGGCATGCTGAACTTTTACTCATTCAGACGATACCAATTAGCATTGTGAGTTTCTCCAAACCTATTCATAAATGACTAAGGTTCTAAAGGCAGGATGGACCTATACTAGCCATCTGAATTGCCAATGCATATAAGTAAATATTGTTTTTCCGTAATGAGCTGATATCACATTTGCTTTGTCTAATAGTTGAAGAATATCTGGAGTCAAAATGCACGCAATTTGGTTGTAATAGTGGTAGTGCTTGACACAATTATCGCGGGACCAGCAGTGGCTGTCATACTGAGGAAAAAGGAAAAGTTCTTTTCTCACAAAACTATCCCACTTGAGTTGCATGATCCAGAGAGTGAACTTCGATTGATGTCCTGCGTCTATGGCTCTCGCCACATATCATCAAAAATAGGACTAACCATGGCGTTGAGTGGATTTCTGAAAGCTCCCAGCACAGCGTTCTTGATGCACCTAGTTGAGCTCCCAAAGAAACGCCACAAAAAGAATCTGATGTACCATCAGCTGAAAGATGGAGACCAGTACAGTGATGAGGAAGACTATGGTGGGAATGATGTGCTGGAGATCAATGATGCTGTGGATGCTAATAACATGGACAAAGAACTTTTCGTCCACCAATTAAAGGTTGTTTCGTCCTCTGCGAAAATGTACGAGGATGTCTGTGAGTTTGTTGAGGACTTGCGACTGTCCATAGTAATAATCACATTTCACAAGCACCAGCGTCTTGATAAGAAGATGGAGAGTGGCAAGGAGGACATGAGGACCACCAATCAAAAGGTTCTCTTCCATGCCCGTTGCTCGGTAGGAATCTTTGTCGACAGAGGGCAGACAGGATTTCAGCAACCAAGACCTGAAGTAGTGCAACATGTTGCGGCATTGTTCTTTGGAGGACCTGATGATCGGGAAGCATTGGCATGTAGCAGAAGGATTGCTTTCCATCCATATATCAAATTGACAGTCATCCGCTTTCTAACATCATCATCGGCAGAAAACAATGGACAGAAGGATTGCATTGATGACACAACTCGCAATAATGATGAAGTGGTAATGGCTATATCAAGTCAACAGATGGAGACTGAGATTGACAATGCCTTTCTAGGTGACTTTCAAAGCAGGTACCTAACTAGCTAGCTACAATCTCCTTGGCTGCATAAAGCTGTAATTCTAATTTTCTTTGCTTCAACAGATACGTGACGCAAGGTTCTGTTGGATACATAGAAAAGTTCACCAATAATGGGAACCAGACAGCGGAAATTCTGAGAGAAGTTGCTGAGACGTACTCATTGATCATCGTAGGGAAGGGTGGTCGAGGGCAGTGTCCCATTACCACTGATTTGAGCGACTGGGAGGAGTGTCCTGAGCTTGGCACAGTTGGGGATCTTCTGGCTTCTTCAGAACTTAATATCAATGGTTCAGTTTTGGTCATTCAACAATACCGGCACTCAGATGAATGACATTGGAGATTAGCTATCATATGTGTACATATGTTGTGTATATAAATGCCATTGTGCTGGAAATACACTGGTTCAGTTACAGTCAGCTTCACGGAATCTGGTGGTCGCTAAGCTAAACAAAATACACGTCTCTCGTATAATTTTGTTACAGGAGATGTAATTTAACATCGAAACTCAGCGGAGGATATAAAATTCTGGAAACTGTCAACATCTATCCGATTGTCAATGTGTTCCGAAGTATATACCATCTTTTGTAGCATATACTTGTAATTTGTGCACAAGAATCTTTTGAGAGGCCAGTTTTCTCTCTTTTGCAATAGCGAGATACACTAAATTTAGCAGCAAGCTGGTTACTTCCTTTTTATCAACACTCTCTAACCGAATAGAGATTTTTGCATTTCTTTTCCTCTAAATATTGGGTCAAAGTTGGAAGATTTTGGTGCATCAGACAAAGAATGCAAGAAAAGAAAAAATGGCATCTGAAAGCAAAATGAGAGTATAATTTTATTCTTTGCCTTCCAAGTTTGGTACCTAGCATAAACTTGACACACGAGGGAAGTGACAGCCATTATACAACTCACCGCCCGCCCATAAACACCCTGTGCCATGCACTTTCAAGTATAGAGAGTAGACCTAAGAATTTACAAAGTGGCTAAGCATAAAAACATTTCCTCAGGACTCGGGTTGCTCTGATTTCAATGGTCCCTTGGGTGAGGATGCACAATTCCCATTTTGAAGGTTGAGGCTGTTTGCCACCATAGAGTCACTAACCAAGCCAACATCAACATTATCCAAGTTAAGCGGGCCTCTGATCCTCCGATTACTGGCAGATGTGAAACCATCAAAAGTAGCATTCATTAGAAGACAAATACCAATTGATTGTACACACATTTTAGGCTGTTGTCAACATGAGAAGCTTACCCATTCAAGCGATTATTGATGGCAGTCAGGTCTTTTGAAGGGCTCTGATATGCATGAGTACTTTCTCCAACACACGCATAATAACTTTTTGAGTTACTTGAGATCAGCGCATCCATCTATGACAATCAAGCAATAAGAGTTGGTGAAAACAAAGCATGTCTCATACGATAAAATTGACACTCAAAACATCACACTGAACCTTTTTACAGGGAGTAAAACTAGGTTATTACATTGACCTCCAGGTTGCGCAAATGTTAACTCCACTTTGTTGTAAAAAGAAACAACAGAAACATAATTCAATAAACACAGAGAACAAAGACATACACATACCTTATTGCTCCGCAATGGGGAAACATACACGTTGTGGGATGCAGATACTTTCTTTGGGGACATGTCAGGGAGACTTGGAAATGGAGACACTTTAGGAGATGCGGGACATTGACCTAATTGACACCCAAAGAAAACAAACAAAAGCAAATTGTGTTAAATAACAGCTGGACGAGCAGTGACTGTGGACAACTTGTATCAATATAACTCAAAATCTATTTTGTACGATTACCATCTTTATTGTTACTGCTTTCAGAAACCTGGTTGCCTTTTGTGTTTGTACCAGCAGAATCAATCTCCACCAACAAAGGCTTTACAGCAGGAATGAATATTTCGTTGTAGAATGTTATAATATCAACGTGATCCTGCCCTGTCCTCTTTTTCCAGACAACCTAAAAGGGTTAGGAGTAGGCAAAAGAAGACAACAACAGAGGAAATTCATGGTCAATGGCATACCCCTTTATGAATGGCTACTGACCAATCGACATAAACACTGCGAAAAACTTGGGTTTTACACTGTGGCTGCTTTCTATAGTTACATATAATTTCCCTGAATGTCAGATTCACCTTAGATATCTGCAGACACACCACACAATATGAGAGGAAAATATGAGAATAAGAAAGCTTGATTAGTAAGGAAACAAGTTCCACAAGTTGTAGACATCCAAACCTTGGCAACCCCATAGAAGCAACAAAGGACAATTTGGTCTATATGACGATTAAAGAAGAGTGAAGTCCGTTGATTAAGTATTTTTTGAAAAAGACGATAGACATTCTCTCTTATATGCTGCTGTGACTGTTGTAATCTTTCAACCATACCATTGACTCTAATAGCAGCCAATTTGATAATCTGTGAAGGAAGAAAAGGATGAAATGAGTAAGCACAAGAACCAAGTAAATCAAAGAAAGGAAATAATCAAAGTTAAATAAAATAGTGGCTTGCAGAATTGCCACTCAGAAAACTCAGAAAATAACATTATAGTCTTATAAATCTCAACATCGCTTTATGAGAAAGGGCATGGGCGGTCATACTATCTATAACATCTTCTTGAAACCCATGTGACCAAGGGATTTATGTTAACTTCATTTGTGAAGCATAAAAACAGCAACCACAAAGTTCAAACATATTCAACTTACAGGGCCTACAGTTCAAACTACAAAGTCAACTTTCCATCCCTAGGTCTTTACCCCAAAATGCAGGTAGAAGGCAAGAAGGTCTTACATCCAATATACTAAGCGTTTGCCTAAGTGCATACAAGCTCATCTTACTATCTTGCCACGGCACACAGGAGAAACAATAAAAGATATAATGAAATTTGTCTAGCACCTTGCTAAAGAAGATATTTATCCCAGTTTCTGCACATGTTTCCCCTCCTCCTCCAGGGATTGGGCGTGTTGGACTGTAGAAGATCCATAATTAGAATGCAGAAAAGAAGAAATAAAGGCGGTAAACAGATATCCTTTTTTGATGGGTACCATGCAAACAGATAATGTTGATTTTTATGGAAATGAAAACATCAAAATTACCTAGCAAATGCTGACTGCAAAGGTGGTGCAGATAACTTGGATTTTAAATTATTGTAGGCCAGTCGACGATCTTTCACTGGTGATGTGAAGGAGTTCCTTTCCACTAATACACTCCGGTAATCTGTGCATGGTCTCTTTGGGGATCTTACAACACTATTCTGACCTGAAAATGATTTTTATAGAAATATGGCGCAGTATGCAAACATCTTGAGAATTATGAATACAATTAAAAGAAAATATCCAAAGCAGAAGAACTATAGAACGGAAATTACCAGGACTGCTTTCATGTTTAGGCATAGCTGACAATTGTGGCAATCCTCCAGAAGAGAAGTTCATATGCATGGCAATTGCATCCAAAGATGGCATTGGTTCTGCTAATAAACCAAGACGAGTTATCTCCTCAGACAGAGTTGGCCTCGCAACTGCCAAAGAATTGTACATTGAGGAACCCTTTTCCCACACCATACTCTCCAAAAGTCGCTCTTCCAAAGAATTTAAGTGCCGCCGCAGCTCCCTTGGGAGAGAATCTTCATGTCTAATAAAACTCTCTATCACTTTACTAAGATCAAAAGCTGTGATTCCAGTTCTTTCTAAAACAGCAGGAAATAACATTGTGATGGTCTTATGTGTTGCCAGAACAAGCTCAGCAGAGCATGCAAGCATACACCTGTGGAACCTCTCATTAGTTAACAAAGAGGTCAAATTAGTTGCATGCAATATTTGAGCCTCTGCTGTACACATTGCTTCCAAGACCCTAAAATATAGCTTTAGTGCCTCTAATCTTCGATTTTTTGCCCATTCATCATCTGTCAGGATCGTACTCTGCAGACCAGATCCATATCGGTCACCAAGAGCACAACTTGGAAATATGGCCTCCAATATTATGTGTGCCCTACGTATTACATCATCAGTTACATCCCTGTCACATAATGCTAGGAAGCGCTCCAGCTGTGCTGAGGGTTTTGAAGGAAGAGAGCAGACAACTGTCCGAAGCCATTTTGCAGTTATCATTGCAGTGCTCACGGGCGTAGCAGCCATCTTGGAACATGAAACACCAAGTACACCATTGGCATGAGAAGCAGGAGAGCGATGGGGAGACAGCGGACTCGTAATAGTCTTTGTTGGGGAGGCCATATGATCAAATTTCCTCTATGCAAAACAACGATTTAGTGACTAAGATTAGCCCAAGTTAAAGTTAAACCAAAAACTATAAACAGATTGCTTCAACATAAGGGCCTTAGAAAATCATGTGCCATGCACTCAACTCACCTTGGTACCACTTATACAAGGTGAACCTCCAGATAGATTCCCTGAACCGAGTAAGACATCCTCCTCATTTATAAACACCCTCTCATCAAGTTCACCCTTATCACGGACCGCTTCGCTGTAATCCTTCTCTAAGATATCCAAATTTAATTGCAAAGACGATTCTTCCATTAAATCTTGAAAATAGATCAAACCATCTGCACCATAGGGAACAAGAATTCAATAATATTGGACAGCATGATTCCTCCTAAAAGATCGCAGCGATGCATATGAATAAATACAGTGCAGACCTGTGTTGAGATTTGCTATATTTTCATTTTTGTTCTCAGTCGCTGAAATGGGCATTTTCTTCAAAACGTCTATTATTACGTTATTGGTCTTGTCCACTGTTCTCCTCAGCTCATCTTCTGAGGCATCATATTTGTTGCAAAGAGATGCAAGCAAGTCAACACCTTTATCACCTCTCCTTACTGCAAATATATGTATGCAACAATCAAAAAGAGTCAGAACAAAACATTCCATGCTAAAAATTAAGATACAGCAATGGGCAAGGTTATTACCAAACCATTGACAGTTGTCGTAGCTGAAATTCCTCAAGCGAGCAGGAATGTGCATAATCAAAACAGCCTGATACAGATCTCATTACTTAGTATGAAAATATATTTGTGATGAGACAAGAAACTTAGTTAAAAAATAAGGTAAAGATCATACAGATTGAACACATCCAAAAGAGAGAAAATTCATATAATTTTAAATTGGACAACAGAAATAATTGCTCCTTCATGTTGTGTAACTAGAGCAGTATAACACAATATTGAAGGAATGGAAAAGGGGAGAAACTAACCAAGACAGATGCCAAGCCATTTGTGCAAGTAACCAAATCTTTAGAATGGCTGAATCCATGCACACGGAGTGCTAGAAAGAGCATCCATCCAAAACGATAACAATTTGATAAGTATGTTGTGTCACCAGAAACTGCCGACAGCTCGTCAAGATTTGCATCACCAGTCAAGAAAAGTTCACGATATGAACGTTTGTAATGCCTATGTAACATTCAAACAGGATATAAAGTGTTATTAAGTCAAATATTTAACAAATATAAACACTTTGAAAAATTGTAATAAAAAATGCAAGAAATGAAATAAATACTAAATGTCATGTGTCCATAATAGGGCTGCTCAAGGGGTGATCAGTAAAGAGATTGGAAGCTTTAGGAATTCCATCAAATAAATCTGAGTAGTTATCATAATGATGAGTTTATCTAAGTTTTTTTTTAATTCCTAATATTCAGGTTTTTTATCAAATAAATTTACAAACATATCTTTAAAATAAGTTTAACTGTACAATGTTTACAATATTCCTAAATTTTGAAAAGCTTTACATATTGACGTGCTTATGAATTACTTCTTAAAATGTGTACAAATTAACCCAGTGAATATTATCTGTAAATCAAGCTGTAAATTGCTATGTGGTGATTATTGATGCAAAGAGAAGAACAGTGATACCTACTTGCTCAAATCGCTCAAGTGCTCAAAATTAGCTTGCAGCTCCTTTGCCTAATGGGGCGGTAAACACCAATTCATAAATCTATAAACAAGTCCGCAAGACTATAATGAACCCCTTTCAAAATTAGACATGGTAAATACCTCAAGTCTGCTCTCCAAATCTCCACCATACAAATTACTTAGAGTTGGACCAGCCTTGACCACAAACTGAGGTAGCTCCTTGAAGAAGTCTGCAACACTACAAGGTTTAAAGCAAAATAGTCAAAAATCAGGTGGGAATAAAAGTTATTAAATTTTTTCTGCACCAAAAGGAGTCCATACTTCAACTTGGCACATCTCAGTATTCTGCATAGAGTGAGCCCAGTATCATCAGAATTCTGCTTCTCATTAAGTCTTTTCTCCTGGCTCAACCTCTTTAAAGAGTATAAAACAAATGCATGCCAAAACCTCTCTGCTTCCTCGAACTAATAAACAAAATTCAGCCTCATCAGTTTTTCAAACTATTTCCTAATGAATAGATCAAAAGAAACATTAAAGATAAGTTGCAAAACTTACCGTGCCATTACCAAAAGCTGAAGCACTAGTTAGCAAATGTTTTGTTTCTCTGAAGAGCTTCATAGCTTGTGTACAAGTATTCTCATCCAAAGCCAAACCACTCTGCCAAGAAATCCCACGTTATACTCTCAATAACCAAAAAAGAAGAAGACATAGTCGTAACCACCAAATATATCTTGACAATATGAAAAAAAAGGTACCACCCATAAAACCAAAATTGCAACACTTCAAATAAGAAATCACAACGGTTTATACCTTGCAAAAGACTGAGAAACGGGCTTGTATTCCATCACTTTCCCCTCCATTGTCACGCGCACTACTGGTTGTTGTATTGGAAAATTTGGGGTCTTTTTCCATGTTATCTGAAGCCACTGGACTCATTCAAAATCTTGAAGAAAAAAAAAAAACAGTTTCCACTCAAAGCAAATTGGAAACAAAAAATAGAGCTTCCACAATGAAAAATGCTACAACATACGACACCCATCAAATCCAGACATTAGATCAATAGAAAAATTAAACGCCCCAAAATCGAAAACTTTACACTACATATACATGTAATTTCCTTAATTTAACACCCAGAAGTCCATATTTCAACAAGTACACAAACATACACACAAGTGGAAGCCGAATTTGAACGAAGAAAACAAAGGCCGATGAATTGGTACACAACAGGAAGGAGAAACATATGGCTTTGAAAAAATCTGTTAAAAGGAACCCAATTGACCTGCAGATCCAACAAGCCAAACCCTAGCTCAAGCTCCTCCAATAATGGTCTAAACTTTCCAAAAAATCAAGCACTACAACAACAAATCCAGATCGTGAGAGGAAATCTAGAACTATTAACCCTCTCTTTTTATCACTTCCTCACTTTCGCTCTCTATCAGAGGCTCTTTCTCTCGCTCTCTTTTTGAGGAAACCCTATCACAATCTCTCTCTCTCTAGAAGCGCGGGAAAATCCAACATGGATATGCACATACATACATGTCATGGCGGCAAAGCATGCATCCACATCCAATTGGGAGATGCCACGTCTCACGTTTCTGTTGTTTTACCGCCAAAACAACTCAATTGTTAATAAATTTATTCTCCGTCTAAGTCGCCGTTATCTCGGACAAGGTGAAAGATTGACGGAGTCAGTGGAATCGACTGTTACTGGCCTCGGGAATTGGAGACGTCCGTTACTTTGTGTGGGGGCCCAATTACTGGAACTAAAGCTTTCCGTTGGGTTGAGGAAACAATAGATTTGAAATGAATAAATAAATATATTTTTAATCTTTTAGTTTTGAATTACTGAATTGATCAACGAATAATAGGTTAAAGACTCCATTTGCGATACAGCGTCGTATCTTCTGTTCTGTGAGCTATTCTTTGTTTCGTTCGTAGTGCTGTGTTGTGTTGCGTGTACTTCGGCTTCCAACTAGATCTCTCCCTGTTATTCTCCGTCGCGGCTTCGGGTCACTTCTCCGCTGCGGATACTCTACCGTCGTCACCTCTCTCTTCGACTTCATCCTCTCGCATTTAATCTCATCTTTTCCTACTTCAACACCTTAGTTTCTCTGAAATAGCTCTTTCTGTCTCTATCTTTGGATAGACTGTAAGGGTTAGTTTTTATTTTATGAGTACGTGAAGTCTATTTCTGTTTGGTAGTTGCTAATTATGCATATAGAACCTTAGATGAAATGGGAAGTGCTGGTGTGAAGTAGAAATGGGTACATGCTGATGTTAATTGGTTCTTGATATTTCTCCACTTTAGTAGGTTGAAAGTAGTTGGGAAATTGGGATGTTAAAGGGAAGCGCTAATGTGGTGGAGAATCTGGAGATGAGACTGAGAAAAGGGGTTTTCCCCAAAAAGTGGTCAAGCAACAATATGTCTCTTATTCTTTGTTTAAGTATACCGTTGAAAGTTGAAGCAGACTACCCGACTTTTAATTTGAATGGATCTATCACGAAGCAGGGATAGAACAGCTATAAATTTTCTCACTCTTGTACTTAACAGAGCCAAAGTGAAGATTTTTTTGTGTCGGACTGCAATCGGGAGACGAGAAATAAAAGGTTTCCTTTTTTCGAACCTAGAGAACATCGGGGCAATAAAGTCTGTTAATTTTGAAATCAGGGGATGTAGTTAACACAATGGAGTAGCCATGTTAGAGTTCATGTATGTGCAGAAATCATGTCTTTTTTTTTTTTCCCGTAATGTTCTTAATAGTATTTGGAGCTGCATTATCATAGGTGGAAAACTGGTGGGAGTGAAGGTTCCAACTTGAAGAGTTATTGCCTTTGCCTTTATCTGTACTAACTTTTTCGAAACCCGAATCTTAAAATATACAAAATTGTTGTCAGTAAAATTCTCTTGGCCTGTCGAGGCCGTGGTTGAGTGAGGCTTCTGGGTTTTAAGTGAAAGTTGTTGAAGTATAGCTCGGGAACAGTGTTAAAATTTGGAAAGATAAGAGATGTTAGGGAGTGTTGCTAGCATTACCTATGATTAAACTTTTCTTGCAAAGTCTGTTGATGCTTTTCATAATTTGTTTTGCAGCATGAAATTGTTAAATATTCATACGCTCTTGCTATTCTCGGCAATTTTCCGTCTCATTTTGATTATGTATGGAGAATGGCAAGATGCCCATTTGGAGGTTAGATACACAGACGTAGATTACATTGTCTTTTCTGATGCTGCTGCATTGATGGCTTCTGGGCAATCTCCTTATAAAAGAACCACATATCGATACTCTCCTTTGCTTGCTCTCTTACTGACTCCTAATTCAATCATTCATCATTCTTGGGGGAAGTTCTTCTTCTCTACTTCTGGTAATTAAACTTCTAAACTTCTGGGAGGTGGTTTTATTT
>JANVCQ010000001.1:12302316-12322972 GCA_025531925.1 Erythroxylum plowmanianum
GGAATTATGATTGATCAGATGTAGTTAAATGTGATGAGTCAAATGAGTTGAGATTTGAGAGTTTAATGAAGTCAGTTTTGGTAGTTGAAGGGTTATGCTCAGGACATTCCAAGTTTGCACAGTTCAAAAATTTCAAGTCTTCCATAGAGGTAAATTTCGTATTCTAACTTCAGGAGGAAAACTGGATTAATCTAGATCGAATAAGGCAAAGTTAGCTTCTAGAAAGTTGTAACTTATCTTTCTAGCTTTCCAATAATATATAATATGAAATTTTTGGACATTGGAGTCAAAAGTTATGATCCTTATATATAGAGATGCTCAGGAGTATAAACTGTATCTTCTGGTGATGACGTGTATCTTTTGGTGATGACGTGTATCTTCTGTGATGATGTGTATCTTCTGGTGAAGACGTGCATCTTCTGTGATGACGTGTATCTTCTAATGATGACGTGTATCTTCTGGTGATGACATGTATCTTTTGGGTACTGTTCATCTTACATTTTTGGTCTAATTTTGACCCCATAGATGATATAATCCATCTTCAAGGTCTGCATGAAAGTTGTAGATCATAAAGTCCCCTTTTGAACCATCTAAGAATGACCTTGATCCAATGGCTCTAGAGAAAGTAATGTTAATTATTCCAAATAGGTCTTAGACTAAAACTTCTTTTGGTCACTATTCATCTTACATCTTCTGGTCTAAGTTTGACCCTCTAGATGATAGAATATCTTCAAGGTCTTCATGAAAGTTGTAGATCTTGAAGTCCTATTCTAAACCATTGAATAATGACCTTTATCTGACATCTATAGAGAAATTTATGCCAATTGACCCGAAACAAGTTCAATTTGATTGAGAACAAAACCTTGTTTGATTCTTTCGGTTATAACTTTGTTTTCTGATGTCCAAATGAAGTGATTCTTAGACTAATAGATTCCTAACACATTTCTTTTTACCTATCCATGAAATTTTATGGCTTTTGATGTTGTTTTTAAAAGGATTGATTGAATCAAAGTAAGGGTATGGAATGGAAGAATATGAATTAGATATTTTATTGAACATATTTTGGTATTTTGATGGCATCTTGATCTGTAGAGCTCCGAATGAAATGTTTTTTTGTTTGTAAATAAACTAGAGACATGGAGCTTCAAATTATCTGAAGGAATAGAATTTTAATTCAATCCCTAAAACTTTCAATTTTTGGATGGAAGTTAGGTATTCATTAGAAACTTAAGACAATGGGAAACAAATGTTTTGAAGACGTCAAATAGTAATTCTTGTTTGAGGTTTCCCAAAATCTATTCTGAAGTTGAAGAAATGTGTTTGTTCGCATTTTATGATTTCAAATGTTGGGCTTTAGAAGCGAGGTCTAACATTTGTGGTATCAGATCCTAGAATTGAGGTCTTACATGGGCATCTTTTAGGATATGTGTCGATCGCATGACAATTGTTAAGAGTTCTTAAAATAATTGTGAGAAGAATAATGATCTGTTAGAATGTGAGAAAATGAAAGTTTGTGGATATTTCGTAGTCTGATATGTTAGACATAGATTCAATATTTGTGATTTTGTTAGTGAATATGGTGACGGAATTTTGTTGTGAATATGTACTTGAATCAATATGGATTTGAAAATATTTTCATGAATTGACTAAGAAGAAATAGGGATATAGGTGGAAATGACCAGATTTAAGATGTACAAACAAAGTGGGAATTGAAAGGTTGAACTTGGAAGTTAGAATGATTGTTTAATTGCTGTGATAAGAGTTATGATCCGACATAAGAAGATATTAGTGGAATGGAGATTGTAGATGATGTTACAATGAGTAATGAATTCAAAAATAAAGAGAAAAATATCGTCTAGGATTAATAGAGATCAACGTATCAAATGTGTAAGATATAAATTGGTGAATTGTTGAAGATAAATATGTGGACAAAATGGGATGAATTTAATGATACCCACCTAAGCATATGCGATAGTAATTATGTTTACTACTTTATTGAGTTTTGATCATTAGAATGTTATGACCTTGTAAGAACGATAAAACTTGGTCTTCCCGAGGTATTAAGAATGGCTGATCATGTGATGATGATAACAGATGATTGATAAAAGATTACATGAATAGTATAGACGATAGTAGTAAGAAATATCCTTTCTAAGAAGAATTTCACTGAATTAGATTAAGCAGATCAGATAGTTTATATTAAGGATGATCAATGAAAGACCCAAACAGAAATGAATCTGTAATGAATCAAAAATGAATATCATAGTCATATCCCTAGTGGAAACTCAAGCATAGGAGGTAGAGTATGCTACTTATAATGTATGTATTTTGTTTGATGTAAAGTATCTAACTATATGAGTAAATTTTTGGTAACACTATTGCTAATGTGAGGAGAATTTAGAACCACATTATATTCTATGCGAGTATGCACAGGAGATATACATTAGATTTTGATGAATGTGTTACCCTCACAGGAAGTTAATTAGGAAATTGAAAATAACGTGAGACAATGTTATCTCATTGAGGAATTAGTTATTTAAGAAATTACGAGAACAAATCAGGGGGGCACATATAGTTTGATAATAATTGTTTGAGTCAACAATTGCCCTGACAGTACTATGGTATTGAAGATTAAAGCGATCAAAGTAAAATTTGACGATATATTAATGTATTCGAAAAGTTGAGAAGAATAGTTGAATACTTGAAGAAAAGCGTATAAATCGTATGAGTATGAAAGTAAAGAGAATTTTGAGGAATTATACTGATATAAATTATATCGTATGGATTTGGAGATTTTATAGTATACAATAATGTTGTATAAGAGATTTGGATAAAATCCAATGCAACATAATAAAGTGATTTCATATGTATGGAGACAACTAAAGTCCGATGAGTTGACCATTTGATATATGATTTAGAGTTGTTATAGTAGTGACTGCTTTGAAAGTTTGGAGATAGTATATGTATAGGAACATCTTGGATATATATATACATGTAAAAATCATTAAAGTTTGAGGTAATTATCAAGTTGAGAGAATTGAATATGAGATTAAGACAATTGATATAAGTACTGAAAGACTATGATTGTACAAATGAGAATTTTCTAGTAAAGTTAGGGTTATATCTGATATGGTAAGCAAAAATCCCAATAGTATTGAAACATGAATTCAAATATTGAAGTTATCAGATCTAGTGCAAAAGAAGCATATAATGTGGGGTTGAATTTTTGGCAAATCAAAATACTATTTTCTATGGAATTGAAGATCAGTATCACATGAAAGGATTAACCAAGCTCAAATTGAGGATTCAAAAATTGTGAACCTTATTAAGAGATTGAGAACAAATCTGAATTTTGGAATCGAATAGGAAGAATGATACATTGTGATTGAAATAAGAAGTATGTGTAATCGATAAAGGTGATAGAGCAAAGAGATGGCTAGAAAAGTACAAATGATAATGTAAGTTATACATCCTAGTAGGAATACACCTGGACATCAATTAGCGGCTAAGAGTGTAGAATCAAGTAACTGAATGTTTGAACTGTCCACAATCTTAACTGTCAGAGATATGCTTAAGTCTTATATTTTGGAGTTCATATGAACATGAGGTCAATGTATAGTTCTATTTGACTTTAAGCATCACAATCATTATCATAGTGATTTTATTATAATACTGTACGAGGAGTTAGGTAACAAAAAGAGTCGTTCGCTCTTGTATTGTGATGATTAAGGCCTAAAATGGTTGAAGGCCAGAATTAATTGGACAATTTGTTGATAAGTGAAATTGATCTAGATTAGAAATTAAGTGGTTCAAGAAAGATGAATGAATTAGGTGGATCAACGCCAAAGGCATGGAATACAGTAAGATAGACATAAGAGTTAAGTGTATTGACATTATAGTGATGTGAATTATTAAGTGAAAGATAAATTATCTCTGAAAGTATCACCGTGCCAAGGTGTGCCCAGGTTAGGAAAAAGAATTAGTTAAGCCCGACATGAATTGATTTGCACGAAATAATTATGAGAAGTGTTACTGATGAAAGATGTCTTAGATTCATAATGTGATATATGTGAATATGTTAAGAAATGTTGATACGATATGATATTGGTGTTATCGACACAAGAAGTAGAAGAAAACAATTGAGTAATTTGAAATATATTGAGGAAACGAATAAGATAGTGTGATATCTGAATAAGTCATAAAAGGATTGATTGAATCCGTTAACTAGGGTGATTTGAAAGAAATGATTTAAGTGATGGAGTTAAATGAAAAATGGAGGAGCACAAAAGGAAGCATACCCCTACCCCTATATCAGTCAGGTAAGAATTTCGAGGACGAAATTCTTTTAAGAAGGGGAGAAATGTTGGCCCTTGAAATTTTTTTTCTCTAGTTAAGCACGATTTAAAAGAATTTTGAGGTTATGATGGATTAAATTTTTGGATTTAATTATTATGTCAAGGTTAGTAGGATTTTATTGAATGGATTAATGGAATTAAAGTGTTAAGGTTATAAGAATGTTCAACGGTATTTTTGGCAAGACACTTAAGGTTAAAAGAACATAAGCCTATAAGGAAGGGTAAAATGGACTTTTTGGACTCATTAAGGGTAGAAATGGAAGAAAGAAATGTATTCTTGCATTTAAGAGAAGGAAAAACGTGATTTGGGAGAGAAGGAGAGAAAATAAGAAGAAAGAGAAGAGAGTTTGGGTGGTTTGAGAGAACAAAGGAGAGTTGAGTTAGGGTTTCGATTTTCTTAGACTTCAGGAGAGATTTTGAAGTGGTTCAAGAAGAGAAAAAGGTAGAGGAAGAGAAGAGCTTCCATTTGAGTTGAAGATCTTTTTATTTGGTTAAAAATCACGGTAAGATCACTTGGAATCTTTTGGATTTTTGGAAGAATTTTGGTTCATGGAGTTTAGAAAATGCATGGGTTTAAGTATTCTAGGATCAATTTTAGTGAATATCACTTATAGGTTCTCCAATTTGAATTCCTATTGAATGGGGTTTTGCCATTGATGAAGGAAATCAAGAAAGGCAAGAGAAGCAAGAGAAGGAGGCATTTTTTAGCAAGTCTATAAGCAAGGAAATTAAGGTGGGTACATGTTTATAATAAAGTATATAAGCCACTAATGTTTTCTTTGAATTAAAGAAGCTTCAGGATTTCAGTTGCATCATAAGTTTTGCATTTATTGCTTTTGAATGATTTGAGAAATTGCAATATGTTGTTATATGAATTGTGTGAAGATTTATGAAAAGACTTTGAAAGTGATTTTTGAAAGGATATCAAGTTTATGAAATCAAGTTTCAAAACGTTCCATTTTGGGCAACAAGTTTATAAATCTTGAATTACATGTTATGTGGGTCTGTGGTGGTCCCCTAAGTTAAGTCAAGGGTATTTTGACAAAAGACTTCTCCCACATGTCCACTAGTGGCATGAAGATCCTTCATAGACTCCCATAAATTCACAGCTACGCAAAACTATTATGTGGGATTCTATTAGTACATTCTGTTCACTGTTGCACAAGACCCTTATGAGAAATGTGTAGTTTATTCTGTTTTGGATCCATCCAAACCATTCTGATGTGCTTATGTGCTTATGATATGTGAACAAGTTTGATGCATTCATGTTTTGTAGTTTAAGAATTTGACTACATGATGAGAAAAATGTGATTTTATGAACTCAATGAGAATTTTCTATGACAAGTGAAATGTTTTCAAAGGTTTTGTTTATTTTTCCGTTATAAAATGTTACCCACAAGCTTTCGAGCTCACCCCCTTTTGTCTCCTCTTTAGGTGATAGCTAAGAGATCAAGTGATCAAGAGCCTAAGGGAATTACTCCAAATTTGTTTATTTTGTATTTTGAGTTGGTTTTGGGAAAGCATAATGTTTTAATCGCATTTCAAGAATCTTTTGTAATTTGAGATTTTGAGACGATAATGTAATGTGGCTTGGCATGCCATTAAAGATTTGTAAAACTTTATTCTTTTAATGCTAATGAAATATGAATGGTGTATGGATGATGTGAGTTGAAATTAGATATACGTGAAGAAGTTATCAACTTGAGTTGATGATTTTAGAACATGAATTATTGATATATATGGTTGATGATTTTAGAACATGAATTGTTGATATATATATACACATATAAGTGAGATGTTAAGGAAAAGAAAGATAGGAATTATGACTGATCAGATGTAGTTGAATGTGATGAGTCAAATAAGTTGAGATTTGAAGTTTAATGAAGTCAGTTTTAGTAGCTGAAGGTTATGCTCAGGACATTCCAAGTTGGCATAGTTCAAAAATTTCAAGTCTGCCATAGAGGTAAATTTCATGTTCTGACTTCAGGAGGAAAACTGGATTAATCTAGGTTGAATTAGGCAAAGTTAGCTTCTAGAAAGTTGTATCTTATCTTTCTAACTTTCCAACGATATATAGTATAAAATTTTTGGACATCAGAGTCAAAAGTTATGATTCTTATAAGTAGAGATGCTCAGGAGTATAGACTGGATCTTCTGGTGACGATGTGTATCTTCTAGTGATGACATGTATATTATGGTGATGACGCATATCTTTTGTGATGACGTGAATCTTTTGGTGATGATGTGTATCTTCTGTGATGACGTGTATCTTCTAGTGATGATGTGTATCATCTGTGATGATGTGCATCTTCTGGTGATGATGTGTATCTTCTAGTGATGACTTGTATCTTCTATGATGATGTGTATCTTCTTTGTGATTATGTGTATCTTTTGTGATGACGTGTATCTTCTAGTGATGAAGTGTATCTTCTAGGTACTATTTATCTTACATCTTCTGGTCCAATTTTGACCCTGTAGATAATAGAATTTATCTTCAAGGTCTTCACAAAAGTTGTAGATCTCGAAGTCCCCTTTCGAACCATCTAAGAATGACCTTGATCCGATATTTCTAGAAAAAAGTTATGCTAATTATTCCAAATAGGTCTTAGACTGAAACTTCTTCTAATTACTGTTCATCTTACATCTTCTAGTCTAATTTTAACCCTTTATATGACGAAATCTATCTTCACAATCTTCATAGAAGTTGTGAAGTCCTATTTCAAACCATCTAAGAATAACCTTGATTCGATATCTCTAAAGAAAGTTTTACTAATTGTTAAACATCTTCTATGCATTGTAGATTGAAACTTCTTCTATGCACTATTCATCCTATATCATCTGGTCCAATTTTGCCCCTCTAGATGACATAATCTATCTTCAAAGTCTTCATAAAAGTTATAGATCTTGAAGTCCTATTTCAAACCATCAAATAATAACCTTGATCTAACATCTATAGAGAAATTTATGCCAATTGACCCAAACAGGTTTAATTTGATTAAGGGCAAAACCTTGTTTGATTCTTTCAGTCATAACTTTATTATCTGACCTCCAAATGAAGTGATTCTTTAACCAATAGATTCCTAACAAATTTTTTTCTACCTATACATGAAATTTTATAGCTTTTAATTTTTTTTTGAAAAGGATTGATTGAATCAAAGTAAGGGTATGGGGTGGAAGAGTATGAATTGGATATTTTAATGAACATATTTTGATGGCATCTTGATCTGTATAGCTCCAAATGAGATGATTTTTTGTTTCTAAATAAACTAGAGACATGGAGCTTCAAATTATCTAAAGGAATATAATTTAATTCAACCCCTATGACTTTCAATTTTTGGATGGAAGTTAGGTATTCATTAGAAACTTAAGACAATAGGAAACAAATGTTCTGAAGAAGTCAAATTATAATTTTAGTTTGAGGTTTCCCAAAATTTGTTCTAAAGTTGAAGAAATATGTTTGCTCATGTTTTATGATTCCAAATGTTGGGCTCCAGAATCGGGGTCCAACACAATCTTTTCAACAGGCAAACCAAGACTCCTCATAAGTTTCTTCATATTATAAAAACTATCAACCATTGTATGATCAGCGAGCAATGATTCATTATACTATTCAAGAATTTTATGAAAGCTATGATCCGAAATATGCCCTTCAGACTTTATGTTCAATATTCGAGCAATTGAAGACAACTGGGTCATTGTCTCACAATTTCGCCACAATTCTTGATTAGCTAACTGTAATAAGTCAAAAAATTGTTTTGTTTGTAGGTTAGGTTCTTCTTCAAGATTTTCCCTATTTTTATCAAAGGTATAACCAGCCCCGTCATAAACCATTCGCATGTACAGATTTTTAGTTTCATCCATATAATTTGTTGTAAACCCAACCCCCTTCATACTCATTTAGGTTGATAGACAATTATGCTTGATTACCCTTTAAGATGCCACAAATGCCAGGTTCCCCATGTTGTGTCCATTCAAAATAATTGGGGATAGACTCTTTTCTCAACAAATGCCCATTAACTTCATCAATAGTAAACATTTGTGATTGTACTTTTTACATGGACATTTGATCTTTGACCCATCCATATATACAGGTTGAGAACATGCATAATGAATAAAAGCTTCAACTCCCTCAACAAATTCAGGATTAATGAAACCATCAGTGCTTAATCATCTATACATCCAAGATTTATCCTTGAAACTCATTTATAAACAACTGTTAAAAAATAGTGAATCGATAGTTAGTATCATTCTTGTTTGTGAAAGATTTCAAAACATATAAGATAAGACATAAACATTTAAGATAAGACATGTGAATGAAGATCACAAGTTCTCGTTGTGACTCCTACGCTCCTCGCATTTTTCACCGAAAAGCCTCACAATTACTATGGATCACAAGTTATAGGTTAAGGTTTATGGGTCAAGATCTAAAATATTTGTAAACTTAAGATCGAATATATATGTTTGTAATCATATATGTTAGAAGATAATTAATGTTAAAACTCCTACATTAAATATGTACTAGTGCCAAATATAATAAGTATTCATAAATGAGTTCTTACAATCAATTCCCAAAAACGTTCACATTTTACGAAGCAAGATATATTAAAACAATTGCCATGAAATATTATAATCAATGAAGGTCATGAGCTATATGAGGAGCCTATTGAAAATTCGACAGAGTTTCTCCCATAAAATGGGCATCCCCCTTTTAAAATAAGGGTCATTCCTGCAATAAACAAACACTTCTATATCCACCAACAACCACAGCTCAATTTTGGTCTCCAAACTATATGTCTATTCTCAATTGATTCCACATGCATTTACATCGTAAAATCTATAATAATCCAATTCAAAAGTCAACTATACCAATTTCTAACCCATAAACCCTCATTTATAGTCAATACATGAAGATATTCTCAAATCTAATCAATAATAACTCAATTTAATCAATTTCATTCATTTATATAATTTGAAACTTCTTTATCTCTAATTTGTAACTTGTTTCCAAGTTATTCTAGTTAAATTTTAATAATAATTAATTGTAGTTAAAATATTAATCCTTATATAGCATTGTTAGGCTTCTAATTCTACCCATTTTTGGTGTAGGATAAAAGCCAATATAAGATTAATCATATCAGAGAGTGACAATGAAATAACAGATTGACATAATTAAGGTAATTAGAACAATAATATAAGTCAAACTCATGCTATATTAATTCATTGACTAACCAAAGTTCATACCATAAAAAGTTTCAGTTTGTGCAAGCCCAACATCAACCATGTAATACGTTTAGATTGGAAGTTAAATCCACAAACCAAAACACAATTTAAACCAAGTTCAAAAAAGATAGTAAAAAAATTCACTAACCTTAACTGACACACAGAAAGTTCTTTCTAAACGTACATGAAATAAGAGGATGACGGAGCTAGAATGAAAAACAAAGTAGATGCATATAAATTTAGATGAAGCAATTTTACTTGGACAAAAATAAAGGAGAATAATATGATATTTAAGATACATGAACCTTCCCAACTTTTGACATCAAACATTGGTCAAATTAAAGTTAACAAACAGAACTCACATCTTCATTGTGGTATGGTAATTTCATTAATGAGCAACCATAGATAAGTAGAGTATAGAAGAAAAGAAAAGTTTTACTAGAAACTAAAAACACTAAATAAAAGTATGAAGCAATTATGAAATAAAAATAGAGAACAATACAAACAATATATATAATGAGTGATTGCTAGTATAAATATCGAGTTTAATGTGCTAAAAAGAAATACAAAACGTAAGATGCATGTATGTTTATGTATCAAACTAATAACCTCAATGAAAATGCAATAGAAAAGTTAAAGAGATGTCAAAAGTTGTTCAAAATATAGAAAAAATTTAAGATAACCAATGAAATTTAAATTTAAAACAAACAAGGTAACAAATGGTTATATTGTTTCTTGGAAATAAAAGGATATGGAATTTGAAAAAGTGTAATCACATTGAATTTATAATTAATGTCACTTAAATTAAATTTATAAGTAATTTTCTTAAAGTACATAATTTACAAAATATTTCATGCAAAAGAAAATTTATCTAGTATGTATATGAAAAATAATAACAGTGCATTCCATTAATGTTTAAAAATAAATTAAGCAATATTATATCATTATTCATGCTTATTTATCTCTAATTTGCAACTTGTTTCCATGTTATTCGAGTTAAAATTTGATAATAATTAATTCTAGTTAAAATTTAATCCTTATATAGCATTGTTAAGCTTCTAATTCTACCCATTTTTGGTGTAGGATAAAAGCCAATATAAGATTAATATAATTTATGTGGTATATAATAAAAATAATAATTTTAAATATAAAAAATTTAAAATTTTTTAAATACAAAGATTTTGATTTTGAATTCTTCAAAAAATTTTAAAAATTGAAATCTCTCAAATAGTATTCATAATAAAAAGAAATTGCTACTAATTATGTGATTAATTTCAACCAAAATTAAATACTATTTTATATTTTGTATCAATACCATTGGTTGGGAGATGTTAAATACTATGGAATAGATAATTCAATTTTATATATTGAATCTTAAGACATTGAAGCGAAGTTATAGCTAAGCAACTCAAGTATGCATGTTAATAAAAATTATGTGATATTGAACGTTCATTAACTCAAATGGGAATTATCTAGTAATAGCATTTTAAGGATGGTTCATGTCATTTGTTTTATTTTTTTGATATTGGTACAATTTATAAATATGCATGAAATAAATAATTGCAAAACTATAAATTATTTGAAAATTTAATAATTTTAAAATAAAGTTACTATTTTGATTTAAATAATATTTGTGAACTTATGTATATCTTTATTTTTAATTAATCGACAAATTTTATTTTTACGCACACTTAATAAGATAGTAAATTTGAAAAATGTCATATGGTTTAAACTTTAAAATAAGAGATTTATATGTGAATTTTATGATTGATATAAAATTCAATTTAAATTTGATATTTAAAGTAACAATTTAGTTCAGTTGTTACTCTATATTATCAAATTTTATTATTTAAGAAACGTGATTTTCTGTTGTAAACCATTTTCTATTATAATTATCATCCCTATTTGAATCCAAATAACTTAATTTACTTACTATGTCATCGTCATCCTAAGTTTAATGACTACATGATCACATATTAAGAAAACAACTACTGGGAGAGGATTAAGAAAATCAAAATTAAGCTAAGAACATTCACATATGCAAGTCGAATCACTTGACAAATAAGGCTAAATCACTTGACAAGTAAGGATAAAATCATCAAATAAGGCTAAACACTATAAGAAGTAATTTGATACATTATCCTTAATCATCAAATAGGCTCACCCTTTAACTCATTCTCTGATACAAATCAACTCCATCTTCACACATTAAAAAAATTTTCAAACAAGAGCCATTTCATCGAACACCTAATATGCATCAACAATTCATCCCAACTTCACAAGCAAATTTTTTTCTTGAACCTTATAACACTAACACAAGTATGTTAAATGTTCTTATCTATTCATAAATTACTTAAACATATAAAACAAAATACTCAAACATACTCAAAAAACTCAAATGAATCAAACCCATGTATAGTGAAACACCATACCTCCACGAGTTCGCAAATGGTGGGAGAAGAAACCCAGCTTCCGACGTACCACTAACCTCCTACCAATGCCGATGACGATGCACAACACCTTCACTAGAGAAGAAACTAGAAAACGTACGAGAAGAAGAAGAAAGAGGAAGCAGAGACGTCGATGGTGGAGTGGGTAGGAGGGGGGGACGCACGGGTGTCCAAACGATGTTGTTTTGGTTAAGTTGAATAATGTGCAAACACAATCAGACAATGATGTATTGATTATGGAGAGTTACAGATGAAATTTTTTGTCCCTATCATTCCATCTGGAAGTGCAAAATTTTACCTTTTTGCCACAATTTCCCACCTTCATTGTCGATGTCACTTTTCTGTCACTAAAATACATTTTCCGTCAACTTTTCTGATGGACAACCAAAACCATCGCAATTTCCTTATTTTCTTTTACTAATTTACCAACGAACATTTTTACCATCACAAATTGATTTCCTGCTATATTTACTGACCAATTTTTCATCCGATGCTAAATGCACTTTTTCCAGTTAATATTATCGATGGAACTTTGGTTTCTGTCGATAATTTGCAACGGTCTAAATTCCATTAGTATTTTTCTATCGCGAATTCTAGCTTTTCTTGTAATGACGTCTACTATCCTTCTCAAAGAGGTATCCAATTTTGATATATATATAATTTTATGGACCCCTTATTTTTAGACCATCCTCCAATCAATATATATATATATATATATAAACAAAGGGTCCATAAAATTTGGATTACTTTTAAGGAATTAAGTTAGTCAATCAAAGTTAACCAAGGTCCTATCAAGTTTATTTCATAATGAACTAACTAAAACTCTACTTATATATATATCTTTAAAATCCTTAGATAAGTTCCTCATATTATAACTTCCTTCAGCTTCATATCTATATAGAGTGGAATTAAAATTACCACATATTATCCAAGGTCCATTACAAGTTCTTTGCATTCTCTTTAAGCTACACCATAAGTTATTTCTTTGAAAATCCAGATTGAAGCCATATGCAAAGGAAGAGCAAACATAAATTTTCTCTTAAATAAAATGCAATCTCAATTGCATAACCTGCTCATTCAACTCAAGCTCCTCCACCTTTACAAAATTAGAATTATAGAAAATAATTATTTTACCATATACATGATGATGATGATTTGAGGAAAAATTCCACTAGGGACCTAATCTCCTAAGTTTATTTAGATTCTTAAGCTTAATCTTAGTTTCCAAATGGCTTTAAACCATTGGCTTCTCCTTTAATACAATATCCCACAAATCATTAAGCTTATTTGGGCAATTAAGCCCACACTCATTCCAAACTATAATTGACATATTATTTTTGTTTACCTCTAAAGCCTTTATTCCTCCTTTAAGATTTTCTTGTGATCACACTCTGAAGCTACTCTTCATTGCATTTATCCTCTACTATGATGTTTCTTTTAACTTAAGGATTAGCTATAGGGGTATTTACCTCATTCACCATAGTTTGCGTTCTACTTAGATATTTTCATTTTCTAAGGGAGTGGGATCAATATTACTGGCTTGAGCTAGCTTATGAGAACTTGTATCATTTTCCTCATCATTATCTATAAGTTCATTATAGTTACCTTTTTTTTTAATAAGTTACCTATAGCCCTTTATGTTTTATCTTGGAATTTAAATGATGGTTTTCATTGATAGGAGGTCATTATGCTATCCTCAAATAATTTATTTTCTAAGCTTTATTGTACGATAGAAATATAATTAAACTTCTTTTTCTAGATATCCATAATGTTAATCCATAAAGGAAGGTTATGGAATTTGACGCTTTCCTATCTTATCCAGCTGCCAGACTTGGAGAAATAAAGGATGTTGAGATATATACCAAGAACCCTCTATTACAATTTTGAGTGATTCAACTTATAAGGTGGAAGAGAACAAAATAAGGTTGTCTTTAAAAAGAAGGACCTCAGATAAACCGCCATAATTCCACTAATTCTATGCCTAACGTTAAATGATTGGAAAGGGCGGTCTTTTAGCTATAAACAAATCCAATAAGAGTAGCCTTATAGCCCCTTCTTCAAAAATTCAATGTTAAGAGAAACTATAGATTTCCCCTTATTCTTCTTTGGGGGATAATAATGAAGAGTGAGTTTAGATTGATCCTTAACCACTTGCTTCTAGCTCCTACTACTTCTTTCAAACGTAAAAAGGGTAAGCATTGGTTAGAAGAAATATGTTTTTCCTTTGGTTTGAAGTTACTTAAAGAAGATGAAGAGGCATGCAAGGAAGGAGGCAAGGGTATCTAGGTGGGAGTAGGGATGGTGAAGGAGGGAAAAGGGGGGATTTCTTCCATTGAAGTAGACTGTATGGTTAAAGTAAAGCTAGGAATGGAAAGGAAGATATCTAAGGGGAAATAAATTAAAATACTATTGAAAAATATTATACTATATTTTTATGCCCATACTGAGTGTGTTTTGCTTATTATTCAAGAGTTTTACGTTGTGATTGGTACTTATTTTATTTTAAGTGTGTTTTTATGTCTTAATTGACTTTATGAATCAAAAGGAGAATAAATCATGAGAAATCGTGGCATAAAATAGATAAATAAGAGTTTTTTATTTCTCTCACTTGTGTGAAGATATAAACACCTGTGTTAGTAACATTCACTGTGTGTATAGAGATCATATAAGAGACTGTAAACATGTAAAACTTTGAAAAAACTAATTTTTCCCATATAGAGATACACACCTATATGAGTAAGGTACATGACCATGTTTGTTGCCCATGTAAACTCTTGTGAATGTATAAGGTCGTAATTTAGAAGGTGTTTTAATTTACATTATCTCTCACATGGCATCATCACTGATCGTGTATAATTTAGAACCCTAGTTTTGCAACATAGAAGGCAATTATTAGCTAGAGTCCAAAGCTACAACTAAAGTTAGAGTTAGAGACATGATTTTGAACCTAGGATGAAGAAAAAACAAAGTTACTTCAAAAGATCTGATAGAGAATAGCCTTTCATCAATAATCAAAGAGATTTCATTAGAAAGAAGAAGGATTACATATCTATGATTTCTTTTCTTTTTAATGCTTCTTCTAAAATTTTGATGCTTTTTCCCTTATTAGGAACTAAGTTTTTTTAAAACCCTAAGTTAGGATGGCTACTATGTTTTTTTTTATTTAATGCAATTTAATTGATTGATTCACTAAGATTTAATTATATGTTTGTATTCTTAAATTAATATGTATACAATATTAGTTCAATGTTTGATTTCATATGATTGAGATTGAGAAATCATCTTGTGTCAATAGATCTACTATAGTCGAAAGGAGTTGCATGCAAAACTAGTGATAGGTCAATATAAGTTTTGAGCAAATTTTATATATAATAAAACTCCCAATACACGTAAGTATATGGATCGTATCATATAATAATAAAGTTATCGTTCCCATGAGGATTTATGAACACTTAAACAATTTGAATCTAACTTTTTCTAAGGTAATATGAAATTGATTTGAATTAAATTTAAATAAAATAAATTAAAACAATTAAATAAATGAAACAAGTCATTAAATAAATAACGAATTGCCAATAAAAAAAGATTTGATTAAGATCGAATACTTAGGAACTATTATTTCCTTAATTTTTTACTTTAATCTAGTTGATTCAATTTATGTTTAATCCTAGATTTCCTAAAGTTTGATAACTCACTTTCAAGATCTAATCAATTAACCCTAATTGAATTTGATATTCACAAATTTGTAATCTCTCGATTCAAAAAGCTGTTCCTAACTTATTTAATTAAATCTGAAGTAATCTATTAGATAATCAATTTCACAACCAATATCTCTCTTTGATTGATTGTTAATTTGATAATTGTAAGTCCATTAAATTGCCAACTCTCATTTTAGAACCTAACACAAATCACTTTAACTGAATCTCTCTATTTGTTGTCAAGTTTATGCATGACAATTATCACAAACATCCAAATACGTACTAAAATCCACAATAATTGGAAGTCTGAAAATAATTACAGAATAATTCTTGTTCTAGATTTAAAAATCCATTGATATGATTAACACCAAATAATTCCAATTACACATCAAGAATAATGAAGAAATTAAAGGAAAATAATAAAAACTTTATTTGACTCCTTGATTTGGAATGCTAGAATTTCTTGAAGTTTTTCTTGATCTCTCCAATTTGATTCACTTCTAATTTGTTGCTGCTACATTTTTTATTGTATTTCAAGTTCTTATATAGTAATTTAGGGTTCTAGGGTCATGTTTAGGGTTTGCTCATTTTGATCATTTCCTAAAATAGCCCTAAACCCTGAAAAACATGAAAAAAAACTCCCGCCTAGAAACCTCCTATCATGATCTTGACCTTGGAGTCATGATCATACTCCATGCTTCAGCCTTTTTGTCACAATTGTGCTTCAATATGCATGATCATGATAGATCCATACAGTGGCCCATACATGTTTGTCATTATTGTGCTCCTCATGCACGATCATGACACCTTCAAGCTTCTGCCATCTTCTTTGTTCTTCAATTTCCTAATTTCCAACACTTACAATCATATCAAACACCTAATGAAACATAAAATTAAGATTGAATTCATGCTATAAACTACACAAATAGTTAGAATATAAGTAAACACTAACAATAATATAATTCTAAGCTTATACACATGATAATCATCTAAGAAACACTTAACAGTACACTAAAACTCCTAGACAAACACAGTATGATCTATAACTATCAATATTTGCACGCTTAAACTTTTGAAAGCAAAAAATACAAACACAAAAACTCATAATCACACATTCATGTGATATTTGTAGATTGCATCATGTTTTAATGGGTAGTTTGGTGTGTGTTTAGTTATTAATTTGATTGTTTAGTGCATATTTAGGTTAGAATTGTGTTAGTTAATTAAATATTTGAGTGTTTTATAGGTTAGAGCATGCTTTTGAGCTTCAATGTTGTGTATTTGAGGTGCCTTGATGAGTTTGCTCGTATTTCAGGGTCAATATCAAAGAATGCAGGAGTTTAGAGAAGGCACGAACCAAAACAAAAGGCCACAATTGTGGCCAATATGTCATAATCGTTACAGAAGCATCATGAAGGAGGCATGATCATGGCAATTTTGTCATGATCGTGACAGAAGGCTCACTCAAGGGCCACAATTGTGGCCTATGTGACAGAACACATGAATAGCCTTCCTGACTTGAGTTTTTGAGACAAATTTTAGACCTTTTAGGCATGGGAAAAGCCCTACATTTTCCCTAATTAGAAAAGACTACAAAGAGAAAACGAGAATACCTAAAAGGAAGCCTCCAGTTCTACCATTTGGGGAAAGTTTCAAGGGCGAAGAAGAGGAGAGAGGAACTGAGTCTTCTGACGCTGCTGCCTTCCCTTGTCATCTGATCCAAGTTCTTTCTCTTTTCTATCTCTATGTTTATTCTTTGAATGTATGAGATGATGATGGATTGTATGGAGATGATGATGGATTGTATGATGATGGATCTTGTATTGTTGATTATGTTTTAACTTTTCCTTTGGGATTTTACTTTGATTCAATGCTAATATAGTTATTTGTGTGTTATTGTGATTGGGTGTTCGTATTTGCATATTTTGGTAATAAATCGAGAGGGTGACCTGGATAAAATGATTGGATTGGACTAATAAGAGTTAAGTGATCCGATAGACCACGTGATTAATCATATCAGTTATTGCGTGGGGAGAGACATCGTGTGAGACTTGTAGTTTATTAGAGAGCTTAAGATCTAATTAGAGATTTTAGTCTTTTGTTAATTGAGATAATGCAAATTCCATAATTCAATTAGGGTTTAATGATTATAACTCCAAAGAGAGTAATCAACCCTACGATAGTCTACAACTGACACCACAATAACACATAATAGACTATATTAGCATTGATGATAGGGAAATCTCCTCTCTCATAATTTGGTAACTCTTCTTGGTTAATTCCTTTTGTGACTTTTATGTTGCTCAATTTCAATTTCTTTTGCATTCAACTTACGAGATAAATTCTTGATAATCACTTTCCAACATTTACTTTTCTTTGCAATTTTTATTTTTAATTTATTAATTTTTTCGAGCCTTAGATAGTGAAGGATTGGATTAGTTCACCTTCCTCTTAGGATTGACCCTTCAAGTAATACAAATCACGACCCATGCACTTGTAATATTTTAAAGGCTATAAATTGTAAAGCTTACAAAATGATTAACAAGTTTTTGAACCAAAAAACTTGTTGAGCAAGTTTTAATCTATTTAAAACCCTCAAAATACCGCAAACACATGGTTCACGAGTATAGTATAATAGGTGTTGATTCCTCAAGGAGTGGGTGAACTAATCGAATTCTAAACTATTTAAAGCCTAAAGGATAATTAAAATGAAAAGAAAAACTAAACAAAAAAGTAAATTCATGAATATGGAATGATAGAAACATGAATTCTATATTAAGCAATACTAATATGAGAATTGAAAATCAACCAAGAAGAATTGACCAATTATGAAGGACGGGGATTTATCCTATCATTAATGCTAATCTAGTCACTTATGTATTGATATGGTGTCAGTTCTAGACCATCGAGGGGTGGATTACTCTATTTTGAGTTATAATCACTAAGCCCTAATTGATAATCCCTAATTAAGTCAAGTAACTAAAAATGTAATCTCTCAATTAACGATCAACCCACAACCTAAATAGTTCTTAAGTGTTCTAATGAACAACCGAGTCCTCACATGGGATCTCTCTCTATATAAATAATCGATTTCATTAATCATGTGGCTGATCAAGTCACTTAATTCTAATTAATCCATCCCAATCATTTTTATTTGGTTCACCCTCTCAGTTTATCACCGAAATATGCAAGCATGATAATTAATCACAACACCTAATCAATCAACACAAAAGATAACTAGATTAACATTGAATCAATTCAAAATCTCTAAAGAGTTTAGAACATCATCCAATCCAAATCCATCATCATCATCACATCCATCGTACACATTCAAGGAAAAGAATAACAAGATGAAATGGAAATGTCACTTGGAAAGGATTGGGATGTCTTGAGAATGTAGCAGCTACAGCAGCCCACTCCTCTCTCTCCTCTTATTACTCTTCTCTCTTCTTTCTTGAAGGTTTTTCAAATTTAGCAAAATGGAGGCTCCCTTAGGGTTTCTTCATTAACCCTTTTATAGGTTTTCTAATTTACGAAACCCTAAGGCTTTTTTCGAGTCTGAAAGGTTTGAAAAGTCCCTCAAAAACTCATGTTAGGAATGTTGTCTGCATGTTCTATCATGCAAGCCACAATTGTGACCCCTAAATGAGCCTTCTGTCACGATTGTGGCTCCTACCTGATGTTGCTATCATGATCGTGGCTTGAGGGTCATGATTGTGGGCCTGTTGCTCCTTTGGGTTTTCTCTGAATCTCCTTTGGTCTTCTATAATTGCCCTCAAACACTAGCAATCACATCAAAGCACCTAAAAAACATAAAATTGAAGCTAAAAAATGTTGTCTAACCCATAAAACACTCAAAACATAAATATCTAACTAAATAACCAAAACCTAACCTAAATATGCATTAATAATTCAATTTAACTACAAACACGTATTAAACTACCCATTAAAACATTATATAGTCTATGACTATCATTATGCAACATATAATAATAATACAATGGCAACAAATCTTATGGAATAAATTTAATCGCAAACATCAATCATTCAACATGTGCTAACATACTAACATATTCCTTTCATGTTTAAGTACTTTGAAATGACTATACATATCAATAAAAATATTAATACCTTATTCATAGACATATGAAATTTGTAAAAATCCATTTATAATTAGTGATCAATCAAAAAGACAACTATCATTAAGTATCCTTTCATGATTTTTTTTGCTATTGATCAGTAGGTTTTATTTATTGAAATACCATTTTTTTAATTTCCTTTAACATTAACCTAATATTTTGACTCAAATGCAAATACCTTGTCATGAATATCCCCCTGTTACTTAACTAGGCCACATTTTTTATTTTGCTTGGTTGAAATGTCATTATAGATTTTTTGTGTGAAGATAAAGATTTTGTCATGAATGCCCCCAATTACTAACCTATATCACATTCTCAACTAGCTAGAGTCTTTATTCTTAATCCAATTTTTTTTAAAAAAAGGGCTAGCAGAATAGGAATTTTATTTAATATATTTTTATAACAATCTTTTAGCCTACCTCATTTCTTTTTAGTCAGTCATTCTCATGAAAGGTTACTAATAACGTTAACCAATTCAATTGACCTATAATTATAAATGTATACAACAAATTTTCTAAAGTGAAGAATATGTTTCTTATCCTAATTAACATGCATATTCATCCAAAGATACTTAAAACATAAAATTCACAAGTTAATATGCCTTTATAAATTAAATGACCATGAATAAAGCGAATCTAATTCCATCAAATTCTTGCCATTGACGCATTTACACAATGCACACATCAGGCAATAAAATGTTCACACTGTTGGACCCCAAACTTTCCTTGAAATTTTGAAGTGTCAAGTGACATGAAAATGAGGAAATTAGAATGAATAAATAAAAAAGAAAATTT
>JANVCQ010000001.1:12323072-12335000 GCA_025531925.1 Erythroxylum plowmanianum
ACATTTTATACATGCTATCTAACTCATTTAATCACATTTTATTCTTAACACCTAACTCATTTAATGTCATATGCTAAATCATGCTAACTTTATTAAATACTATATTAAATTACCCCACTAATCTAATCATGCTTGATTTATCATAAAAAAAATTTTTGGGGATAACAATTTAGATGGTCAATTTATAATTAGTTCAGTATGTAATTCAGTAAGTAATTTTTGATAGTTTTGCTTTGACTGTTTTGTTTGCTATTGATTTGGACCATTGAATGATTTGCAAAGCTGTAAGAATGTAATATGCTTGAAATCATGGTATGAAACCACTAATTTATATGTGAATTGAATTTCAAACATTTCTTTTTTTGAATCTGTTAAGTACTAGTTGTGAGTAAATAGGCATGCTTAGAAGGGTCTGCAGCTGTTCCTATGGCACTTCAGTGCTAAGACTTCTTTCTCTCCTGTAACACTTCGATGTCGAGACTTCGGTATCTCTTGAATACTTTGGTGTCGAGACTTTGGTTTCTCCTGTATAAGTTCCGTTACCCCCTTTTGTAAATGAATTAACAAACATCTGATTTTGCATTCTGATTTACATTCAATTTTGATATAAACATAGAAACTATGTTCCGATTTTGAAGGGTTTATACCCTCTTTTGGATATTCAGTTTTATTATCTATTCATTTTTTTCTGAAATATTTTATGTTGAATTGTTCGATAAGACAAGCTTTTAATGCATGCTTATGCTATTATATGATTAGTTGTCATTTTATGCATACTTAGTTATTACTCACTAAGTTATATGCTTAGCACGATGGATTTGTCCCGTGTAGGTTCAGAGCGAGGATTATAAAGACTGGGACGAGTTAATTGCAATGGCCAATAGAGTCTGAGTCTTGTTTTGATAGAAATGTATTTTGAGTTTATTTGGTTTGTATTTAAAGTGTATGACTCTGAATTGTTGTAAGCTTTTGTAATAACTATATTTCAAACTGGTTTCGATTTTTGGGATAAGTTTGCATTAAATTCATGTGATATAATGTATGTTTGCTTCAATTTCTAAAAATACTTGTAATGAGTGTTTAGTATGTTTTGAAATACTTCTGCATCGGTCTGTTGTTTGTTTCTGTTTGTGAGTCCGATGTGGCACTCCCGTATCGTCCCAGGGGGTATCGAGGTGCCATTGACATGACCCATTCATTGAACTTTACCTTTCACTACATATCATAATAGCCTAAAACCATCACAAGCTTGTTATGTTGGATCCCAAAGCCCAAAGCCTTAACCTATTCTAGTTTGTTATGACACATATATTGTCTTATTATACTTATTTGTTTAACAATGTAACTTTTAAGAGGCCACATGCCTCTTGGTTGTTTTCAAGAAGAGAGGTCTTCTTTCTCCTCTTCTCTGCTGTTTGTTTTCTCCTTTTTTTAATCTTTTCTCTTATAGCTTCTGATGGCAGCGGAATCGCTTCTCTCCTAAAGGACAATTCAAACCTTATTAAGTCGAGTTTTACAAACTTGGTGTTGCAGAAATAAAAGCATCCTCTAGAGAGAGAAGAAACAAAAAAAAACGTTTTCTTTTGAAGGCCATTCATAAAAAAACATAAACTCACTTTTGTTCTGATGGGTCTCATAGCCAAGTACACTCAGAAGAAAGAAAAACATAAGTGCAAAATAGATGTATGATATAGCAAGAAACATACAGTCATGATATTCGTAGATATTCATATCATTATTCACAAATCATCAATAATCAAATTTCAACACAGATAGACGACATCTTGATTTTAGCATGCATATAAAATTAAAAAAATTACCTGCTCTAATATCAATGTTAGAATAATCAAGATAGAACATAATCACATAGATCATGCTAAATAGGATCTTTGCATATGCATACAAAAATAAAAATCACATACTTAGATTATTGTTATAGTTCCACCGGTTAAAGAAAAGCTTTACTATAGATCTCACTATGCAAAATTTTTTGTTAAAAGATCTCACTTATCTTTTTGTTCTTTGGTTTTTAAATTCAAAACCTTAACTACCTTTGGTAGTTATTTAAAGAATAATGATCATAATACTTCTCATGGGTGTATGTCATTCATTACTTACTCTACTATCTATCATGATTTGAGTTGGTGAGATTTTATTCTATATATTATTAGGTACTGTTGTCATAATCTATTCTTGGAGAGTTCGAAGTTTTCTATACCCTTAATTAATGTTGTTGCTAGATAGTAAATGTGAATGACATGCAATATTCTATGGTATGTTTTATTTGACTTCACTCATACATCTTGAATCAAACATGGCAGGAATTTCCATAGTAGAACAGAAGAATAGATGATGTACTATATTTGTTTCTCGTCCAATTTGTATATTACAAGCACTTCCTTGATTGATTACAAACAAATTCTGTATTCAAATTAGTGAATTTCGTACCAATTAAAGATATATTTTAAATTATTATTATTAATTTTTTCCTATTGCCATTTCCCCCGTCCATATCCTAATCACTCTATCTTCTAACCCGACCAACAAAATCCCAGAACCAATTATTTTTCTCTCAAATTATTGAATTGAATATAGCCTTATCGGACAGCTGCCATAAAAATACCAAAACTATAATTATGTCTAGATTGTGATATTTTAGAATAAGCATGGCAAAATAGTCCATGTTCAATTCAATTTGAGTCCACCAAAAGTTCATCAAATTTTTAATTTCAAATTGAATTTAGAGTTTAAATTTTATAATCCGGTCAAACCTGAACATCGAATACAAACTTATTATCATTTATATGGACTCAACATATCTAATACTGCCTATCTAGATCATAAAAATTATAAATTATTACTAGGTGACACGATGACGATGCCCAGTTAATAATTTCTTCAAGGGTTTGCAAGTTTCTAAAAAGAAGATTGAAAAGTAGAAAAAGGGAACAGAGTCATGTGACATCTTTTTTCCTCCGTGGTCTGCCTCGGTATCTTCTCTATTTTTTGAGCTGTAGGTGGTACAAGAATTAGGAGCAAGTGGCACAATACATTTTTGGACTCTTTTCATACTCTTCTATCGTCATTCTCGATTACATGTTAACCAAACAAGACGTGAAAAGTAAGGCGAAGAATCTACGGACTAATCGAATTTTTAATCTAATCTACGAACTAATCGAACTTCAAATAATATAAATTAGGTTCAATCGATTGTCACTTTTGTTATATAAATTAGAGTAAATTTTATTCATTCCCCTCTATCTTGATGAGAAAAAATTAGGTTTCGAGTTCGAGTTTCTAAATGCTTCTTAGTTAGTCACTGTCATGACGAAACATTATACATATGTGAGCTTAATGTGTGTCCCTGTTGAGACATTATTGTTAATATTTAATATAGTTATCAAAAACCGCATTGATTGGCTTGGTTCTAGTTCGTCGTCCAATTTTTGTTTAAGTCTCAAATTTACATCTCCGCATGTTAAACTTCAAGTTGAATTATTGAATAACAATAAATTCCGCATTTAGTTGTCAAATAATTAACATTAACACTTGGGATCTTAATTAATATTTGTCAGAAACTACCACCTGCTGACAGCTAACTTCCGTATCTAAATCAAACAAACCCTTATAAATTTCCATGTCAGACTTGATGCCTAAGATCCTTGGAAAGTATATTCTTCTTTCCGTGTCATTTTCTATCTCAGCTAAGGATGACAATAGGTAGGATTCAGCTCAGGTATTACTCTACTTATATTTATATTTATTTTTTATGACTTAACTCATATCTAAATTTATATTAATTGGTTTTTACGATTTACTACCTATATCTAAATCCATTGAATTGTTCGAGTTTTTGGATATCCATTGAGTTATATAACACACAAAAATATAACTTCTAAATATAAAATATAAAGAGAAGATTTATGCGAACATTCTAAATTAAAATTACTTTAATAATAATAAGTCAAGATTTTGATTTGTATGTCTTAAAAATCATAAAATTGGAATAATAAAAATCATAATGTTTAGTGCAAAGACAACATATATTTTTCATAATTAATAATTGGAACAAAGACTGAAATATTCAAAGTTTCAAATTATCTTTGCGTGAACTCCACAACATTCAAAATTTCATCTCCATATTATTTACATTATTAGCATCCTATAAAAAAAACAAAATATGATAAAAAAGGTGAGGACTGAGGAGTAAAGTGGAGATTTTAAAGTTGTTTCTTCTCAGAAAATATTAATGTTTTATTATATTTAACCATAAATATTCTAGAAAAAATAGAAAAATAGAGTTAATAAAAAACGGGTAGAGTATGAGTATCCATCGGTTCGAATTGTCACTAAATTTATATTCAAATCTATATCCACATCTATTTTTTAGCATTCATTTAAAATCTATTTTTTAATCTCCAAATCTATTTTTTTTTTTTGGATCTAAGTAGTAAGGATATTAATAGAGTTAAAGTCGACTTTCATCCCTAATCTCAGCTATAAGTATTCCCCAGATGTCTATTTTTCTTCATTTCACACCGCCACCATCCAAACAATGAGTTCAAAAAGTCTCAATCTGCCCTATCTGAGACAGAAGCCAACTGAGGTAGGCAGCAAGAAAAAGGATAGATATTTGTGTTTTCGTGTTCGAACAGAAGGAGATACATGTGTGGTGTTTCTTAATTTTTAACTCTGCCACCAAAAGCAAGATGTGTTGGGTGTTCTTGTGTGATGAAAGGGAAAGGGAACTGGGGAGACGACAAGCTTCAGGCTCATGTCCATGCTGTGGAGGGAAAGTGGAAGCCATCGATTCTGAGATCAAGTGGAGGTTCTGTCTTCTGACCACTTGCCACAACATCAAGCGAAAGTACTCGTGTACTTTGTGTTCCAAGCGCTTGGAATTGTACACATAGCAAGGATAGTCATTATTTTGGATCTTCTTTTCCTAGCCTCTTCTTCCTCCTCTTCTTCTTCTTCTAGGTTTGAGAATGACTAGCTAGATAAGGGCTTCTGCACATATTTCCAACCAAAAAAAAAAAGACTTCTGTACATACTGACCTAATGAAACTTGTCACTGCAGTTTGCTGGCTTCCATCTTCCTTAATGTTATCGTTGACATAATTGTCAACTTAATGTGGATAAAGATAACGCCTCGGTTCACACGGAGTTCTGATGCATGCCCACCAGTTATGTAAAGCAAATTTTCAAAGGAAAGGACTTTGATTTGAAAAATAACCAAGCTCCGATGCTTTCTTCCCACTGTTATTATATGTAGATCAATCTGCTGTTTTCCTTTATCGCCTCTTTCATGTCTGTTACTTAAATACTCGAAAATATTTTTTTTTTTTTTTTTGAGAAATGAAAATATTAATACTTGGGTAGTAAACATTTGGGAATAAGTACAAATCATGGATCTAGGAGGAGTCGTTTTCTGTCAGCCGTTTTCAAATAAAGATGTTGGTGTATTCCATATACTGTTGGATTCTGAAATCATTTCTCAATGATACAACGTTCAGTGGAAGGTGGGAGCTTTCATGCTATAATGTCTTCCAGCAATTAACAAGGAGGTGCTGCATTCGATACTATTGGAAAATTCCAAATTCCGCCAGTTGATACTATATATACTAATGTAGTATGGCTCATACCGAATACTATTGGACGAATGCTTGTGTTGTGTATATATAATGTACATTTGGAATTTTTTATAGCAAAATCAATCAGAATTGTCATACAACCTGTTTCTCTCTCTCTCTCTCTATCTCTCTTTTACATTTCTTTTTTGTGTATATTTGACAACATATGCAAAAAGTTAATTATTCATAATCTATATTGGTTATAGATAGTAGTATTTTTTTGTTTCATTACTTAATTCATACAAAAATTTCAAAGTCAATTTTTTCATAATATAGTTGAAATTAATATTAACCATTATATTGTTGAAATTCAATACAATATTCTCATAACATCATTACAAATAAAAAGTACTAAAACTATAACAAATCCTATTATAGTGTTCATTAACATACACTTAATTTCTTTTTTCTCTTTTCTCAATAAATTTGTCATCCTTCAAAAGCTTCATTTGTTCTTCAAATTCTTTAGTTGTGCTTCTTTCAACCTCCTTTTTTACCATTGATAATTCATTCCTTAATTTTTAAATCACTTAAACGACTCTCTTAGTAAATTTTTCTTTGTATCATTTGAAAAAGTTGCATCTCCCATCCTAAAGCATTCAATTTCATTAAAAAAAAAACTTAAACACGAGTTTAACATTCAATTTCATTAATCAAATAATTGCATCTCCCAACCTAAAACATTCAATTTTATTAAAAAAAAACCTTAAACACAAGTTTAACATTCAATTTCATTAATCAAATAATAATAAATTCTTTGGGATAATTAGGGTATCCATAAAATCTCCAACCAGGATTATGATCACTCTATGAAGCCCTTAATGGAGTCTTTAACCCACAATAGCAAATGACATTACCTGAATTTGAACTCACTATTGTATTAGTCGATGATGATGATTTTATCTACATATTTAAGAAAATCACAATGTAAATTTTCCTACAAAGACAACATCAATGCCAAATATAAGATAATATTTCCTAAGTGATGAATATAAAAATCCCAATTGCCCTAACTTTTCCAACATATCATCGCCTAAGTCACTTGAATATCAGTTGATTGTATTAAAAAAATTTTAACTATTATGTATGACATCCTAATCTTGTTTGTTGTAACTTTAATATTTTCTTATCTTTGATTACTTAACTTTATACTTATGTTTATCTTCATTTTGTAAGCTACTCGAAATACTTGTACTATTTCATGCAATATACTTTTAGTATATAATATGGTATTAGATACATATGTTTTCCTCTAATAAAAATACAATTTCAATTACTATGATTACTTCTAGATCAATCCTATCTATGAAGATGACATACTATCTTTCCTTGATGGATTTTTAGAAGAAACAATAAATTTGTGTTGGTAGATAAATAAAAACTATTGCCATAAGTTACTTCCATTGAATCCTTTGTGGTATATAGCAAGTAAAATTCATTAAAAGAAGAGTGATTTAGCTAGTAATTGTCTAATATCTGACAACATTAAAGTCTTCTGGTGTTTAAAACCTTCTTCTCAAAACCCCCAGCCATTTTGCATACATAAGCAATCAACCTTATTGACTCAGTTCATCCTTATGTTGATGTTCTAACGATGACTTCAACAACTTTGTTTCAAGTTCACATTTCTTTTCATACATTTTAATGTTATAAATAACCCCATCTTATGCTAAACCAAATATCACAGATACTTCCCATGTAACATAATCTTATAACGTAGTTTTATTGCGACAATTTTATTTGCTAAATAGTTTCTTATATCTCACTATAATATTGATCTACCATGAAACCTCCGATTGTACATTTCACACCGCAATGAGGTATATATTCATACATCACCAACAATAACAATGTCGACTGAATAATGACTCCGGTATATTCAATGTAGGATACAATTCAATACTATCACGTCAAATGCTCAATTGAATAATGACTCCAGTTTGAACATTAACTATGAACCAAGGCTGCATTTATATTTTAAGAGAAGATAATAAAAAAACCAAGTAGCACCATGAACTAGCACAAGAAATATGCATTTATAGTTAAGAAAGTGAGATCCCACATTAGTTGGAGATGAGAACGAAATATGCCTTATAAGGATATAGATACCTCTCCCTCATAGATGCATTTTTTCAAAGGTGGGAAGAGTAAAACAGTGAAGGGTTTAACCCGAGAGGTAACCGAAAACAGACAATATCTGTGGGCGGGTGGGTTGGGCTGTTACAAATGGTATGACAGTCAGTACCCGAACCGTTGTACTAACTGGGCTGGGCCCTAAGCAGGGTAGAGAGTGTGAGATCCCACATCAGTTGGAGAGGAGAACAAAATATGCCTTATAAGGGCATAGATACCTCTCCCCTATAGACGAGTTTTTCTAAGGGTGGGAAGAGAAAAACCGTGAGGGGTTTGGCCCAAGGGGCAACCCAAAGTGGACAATATCTATAAGCGAGTGCTCTGGACTGTTACAAATGGTATCAGAGCCAATTCTCGAACCGTTGTGCCAGTGTAGGTCATTGGGCCCTAAGGGGGGTAGATTGTGAGATCTTACATCGGTTGGAGAGGAGAACGAAATAAGCCTTATAAGGGGACGAATACCTCTCCCCCTAAGAATCATTTTTCCAAGGGTGGGAAGAGCAAAACCGTGAGGAGTTTGGCCTAAAGAGCAACCCAAAGTGAACAATATTTGTGGGTAAGTGGTCTGGGTTGTTAGAAAGAACTTGTGCTTTGTAAGCTTATTTAGTCATGTATTGAAAATGACACAAACACATACCATCAATATACAACATTTGCAACTAAGAACTTTTGGCAAAAAGTAAGTAAATACTAGAATGGACATTTATTTCTCTATCTATTCCCAATTACAGAGTTGGAAAATATGGTTAGGTAAAATGCAAGTGAGCGGGGTAACTTCACATTGTAGATAAGGAGACTTATCTCAGTTTTGCCTTTACACATCTAGCAAAGCCACTTCGTTCTAATATAATAAGTAGCACAACTTTAGGCCCCTGTACAATCTTCTGTTACTTTATATACTCAAACTCATCTTTACAAGTAAAGCTAAGGTAAGTGAAGTGATAAGGAATGGAATCAAAATTCTTCAAAAAATAAAAAGGTACTAATTGAATCACACTCACAGAAAAGCTCCCCTATGAGAGCGACTGTTAGACAATGATGCCTGCAGTGGATACTCTTCGAATCCAACACCTCGGACCCTGTAATGATAGAGACGAATGAGAGTGATTGAGGGATATGAGATGGGGAGGGATTTTGACAACTTTATGGATCCAACAAGCTTTCGATGCACAAACAAAAGATGGTGAGAGATTGTTTTTGTTAAGTAAGATAGTGAGGGATTCCAGATGTAGAAACAGAAGACAGTGAGGGATTCTAGATGCAAAAACACAAGATGGTGAGGGTGGGATCATTTTTGTTAAGTAATACGATGAGGATTAAGTTTTGATTAATTATTTTTTGATTAGTTAACTTAATATTTTTTAAGTTAAGAAATTTTTAAGGAATAATTAAAAAAGGTAGGTCCCATAATTATAAAAACAAATAAGATTGTAATATTTTTAAAAGGCCCATTTTGCCATGTTAGATATGACGTGGCATTGTAGGAACCACAAATGAAATAAAAAATTATAAATAAGTTTCAGGTCGGTGCTAACTTGGCACTCAATTGACAACATCATGACTTAACTGACGGCATCATCTAGTAATTATATTATAGTGAGGTTAAATTTTAACATTTTCTCTAACCTAGCACTTAGCTGTCGACTTCATCAAGCCTTTAGTAATTCAGTTATAGTGGCTTAAATTTTAACATTTCTAATTGTTAGGATCCTAAGTGTTCTTTCAAGAATATTAGAGTTAAACTTATTGATTGGTGTAAAACTTTAGGTCAAAATTAACCCTTTTGCCAAATGTAGATTCAGGAGATGGAGATGAGATACAAAAGGAGTCTATAAGAAACAAATGATTAGATCATGCAGTTGATGCAAAATAGTAATCAAGACTTAGGAGGAAGTGGGAATAGATAGAAAAGCACCAGAGGTAAAAAGTGGAGCTACATACAGAAATTATCAGTATCATCTACCTGCTTAATTGACTAAGATTGGGTTTCCCAACTTTATAAGAGAGGGGGTTATGGATTTAGGTTTATAAAATTCTTTTAATTGGATAAGATACCTTTAGAACTTAAAATAAAGATAGCAATTATGTAGCTAGAAAGTGAAGCCTCCACATGATATCAAATTTATATGAAAAAAAAGATTGACAGTTGAAGTACCAAATTAGGGGGAATATTTGTTAGAATTGGAGCAGTAAATTGGCAATAGTGTGTTTAAGGGTCTGACAGATGTATTTAAGGAGTTAAAGGAGCAAGGGATAATTAAGGAAATTTCTAAAAAAAGACAATTAAGTATTATGCAAGATTTGATCTTTTGTCTTATAAGTTAATCATGCCTGAACCATAATTGGTGAGCTTATTCCTTAAAGGGCTCAAGCCAAAAATTGAATATCCTATAAAAATTTGGGTAGCAAAAACTCTTCAAAAAGCTTATGATTTAACTAAGAAACATAAAGTAATGGCCCGTAAGTTGTATGGAAAGGAAAGAAGTGAGAGCAAAGGCTTTTTTGCACTAGGCAATTAATGACATAACTTAAGACCAATAGTAGGAATTTTAACTTGATTATTGAGTAATTATGGCTTCAGAGGAAATCAGTAAAGAATAACTACAATAATTAATAGTAGAGAGTTGGATGAAAGGAGACTAAGAGCTTATGGAAGTATAGCCTAGGCAAAAGAAATGTAAAAAGATAATGATTTAAATATATGTAGTGGACGATGGAGGAGAGAGGAATCAAAAGATGAATAATATCCAAAAAAAGACCAACATGCTTTTTCACTACAAACAATAACAGGTACTATTTCTACAATGTTCCAACAAATGAAGTGATAGGTTGATATAGTTGAAAACTAATTTATATCTTAGTAGATAGAGGGAGTCCTCATAATTTTGTGGATGAAAAATTGATGAATGAACAATATGATACAGTTAAAGAGATAGAGCCTATGATAGTTGTAGTTGGAAAGAGATTGCATCTTAGTTTTTAAAAGGAATTTAAGGAATTTAAGTAGGTGATGGGAGGATGAGAATTCATTAAAGATTCCTTAAGGGTAGTGATATGGTTTTAGGGGTGCATTGGCTTTCCACTTTTGATGAAATTTAATTGGAAGGGGCATAATTTAGTCATACCTAAACCATAGTTACTGAGCTTATTCCTTAAATGGATCCAACTATAAATTAAGAATCTTGTAAAGGTTTGGGGACCAATAACTCTTCAATGAGCTTATGATCTAACTAAGAAACATGAAGTAGTGACCTATAAGAATTATGGACATAAAAGAAGTGGGAGCAGAGGCTTATTTGAACTAGTTAATCAATAACAAAGCTCAAGTGAAACTAAAATTTGATTAGAGGGGGCATATGATAGAATTAAGAAATGAAGTAGAGATAAGAAGAATACCAAAATTAAAAAATGAAGTATATGATGGGTCAATTATTTGCTTCATTGGTTCCAACGGTGTAGTTGTGAAATCCACTATTGGGTTAGCCATTTTTGTTATTACTTTCTGAGTCCTAAGGACTACCAAAATTATTATGGAGAAAGATGGAGAAATGTTTAATAGGAGAGGAAGTGATCTGTCAAATTTTTTTATTACCTCAATTTAGTGATATTAACAAGTGGGATGAAGCACAAGTACATCCCAATCCATGTCAGTTATGCAATGCTTTCTTTATATGAAAAACAACAAAAGGAGCTACAAATAATACTAAAAGATTATATAGAACGTGTTTTCAAGAACCTAGGGGATTAGCGACATCTAGGTTTCATAACCACAAGATTTTAATGAAAAAGGGAGTTGAAATTGTGAATGTGAGCCCTTATACACTATAACAAAAATGACATACAGTAACAGGTGATAAGTACTATTAAATATGAATGATAACACTAATGAGTATGCTATGACAACCCATGTTACTAAAGATATGATGCTTTAATAACAGTTTTGATATGTTATTGTCGAGTTTAATATGACATTTATTGATAGCTATACATGCGTTTATATTACATTTTATAAATGCTATCAATTACTTATTTGTAACATTTTTAAAATGTTATATATTAACTTTTTTAATATCCTTAAATTGCTATAGATATGTATTTTGTAACAGTTTTGAAATGTTAAAAGTGATTTTTTCATAACATTGTTTAAATGTCATTATTGAGT
>JANVCQ010000001.1:12335737-12353704 GCA_025531925.1 Erythroxylum plowmanianum
TTATTGTACAAATCATTTTATGATTAATAAAGGCATTTTTCATTATTTCGATGTTCATACATTTATGGATTTGATGTCGATCTTAAATTGATTTAATGAAGTCCTTGATATGAAACATAGCATGGAGGAAATTATAATGAGATCATGATAATAAGATTCCGATCACATGTAATTATATTAGTATCTAAACTTTCCCTAGTAATAGGATTAATGAGATGGAATATCATTAACCCAAATAGACTATCACTTGTTATAGTCCTTGATTGGATCAAGTAGTAGATCTCATAAGCTGTAGACATGAGTTATTTAGAGTTAACATATGGATACTCACTAAAGGTAGTAAGTACATTGGATTGACCTACTATGAGACAATCATATGGATATTCTATTCCAGTGTCAATGATAGTCTCATCATAGTAATGATGCAAATATCCTTTGACTTGAAGTGCTCAAGGATATCTCGGATACTGATCCTATGCTTTAACTTGATTCATCAATGCCTTTACTCATAGCGTGGTGATTGGGTACAACTTGAGATATTTGGAGGTAACTGAGTAGCCAATAAAGGATTCACCACTCCTGGTAGAAAGAGATGATACCCACGACCTCTTATTAGGGTCATTACTCGAGAGTTTCTAACCAAAGCAGATATGTGTCATAAAGAGAGTCTTCAATTAGAGTAATTAGATCCTCAGGACAAGATTTAATATTACTTGGACTAGATGTGACATAGTTAGTCTAGTAGGAGTTGACACTTTGACCATACTCAAGGACGAATTGCATAGCAATATTGCGTGTGGAAGGGTTTGTAGTCAAACCAATGATTTTTTGATCAATTGGGGGTTATGACCTATTGCTATATACTGCTCTTGTCTTACTTGAATTAAGTGTTAATTCAAGTGGCCAATATTACCGCGAACCTAATGGGTCACACATTTAGGAGATCTGAAAGATAAGTAAAATAGTCTTGAATGGTGATTCAAGATATGAGAGAGTGTTTTGGGATTGTATCACGATGGGATCGTAGTAGAAAACATTGCATGGAATGGATTTAGAAACAAGTGTTATTGACTGCCAATTTGGCCATTAACTTCTCAAACTTCCATTAATGCATGCTATTCATGACTATTGACTTCCCATAACTCTCCATTGGTAATAGGGGTTATAGAAGGCCAAATGGTGCAGAAAATAGAAATGATTTTCGTGCATCTTGTGTAAGACACAAGTGAAAGAAAGGTTCTTTCTTAAGCACACTCTCTTTTTCTCTCTAACTCTCACAAAAGTTCTTGTCTTTGCTAGCACAAAGAAAGAAATCTAGCCATCTCCTAGTGAGGTTTCATCCTTCTATCTTTGTGTGGACTTTCATTAGAGACAATCTATGTTGATCATTTTGTTTTACGATAACCTAATGTGGAGAAGATTAAAGAACAAAGGAGATCATTGGAAAGGTATATATCATCTTACATTTCATGTTTTTGTTTTCTATATCTATATGCATGAGTAAATCTAGTTTTTAAGGTTTTGTTTTATTTTTCACTGCGTATATTTGATATATATTATGTATGAGATGTATGATCGGAACCTTATAGGATGTGCATAAGATAACTTTTCACAAACACCAAGGCCATTATAAATTTTTAATTATGCCATTTGACTAGCTAGTGCATCAAAAACTTTCCAAAGTTTCATAAACTCAATTTTAAAGGCGTATTTGAATAAGTTTGTATTATTTTTTATTATATTCTCATATATAGCTCAACATGGAAATGTCAACTTTTTAATTTGAAGGATGTGCTTCAACAACTCAGATAACACCGCTTGTATATTAAATAATCCAAATGTTCAATTGAGGCTATAAAAGGAGAGTATCTTAGGTATCTCGTTAGTATACATAAAGTTACCATGGATTTAAAGAAAAATCAAGTCATTAAGGATTGGACAATATCCTAGACCTTAAGATAGCTTTCTTGGGTCTCACTAGCTATTATAGTAGATTTATCAAGGGTTATGGCCATATTAGTTGACCTCTTACTTAACTATTAAAAAAATCCTTTTGCATGGTCTTCTTAAGCTACTTAAGCATTTAATGAACTCAAAACAACTTTGATACAAGTATAAACATCAATATTTCCATATTAGGAAAAATCATTAATCACTGACATAGATGCATCAAGAAAAGGGATTGGTACTATTCTCATGCATGATGCTCATCTCGTTACTTACTTCAATAGGTCCTTGATTCTTCGATATACTCTTCTTTTCATTTATAGAAAGGAATTGTCGTCATTAGATATGACCATTTGTTAATGGTCTCATTATGTTAGTGGTAGAATATTCATTGTTCAAATGGATCATAAGAGCTTGTGATATCTACTTGATTAGAAATCACCATACCATTTCAACAAATATGGTTAGTTAAACTTTTGGGGCTTATTCAAAATTAATTGCAAGAAGGGAGTAGAAAATCGGTTAGATGATGTTTTATCTAGAGATTCTAGTAGAGGGCTTTATTTCATAAGTGTCAATAATTTACAACATAAATTTGGGCTCAAATTCAATAAAGCTAGCATAATGATCATTTTTTACGTGTGCTTATGCAAAAATTTCATTAAGGAAAACATGTAAATTCTTCATGTGCTTGGGTCAATGACACATTATCGTCCAGAGGAATATTAGTCATTAAACCAAATAATTAGTTGAAGAAGGAGATTATGTATGTGTTTCATAACTCATATGTAGGTAGCCATTATGAGGCTTTAGGTTCCTACAAAAGAATTCAAATATTTTTTGGAGACAAATATAGAAGGATGTCCAATAATTTTTTAGTTTATGTGAAGTTTATCAAAGGAATAAAAATGAAACCATTGCTTTTCTTGTAAATTTGTAACTACTGCCAATTTTAGGTAAAGTTTGGACATTTTTGTTTTTGAAAAATTAAATAATGCTTCATTAATAATAATAGTTAAAACATACAACTAAGGGTGACCATAATCGGTTTAACTCAAGTTTAACTTGATGGATATGTTCGTAATTAATAAATATTAATTGTTAATATATTTATTCCCTGATGCTTAGTGATTAATATTATGTTGCACTTAAGATACTTATTTTTGTTCATATTTTGCTTTAAGTACAAGTTGGAAGAACAAGACCCAAAATGACCTAAATTCATATATTTGGAGCTGCTATATCGATATTCGATCTTATTTGCCTTTATAGAGCAAGAAAGAGATGGATTAGGGTGAAGACGAGATAAAGAATGGAAGAAATGGAGTAACTATGTCTTACACGATCGTGTCTCTTTGAGATCGTGTAACTCCATAATTTCTGCCAAATTAACATATATGATCATCTACACACTTGTATAGCTAACCGTGTATAACCATACAACCCCAATTTTGCACTATAAAAGGGCATTTAAGAGGTTGAAAAGGGTATGAGGACATTAGAGACTCCAAAGGAGGCAAATTCCTTTCCTTTTTGGGAGTCATGAGAAGTTAACATTCATTTTTCCAATTTAAAAGGAATATTGAGGTCGACAAACATGTTTGGGCATTGATTAATATAATTTTGTTCTTAACTCTCTTTTATTATTGGCTATGTTATTTTGTATTTAATGTATGAACGAATCTGATATTCCAAATAGATTATTCATGTATGAACTTATTTCCAAAATCTAGACTGCAATAAGTAATCATTATAACTCTGATTCACTTGTAGTAATCTAATAGTTGCATATCATTAGGGATAACATAATATATGTTAAATGATTCGAGCTTATATGGTTGTTGCCTAGATTAACCTATTTTTCTATTCCGTAATGTGGTGTATAATCTTCTCGCATCTTCTTACTAGGGCATCAACATGTCTTAACATGTCGTAATCCCCTAAGCCTTGTCTTCCTTAATTTACTATCATTGTTTGTCACCCCCAAATTATTTCTTACCACTGTGTTATTGACCTTATCTCTTATTATAAGGTTGCACATCTAACAAAGTATCCTTATCTTCGCTACCATTAACTTATGATTATAAACCTATTTGATAGGTTAACACTCTAGCTCATAGAGCATGGTTAGCTTAATTACTAAAAGGTATAATCTAACTTTTAGTTTGAGTGGTATCTTATTGTCACATAAATCTCCACAGACACCTCTCTATTTAAGTCACCCTTATTTAACATAATGAACTATGTCATCATCTATCTCGCTACTACTTTAGATGATAGATCTAATGTACTTAAAACAATCTTTGTATGGTATAACTTTTGTACCAATCTTGATCTCCATTGGATATAACTCAACCCAAAAAGTTACGCTTTAAGTACTCAACTTTAGTTCTGCTCAATTTAAAGCTTGACTTTAGTGCATCTTGCAAAAGTTCTAGCTTTACATTAACACCCTCTTTCGTTTCATCTACTAAAATGATGTTATCAACAAACAACATACACCAAGGTACAATCCCCTTATTCCAGGTATATATTTTCACTTTTATTACTTGTTAAAAATTAACTATCACTTTATTTTGTTTATAACGCTACTTTTGTTGTCTTACAACTTACTGTTTCTTAGTGGGACCAATTCAAAGTTGGTGTTCCAAAATTACAAAGTTTTGTAATTTGAATTCTAAGTCAATGTGTGAGTGCACAGGCTGTGAAAGGAATTGGAACATATTTGAATTCATTCATTCTTAAAAAAAGAATAGATTGGAGTACAAAAGATTGAATGACTTGGTGTTCATTACAATTTAAAGCTTTGATAAAGGTATGTTATTATCATTATTAATTTAGATATAATTTTTAATAATTAAATTTTATTATTTACTGGGACTCTTAATAGAACAAGTAGTTCGGTAGATCTAATTTGTATTGACAATATCGATCTTTAAGTGATTGTGGTTTCCAAGGAACCAGGTTTATAGATGTGAGTGACTTGGAAGATGATCTTAGATGGGAAAGCATTGACATGTCATTTGGTGCAATGATTTTGAATGATGATGATGATGAGATTTCTCTCAGTGATGATAATTTTGTACCAAATGATAATTGGGGTCAGTCCAGTTATAACGGATACCCCTCATAGACGATTGAATGAAATTCCAAGATTTTGTTTCTCCTCTTCTTTTAATTTTACTTATATTTCTTGTATATGTTAAATTTTATATATGTAATGTAATTGTAAATGTTATTATTTCATGTTTCACTTCTACTTGATTGTTTCCTCATCACGAATTCTTTTTGCAAATTGTAATAGTTAGAAAGTTAAGGATATTTTTTGTTCTTTTTATTTGATGTTTTGATATAATTATTATTTATTATATGATAAAATTGTAATATTTTAAATACTTTATATTGTTCTTAATTTTATATTTGTATGATGATTATCTTTTTTCATGTTCATTGTGGTTATTATTATATGTGAAATATCTAAAAATTAACGCTAATAAAAATAAATAAATTGCTATTATTTTAAATTTTTATTATTATAATTTTTGGAAACAAGTTTAATATAAAATTATAAAGTATGCAGTACAATATATTAATAGAATATTTTGCGATTTTTAAAAAATTCAAGGACTATTTTATAAATTTAAAAATTGCTTGAAACAGTACCCGATATTAACCAGTATGGTATAGTACTGTACCAAAACTCAATTTGATACTAGGGCCTGTACGATATTCATAAAATTGGTTCCAATTGCTAGTTGCCCAAGTTTTCATAACAAGAAAAAGAACTATCAAGAAAGAAACCAACCAAAGTAGATTTTCATTTTTGAGCTCTTACACGGAGAATAAAGATGGGGGTTACACTATTAGGTGATTAGAAGTAATATTAGGGGAAAGTAGGAAAGCTTAGTTTTAAGGTTCATATTGCCAACAACTTAAACCCACAAAGGCTTGGTATAAAAAGAAACAAGAGGAATACTGAATGGAGTAGAAGTAATGGAAGTTGGAGGTGATTTTAAGGAGGCAGAAGAGTAGGCATTTAAGGAGATTTTAGTGTAGCAGGTGAAGGAGAAGCTGGAGGATATTGAATTTTTTCAAGTGATAAGTGGAGTTCAAAAACTGACAGTGGTTTGTCTGTTAGGTAATGAAAATATCTGTTGTGTAAAAGAACTTCAGGGGTAGAATTCATATGGATAGGCATTAAGCAAGGTCAGTAAGGAGATTATAGGAATGGAAATGAAGATGGGAGGGGGAATATAAAGAAAACATGAAAAGATACACCTAGTAGAAGAAAGACAAAAACAGGAAAAGTGAAGTAAAGCTTCAACTTTGACAGTAGAAGTTGAAGATCACCAGCTAGGAAAATGAGTTTGGTGAGACAGTGGAGGTAAGGAGGGAGAATAGGAAGCTTAGTTTAGAAAGGTAATGCCACAACAATGAGATGTCGAGGGATAGAGGAAATTCTCTGCAGCCATCTTTTTCTTCCCTAATTAATTTTAAAGTCTAATTAATAAGAAAGCTCACATGAACCACAAGATATTGACATGTTTATACTAAAGTAGTAAAGTAGAGCAACTAGTAAGGGATAAGACTCTAAGCTAGGAAACAATATTTGTAGTTGTTTTTATGTTAAGTTAAGAGTAATAAAAGTTATTTGCTTAGGACAAGAAATTGTTTAAGTATATGGGAGATTGATATGTGCTTAATTATTTTTATTTTAAGTTAATGTTTAGTGCATTGTGCTTGTTTATTTAAGTTTTTATTGTTTCTAGTACTTAATTCATTTATATTTTATTTTTAGGTCATAATTCACCTATTTGGAGCAAAGGGAATGAATTCAAGCAAGTTTGGGGTGATTTTGTGTTATTTTGACTAAGTAATAAAGTTGTAGAAGCACATGGTCAATTAAATAGTCGTATGTAGGAGAATTACATAGTCAAGTACATAGTCGTATACTTGCCTATGTACTTTATTATTCAACGTTTCAATCTCCAAAGAGCTAAGAGGTCAAGAATATGCCCATGGTTAAGAAGGATATGCCTGTGTTGCTTATGTTAAACATTTTGCCCACATTTATGCATGTTTGTGCTCTATATTTGAATCTCATATTATTTTAAGAACAAAGCCAAGTACACATCATGTACTTACCCTATACCATCTAAACAACTAAAATTTGAACTATAAAAGAAAAAATTAAAGGGCAAAACAAGAAGGAAGCTTAGGAGGCAATATTGGAAGGCATAGAATGATAAAAAGAATGAAGAATAAGCAAGGAGACCCCTATTGAGTGAATTTCTTGAAGATTGAAAGGGATTTCATCATGTTTCCTTTGATTTTTGGTTTTCCCTTTAGTTTTTATGATATGCATTATATGATTAGGAACTAAACCTTTTATGGTACCTGGATAAGATAAACCCTAAGATGGAACTTGTATAGATTTCTTTTTAATTTAATTTATTCTTTAGTTTCATTTAGATTCAATTGTGTCTTCTTTATTATTCTTGAATTAATATTGTCATTATGTTAATTCATGTTTGATTTTATGTAATTGAGATTGATAAATCCATTCTAAGAATTGATATAGTATAGTTGAAAAGAAATACAAACAAACCTAGAGATAGACTAACACAAATCTTCCGAAGGGTTAAACCTAATTGTAAAATTCATAAATCAAATTAATGCAAATTTAGGGGTTTAAGAAAAGATTTTGATTAATCAACCTAGGATTAGTAGTTAATAGTATTGAGAAAAAATATTAGCATAATTGAGAAATTTCTTTTATCTAATAAACTCTATATTAAATAGATGTGTGAAGTTTTAACTGTATCAGAATTCCTAAAGGGGATTCAAATTTTGGATATCGTTTTCTTCATTTATTCTTTGTTAGATTAATCTTCACTCTATTTAATCAATTTTGTTAATTTATTTTAGTTTATTATTTTAATATTGAATTTAATCAATATTTATTGATATAATTTGTTTGATTACATAATAGAAAGAGAGTTAGTTTTAGTAATTTTAGTCCTTATAAGATTAACTCGTACTTACCAGTGGTAGTTACAATTATACCATATGCTTACGATAAAACAAATGTTCAATCATGTTAACACTTTCCTCGAGCTTGAAAATTGACATTCAAGTACTCATTATTGGATAAGTTTTCCTCTAAGACCACATTGAAAATAAATGTTCCAATTTTGGCTAAAATTAATTCTATCATTGATGGTAACCATAAATGAAATAGCCCTCTACAAATCCTAAAGAGGTTTAAGAAATCAAGTTGAATATGCTTAATTACTACTTGAAAACCAACCTAAAAGATCTAATATGCTAAATCCAAAAATATGTTAAACCTAGCAATAAAGACATCTAAACTATCTTCAAAACCCTCCTCCAAAAATCCATTGATTTAATATTGTATGGTCCTAAGCCATTATCACTTGACATAAATTCATCATTTGACTTGCCTATATATAACAAACTTAAAACAAAAGATAATCTTTTCATCATAGCTAAAAGCCTTTAATTACCTCTTTGTCATTCAAATGTAGAAAATCTCATCACTTGTTTTTCAGTTTTCCTTATACTCTCCAAAACTAGTGCCATATCGTGGAGATAACATTTTGAATAAATATAGAAATTCTCTATATTAAATAGACGTTTGAAATATTAATTGTATGAGAATTCCTCAGGGGATTCAAATTTTGGGTACCATTCTCTTCATTGAATGTTGGATGGTTTAATCTTCATTCTAGTTAATCAATTGTGTTAATTTAATTTAATTTACTTTTTAATTTTGAATTTAATCAATATTTGTTGATATAATTTGTTAGACTAGATAATAAAAAGATGGTTAGAATTAGTAATTCTAGTCCTCGTAGGATTGACCTGTATTTATAAGTGATAGTTACAATTAGACCACGTGCTTACGATAAAACAAACATTCAATCACATTAACACTTTCCTTTAGCTTGAAAATTGACATTCAAGTACTCATTATTGGATAAGTTCTCCTCCGAAACCATTTTGAAAACAAATATTCCAATTTTTCCTAAAATTGATTTTATCATTGATGGTAATCATAAATGATAGTGCCCTCTACAAATCCTAAAGAGGTTCAAGAAATCAAGTTGAATATGGTTAATTACTATATGAAAACAACCTAAAAGATAATCTTTTCTTCATACCCAAGAGTCTTTAATTATCTCTTCTATCATTCAAATGTAGAAAATCACATTACTTGTTTTTCAGTTTTCCTTATACTCTCCAAACCTAGCATCATATTTTAGAGATAAATAAGATTTTGAATCTCACCTTTGAATGACCTTTTTGAATCTCTTAAATAAACTAAAATACAATAAACCATAACCATGACTCATCTTTACTCATTTATCTTTTCGCTACTACATGCTATTGTTGGTATGAAAGAGACCTTTGAATTAAGCAATTAGATATTAGACTAATCTCAAAATATGTAAGATCTTCTGTATCCTTTTACTTATTCATTTTTCACTGTTTTCTTATAAATCATTTGTCTCCTGTTAGACTATTATATCACCTTACGCAGATAGTCAAATATAAATAATTCAAAGAAATCTTAGACTCTCATATTTGAACATATTCCTAAAATTTGCTTACTATCTATTTAGTAGCAAAAGAAGAACTTAAGCTCATAATTCCCCCTAGGAATCGAGAGGAGGTTGCCCTAAAAATCTCAAATCCTAAGTCATCTAGTTCCAAATCTCTAGAGTTTCTTAACTCAAAAGAATTATCCATAGGTAATGACCCCAATATCAACAAAGCAAACTAGCAATTAGGAAAAAGAAACACAATATTCTAGATACCGTTCTTGGAGTTTTTGATGTTGTATAATCCTGCTGATTATATTCATCGTCAATCCCAATAGGATGTTATGAGACCGCCACTTTACTTACCACCACTTCTTGATCTCCTCTAAAAAGAAGAAGAATATTCAAGATCAAGAGCAGATATTACTACTGAACTTACATTGGTTTTCTTCTTGTAATCTTTTACTAATTTTTCACTACGATTCTTAATGTCAATGAAAATTCTTCGGGCACAGTGGGATTGAGTAATCCTCTTGCGATAATTAAATTCAAATTTACTGAAGCCTAACTTAAGCTTCTTTCATGATCGTTAACTAATAAGTCCACTTTTTTTATGAACATGTCACTCAATCCTGTAAGTATTTTGCAAGTCTTTCACTCATTTTCATTACATAAGTATTTTACACATCTCAACCAATAGATGAACAAGAGAGATATAGTAAAAGACAACTTTTTATTAAACTATTTACAATGAAAAATAGATTTGCAATATATGCTTGTCAAAACTCATTACAATTATTACTCAAGGCCTTCCTAATCAAAGCTCTTCACAAAGAACTTTCACAAAGCTTTCAAATTCTCTCTATATAGATGATTGAAAAATTAACAAAATGATCTAAACAATATGCTTTTATATAGACTTATAAGAACTTATGGACCAAGTACGCTAAATATTCACTTTCAATAATAATTCTAGTAAGTTACTAGAAAGTTACCATTTCTTCTATTAATTCCATTAAGTTAGTGGAGAGTTGCATCTTTTAATTCATTAACTATACTAAGTTAACAGAGAATATGGTCCAAAAGCATGTCTCATTTTGTTGCCATATTATTCAACCACTTCCCAAAGAGAAGTTCTCTCACTTTGCAAGGTAGCATTCATACTTTATAATCTTATTACTTCCTTCTTGCCATGTAGCATCACATTACTGCCTCTTAAACCGACAAGTAGCTTAATAAGCATTTAGTTAGTTATCCCAAGCCATTTTTGGCTACAGTTCATACAAACATACTCATAATGCAATTACATTATTTCATAACTTAAGTTAAATCGTGATATTATATAATAAACCTCAAAAAAATTATATCTTTATATTTTCTTGTCAAAGTCAGGTTTTTTACGCACTTGTGAGCATAACATACTCAATTTTACATCCAAATCTTATCTATTATCAAAATTTTGCTTAATATGCACAAGCAAATGTATATTATTGCTTACTCTCTTTATTGATATGTTTGTTTACCTTATCTATTCGCAAATTTTTGGGTTGTTACTTTCATTTTATAATATCTTTATTTATGAAAAACTAAATGTTAAAACTTTTCAAAAAATATAACATCTCTCGTGTCACCACACTCCACAAAGTTTAGTCAATGTCTTTTACCTTTTATTTTTCGATTGATTCATTTGTTTCTATGATTTTTGCTTCTGGGTATCATGAACTCAATAGAATGGCAACGTTTGGAGGAGTCTATGAGTCATTTTTCTCTTTGAAATCGATGGTCTTGCTCGATTCGCCATTGACGAACACAACAAGAAAAGAGGTTGTGTTATTTAGAGTATTTCTATGAAAAAGTTATAACTTTTTTAAGTATATTATTGATTGTGGGACATTGCTGTAGAATGTAATGGTCAAGGAGAAAAAGCAAGTGGTAGCACAAACAGTCCATCATCTCACAATCGAAGCAATTGATGCTAGTAAGAAGAAGTTGTATGAAGCCAACATTTGGGTCAAGCCATGATTTCACTTTAAGTAGCTGCACGAGTTCAAGAAGATGACTATTTTTTCTCTCAACTACTCCATTCCACTGGGGTGTATATAGACAACTTCGTTGAGAAATAATGTCTTTTTGTTGAAGAAAATCTTGAAATTTTGTGGACATATATTCCCCTCCAAATTGAGAATGAAAGATTTTGGTACTTTTAGAAATTAGTTTTCGATTAAAGTTAGAAATTTTCGAAAAACATCAAAAACTTCATATTTACATTGCAAAAAATATACCCAAATAAAATGACTGTGGTCATCAATAAAAGTCACAGAGTACTTGTAATGGGCATGACATATGACTGGTGAAATCCCCCATACATCACTGTGTATTAAATCAAAACAATGAGATGAATGTGGTTCATGAGATGGTAAACGAAGAGTTTTGCTTTTTCCTATTTTGCAACTAGAACAATCAAAGGTGACATCTTTATAAGAAAAAGGAATTTTATTACTGAGCAGTCCAAATTTTAACATGGATAGAAGAGTTCTATTATTAAGATGACCTAATTTCGCATGCCACAACTTGCAGTCATCTTGAATAGAATTACAAAACAAAGAAATTACACTCATAGACTTAGTCATTGCATTAAAATGAAGTGGAAAGAGTCTACCTCATTTAGGTCCTGCGGCTACTGTCTTCCCTGACACCAACTCCTGCACAACACAACCAGAAGGAGAAAAAACAACTTTGCAATTATTTTCCACCATTTGTCCAATAGAAAGTAAATTAACAGATAAATCAGGAGAAACAAAAACAAGTTTCATAGATGGAAAAGAAGAAATATCACCAATGGAAGGGATGGGAAGATGATCTACATTAGCTGTCTCAATTTTCAAGTTGCCATCGTATTTTTTGATATTAATAAGATCATCAAAAGAAGGAGTCATGTGATTCGAAGCTTCTGAGTCAAAAAGCCAAGTTTTAGATAGAGATGTATTTTTACTAGTAATGCCAAGAGCAGAGACAGTTGAAATAATCATCTGCTGAACATTCTCCTAAGTAATAGATGAAGCTGATGGTTGTGGAGAAGCAGGAGCAGCAGCAAGAGCAGGGCAATCAGTCACATCACTGATAGTAGAAGTATGAAAAGTACGAGAATTACAATTTTGAGGATGTTTCTGACATTTTGAAATAATGCGTCCCTTAATCTTGCAGTGGTTACAGAATTTCTGAGAGCATTGATTTGCAATATGGCCAAAAGCTCTGCAACTATAACATTGTGTGTTGGACATATCGCGAACTCGTACTTGTCCTTAACCCACATACACAACATTGAGAGCGTTAGAACTCCTATGTTATTCCAAAGTAGCTTGAGTTAATTGGCGTTGCTCCTCTCTAAAAAGTTCATTCAAACAAATATCCAATGATGGAGAAGGACTCTGTTGCAGTAAATTAGCACATACATGTTCAAACTTAGGCCAGAGTTTCATCAAGAATTAATCCCTCTGACTAATCTAGTGGAAAGCCTGAACATCTTCTAAAGAGGTTGCAGAAATAAAAGCATACACAATTTCTATATATTCAGTCCATAACGTGATAAAACCAGTAGAATATTCCTAAAGATTCCCTTAGGTATAATTAGAAATATCATACTCTAACTGAAAATGCCTAGTTGAGTTCTTCTGGTCATAAACTTTTTTACAACAATCCCATATACCTTTGGCTGTCTTATAAAGTTGTAGATTGACAGCAATAGCAGGTTTCATAGTCTACACTAACTAGCTCTTGACTCTAGCATTTTGAGCTTCCCATTCAGTCGCCTTAATTGGATATGTAGGCTTAGTGTCAGTGCCATCAATATGCCCTTATAATTCTGTTCCTTGAATCTAGAATTGAAATTCCGAAACAAAGTAATTTTTACCCAAAAACTTGACACAAGCTACCTCAGTTTTGTCCATGAATGAGATTCGAAAAAGAATACTAAGAAAAATATCCCACAAGTTTTGAATCAAGAAACAATCACTCTTTCCAAGGTTTAACCCAAAAAATTAAGACTCATAAAAGAATATATTCACGATGAACAAAGAGGGGCTCTGATACTATAAAAATACTAAAGAACACAAGACAAAATTTTGTGTAAAGCTTGGATGCCCAAAACTATAGGCTCTACCTTCAATATATAGAATATGTACAAATGACCAAATCTCGTAATTATAGGTACAGCAAATAATATTCCCTAATTATTGTAGAATATTCTAATCTAAAGATGGTATGTAATTATAAAGAATATTACAATGATACTATAGAATCTAGACAAATATCATTGACATAGATAAGTTATTGGGAACTTCATCCTATCCTTTATGGGTAGTCTTCCTACAAGCCCCATCCAAAGTATGAATACATGTGAGGGGTTCATATCACAGTCTCATGCTATATTTATCTAACTTACTTTGTTGTTTATCCTTCTTTGTAGGAAAAGTCTATATGCTTTTGTTCTGAATCTCTTAGAGCCCGTTGCAATCCACTGCGCTTCATCTTATTCAGTAATCTGATATGTTGGCATGTTCCCCATCAATATATCTACATTTTTACTATTGTGTTAGGGCCAATACCATTGATTGTTTCTAATTAAGTTATTGATCTTAGCATCTAATCTCACCACCAGTTTTAGGTTCTGCAACTCCTCTACTTTGTATAATAGACCTTTTGAATGCCAATTGTCAAACCAGAACATTGTATTTTCCCCATTTCCAATCTTGTGTACTATCAAGCTCTGCATCCACTATCTTGTCTTTAAGATTTGCCTGAAGTTCCATGTCATATCCTGCTTTATTTCTAATTTCCATATGTTGCTTTTTCTTTATGTATAAATGATGTATCCACTACACCTAATGATCTTCCTTCTTCCTACATAACCTCCATAGGTTCTTGGCTTAACTTACTCTATTTAGTAATCTTGTTGATTGTAGCACCAAGGTCCCTTTTTCTTTTGGTTTGAATATTGTATCCTTGCCCACTTTTTTCATTTTGCTTCCATTAATTGATCCTCCCTATAAAAAGTATCTCAGTTTTTTTATTTATCTGCTTCAACACACTTCTTGGCAGTGATATTTAGCTAATCTAGTAACTTGTTAGGTTGCTCAATATTGACTGTACCAATTACAGTCTCCCCCTATAACTTAGACATTTGTTGCTCCAGTGGTTTATTCTACCATCCAAAGAATCCAACAGTAGTTTACAGTTAGTAGTCGTAACTCTTTTTTGTGAGATTGGTACCTCCAAGATATTTTATAGGAAGGTTTCCTTAATGCAACCACTTCTCCATAACTTTTCATACAGCTTCAGAATTAGTGTTTAAGGATAGGTAAAAACTGCTCTTCCTCAGATGGTTTTTTAAGCATAATATAGCTTTAAAGTCCTCCAATGATTGCATGAGTACTTTGATAAGTTGCTCGTCAACCTTGCAAAACAGTAGCAAGTCATTTGCAAATGTTAGACGTGATATTTTGTCAACTTTGCATCTGTGATGATACTGAAATTTTGGACATTTTTTCACATTTTGTGCTATTATGGTTGATGGAATATCCATAAATAGCATAAAGAGTGATGGGATAATAGGTCCCCTTACCTTAATACCTTTTTTACTCTTATCAGCCAAGTGGGTTCACCATTTATCAAGAAACGTAGAGAATTTGTAGAAACACATATCTTAACCCATTTTCTAAACAAGAGAGGATACTCTGCTGCTCTTAAGATGCTAAACAGGAACTTCCAGTTGATTGAATCATACACTTTTGCTAGATCAATCGTTATAGTATAGATCTGCATTTTGGTGTTGGTGTTGTAGCTCTTGAGAATTTCCTAGCATAATAGGATGTTTATGCCTATTATTCTCCCTTTGATGAAAGCATTATATATTGGATCTATAAATTTCCCCAGATTCTTCCTTAGTCTATTGGCTATTATCTTGGTAATGGTTTTATAGAGTATGTTACGACAGGAAATAGGCCTAAATTGATCCAACTTGGTAGCATTTTGTTGTTTAGGGGTCAGGCTCACAAAGTTTTTATTATACTATTTCAATAAAGTTCCTCTCATGAAGAAATCCTTAACAACTTATATTACTTCCCCTCCTATGATATCCCAATTCTTCTGAAAGAATCTTCCATTATATTCATTAGGGTTTGAAGCTTTATCAAGATTCATTGAAAATACAACTTCTTTTATCTCTTTTTTAGTTATTTCTTTCATAATTTCAACCTTGTCCTCCTCTGAAATTCTCCTTATCCTCCTCTTTATATCATCAGGGATGAGCTCTACTTCATCTTTTGTTCCAAACTGTTTAGTAAAGTACTCATTATTAACTTTTTCTTTATTTATGATCATAAAATTTCTGACCAATTTCATCTTCAAGGTACTACACATAGTTCTCATTCCTTTTTGCCCTTATAGTGATTATGTTGTACTTTGTGCATCTTTCACCTTCTTTCAACCATTGCACTATAGCTTTTTATCTCAACAACTTGTTTATATCTTCTAGTGAGTTATTGTATTTGTTTATTATGTCAATTTCCTCTTGTCTTAACTGATTTTCTTCTAGTTTTGCTAGCATTCCCCTCTCACAGTTATGTAGTTCGTCTAGTGCTCTAGTTGTTGCCTCTTATTCTAGAATTCTGAATTCCTTGCTTAGAAATTTAACCCTTTCTTTCATTGTGGTTTTTCCATCAAATGGATGAACATTCTGAATGGGGCATTTCTTCTTTCAGTTGGGGTATTGAACTTAATCATAATAACACTATGATCAGAGGTATTTGGTTCCTCAAAGTTGGCAGCATTAATTGGGAAATGAGTCAACCAATTTCCATTTATCATACATTGGTTCAGTTTCTTCAATAAGAACTAGTTTCCACTTTGCTTATTGTTCTAGGTGTAATCATTCCCATAATATTTGAGGTCTGTCAACCCAGTTTGCTTAGTTAGTTTATGTAGTTCCCTACAACTTTTCTTTGTCTAATTCCTTCCTCCCCATGTTTCACTTACCTTAAGAGTGCAATTATAATCCCCGATGGTTACCCAAGGGTGAATTTTTGTATTACTAAACCTCACCATATCCTCCCACAGTGATTGTCTTTGAAAGTGTAATTGGTTGCATACACAACTGAGATTGTAATAATCATACCTAAATTTTTTATCTTCATATGGCAATTTATCACTTGGTCTGTAGCATCCCATCGCATCATTTCTAGTTTCTGGGTTTTATACCCAATTATAATTCTCTCTTCTATATGCTTATCATGGTTAGAGATTGCTTTCCCCTAAAAACCATAGGTTGTTTTCCAATTGTTCCCTTTTTACTTTTGTTTCAAGTAAACCAACAAAATCAGCTAGCTTGCTTTGAATCAAGCCCCTAACTGCTTGCTGTTTATTTAGGCTATTTGAACCTCTTACATTCCATACTACTAATGTCATCATTTCTTGTTTTTACCAATCCTCTTTCTTCTAGATTTCCTACCAACTTCAGTAGTGTTGTCATTCTTTTGTTTGGTTTCAAGGTTTTACTAGTGTTCAGTTACTGCCTTCTTTCCTTTCTCAGGAATTTTTTGTTTTCTTGGTTTTGTAGTGGTAAAGAAGTGTCTTCATGTAGTGCATTTCACTCCCTATTGAGTTCCCCATTGTGTTTCATTCTAGTTTCTTCAACTGGTTCCTTTCTCTCTTCATTGTTTCTTTCTACTTGTTATGTCCCCTCTACACTCTCTTGGTTTTCTTCCTAATTTTCTTTCTTTCTCCGGACCCTTTTTTCCTCTTTATCCTTAGGTATCCACATATAAGTTATCCCTATTTGGTCCTCCTCTAATTCTTCTCATTCAGCCTCATGATCTTTAAAGAATCTGGTAATTTCTTAATGATATCGACATTAATACACAACCTAGCAAATCGGATCCTTCTCATCTTTTTTGTGTTTTCATCCATAGCCTAAGGTTTTCTGACCTTGCTAGCTATATAGCTCATCCCTTCCACACACCAATACTTTAAGGGAACCTTATGAAAATTAACCCACATTAGAATTGTCTCCATTTTGCTTGTGTCCTTGGTAATCCCTGGGTGCCATTTCTTAAGCAAAATTGGATGCCCGAGGACATGCCATGGTCCTGCTTCTAATATTCTCTAAGCATCCTCATCAGTATTAAATTTAAACATAAATGATTCGTCCTCATTCACCATAGTATTGACCAACCTCATATTTTTCCATGCATTATTAGCCTAGTAATTAATTACAGGGAAAGCTAAACATTTCTCAAGGAAGATTCCTACTAAAGATGAGCTCCATTTTTTACTCCAAGTCGCAACACCTCCAAGGGCATTTGGATAGGTTCATTTACAGATATTGTAGCGCCCCCTCACCGTAGGGTACATATCGGGACGCCCGAGGGTCGCTCCGACACGTATCCCACGATAAAGGTGC
>JANVCQ010000001.1:12373672-12389328 GCA_025531925.1 Erythroxylum plowmanianum
CATCTAATCCAAATAATTCTTTTCTCCTCCATTTTCCTTAAGGCAAAAATATCTATAACACAAGTCATATACAAAAAATCTCATTTAATTTCATTTTCATATTTATAATTTCCACTAAAAGTTCGGGGCCCAACATGTCACCCCAAGATTGGTCCACTTGTCACACAATAATTTGTCCACTTGTCACACATTTTACTATGTCAAATATCACTTAATTTTAGGCTTATTCACCCTAATTTTTCATGTATCAATTTATCCTACCACTTGGAATTTATTTTAATTTTTACCAAATGTACATTTAATCTATTAGTCTCTCAATTAATAACATTTAATCCCAATTTATTAATTGAAATCCAAACATATCAAAATTCAAGATATATCAAATCACAATTCACATCATGTTCACTTAACTTTTTTCATATCCCAGAATAAGTTAATTGAGTGCATATGCTATCTTTGTAATTTGTACAAATATCAATTCGTGTATGAATACTAATGTTATGTATTATATGCAATGCTTAATCTAAGTTTGAACCCTAAGTATATACCAGAAAACAAGATATTACACTTTGTCTCCAAGCCCCCTAAGAATCATAAGCATCCTCTACTGCAATGCAACTTCACTCGTATGTTTTAGTGTGAAACTTGAAGGATGTGTAAAATCCATTTCTTTACTTAAAATTGGTCTCAATTAATTAATTAGACTGGACATGTAGGTTACATATACTAAGGTAACCTAAAAACTTTCAAGCTGATGCTCAGTTATGGAATTTATGTTATTTGGAAGGAGAGGGATATAAGCACCTTTCAAAATCAACAAAGGAATATCTAAGACTTCATATTATGTACCTTCAAGTATATAAGAAATATGATCATTTCTAAGGAGATCCTTAAGGGCATGAATAATGATGTGACTTCTATTTGGAATGTATTCCAACATCTTATCACCATTGAGGCTTCAAGTTAATTTAGCATTAAAGTCTTTATGCTATAGTTAGAATGGTTTGTCAAAGTTTATTCTTTTCTTGCTCCCCTAGCCTAATAGGCAACAATTTCAGTCTTGGAAGTAGTTCCCTCGATTATAGTTTTGGGAGATGCTTTGGATTTAGTTGTTTTGTTTTAGTAATACAATTTTATTATTATTATTATTATTATTATTTATTAATTTATTCTTTTTCTTTTTAAAAAAGGTGGTAATTCTCATCTTCAAAGTTCAACAAATACATAAATATCTCCTATCTCGAAGAAAAGAAGAAGAAAAAATTGTCAATATGGAATAAACTACTCTTTTTTGTTATAATTGACACATTTACTTTTGTATTTTTATTAGTTTTTAATCTTAATTAACAATCGCCTACTATAAGTAATTACTAACCACAAGTCACAAATTATTTTCTTTCACATTAATAGTAATCAGTTGTATCCTCTTAAAATCAATACTTGTATGGGTCAAGGAGAGTCGACCACAAGTTATAGCAGTCTGGAAAATAGTTTATTGGTGGTTTTAGCTGGGTTAAGATACTATGGTTCTTGTCATGGCAGTTTTAGCCAAGTTTATCATATTTCCTTAGAAAAAAACATACTGAAATAGATGGAGGCTAAAAGTTGAAGCAATGGATGATTCTACATATTCAAGATAGATATATTTGTCACGCTTGTTCATTGGATGCTATCTAATAAGTATTTCTGCTGTAAAACTGTACTGGTTCAACTTATGTCCTACATTTCAGTAAAATGAATGGGTTGTAGGATGTTTCCTTTGCACCAAGAGGTGTTTCAGTTGTTACTTTCTGCTTATTTAGCAATTAGTCTCCAAGATGCTACAAACTAACTGTCAGTTTACTACTCTTTAGCGAACCTCTTCAACTTTCTCTATCATTATCTTTTAAGAACTAAAGGTTCCCAAGCAGAGCAGAGCAAGGATAAGTTTGGTTGAGAAGATTAAGAGCATTAGTAAGCAAAAGAAAGAAGATAATTTAAGCTAGGGAGAATTGCCAAGATAAATCAGTAAGTGTTAGATGATTTTGTAATTAATTAATTGATTGAAATTTATAGCAAAGGAAAAAAATATTAAATAGATTCACAAAAAAGTGAGGAGAAAAAAAGCTAAAAATAGGAGAAAAATAAAAAAGTAAAAGCCACTCTTATTTATGACCCCACAAACCATTAACATGCATTAACAACAACACCGACGCCACTAATAACATAGGCAAGAAAACTAGAATCAAGATCATTCATCATCAGTCAATTTGTCTCACCCTCTCTTCAATTCTTCCCTTCTTTAGGTTTTTTCTTCGATCTATTCGTATCCTTCTCTTTCTTTTCTTTTTTTTGTTTTAGTTTTAGTTTTTCTTTGTTGTTTTTACCTGTTCCAGATCTTCATTGCAGATTCATGCTAAAAGATTGAATGTTTCCTCATATTTACTTTTTGTTTTTTATTTACTTCGTCCTCTTATGTGCTTTATTTGGTGGGCACGGTTTGGTTTTGAGAGACCTGAAGGCTATCTACTAGGTTTCAATTGTACGGTCTTTCTATTATCTATTCAATTCTACAATGAGGTTGATATAAGTCCTGGGATTTATGTTCCTATCTTGTATTTAATTTCATTACATCCTTTTTACGAAATTTTAAAAGTTGCAGTGTTTTTTGTTCTAGGAATGGCAGGTTATAATCTTTATATCTTCATAAGTTCTTAAAATTTTTATTTTTTTAAAATTGGTCACTGGATGCATCTTTCTCTGAGTTGTGACCCTAAGAAATTTTGAATCTTCTTAATTGGATACTTCTATTAGTGACGGATCCAATTAAATTATTTCTTGTCTTTCTATCTTTGGTCGCGAATTAGGATTAATAAGGGTAGCACAATTATATCTATTTGTTGCAGATTCCCAAAGTTCTTCATTTGATTTTTGTGATTTTCACTTGAATAACTTGCGGTAGTTTGAAAGGTTATTAATATCTGTTTTATTGGACATTCTTTTAATCTGAAGTGTAAACGTTGAAAATGGTTCCATAAAATACCTGATTTAATATGTCACAGAGAAGTTGCGTAGTTGATCTTTGCCTCAAGGATACTATTATACTTAACATATTCAACCAGGCAAAGTTCATTTCCTCTGCATTGTTGCAGGTAACCCAACTTATTTTACTCTAGAGAATGTCTCCAAGGTCAACATCCAAGACCAATTCCAAAGATAAGACCTCTACAGGTCCAACAAGGAATACCAAAAGGCATCCATTAAGCCCTCTGGATCTACTAACACTATAACTGCCAGTCCAGCAAGCTGTTATGACCCCATGTTTGGGACTTTCCATCCTTTTGAAATTCCATTAGGTGCTTCACCCCCACCTTTAAATGATAGTGGATCTTTCAGGATTATTGATGACAATGACGAGCATTCCAGTAGCCCTCATGAAACTACACCTGAGTATGACTCAGTTTCCAACAATAGGAGCTACTCTGGTGAGTCAGAAGACCCAAAAGAGAAGTTAACAAACTCTACTAGGTTAGAAAATGCGCCTGGACTAGAGAATGATAACCGTGAGAAGATCCGTTTAAAAAATGAGAAGAAACACTAGTGTTAGAAAGAGAGGCGAGCCCAAGAATTGCATGAATGTTGCACTGGATATCTAATGTCAAGAAAGCTGGAGGCATTATCACAACAACTTGTGGCAATGGGGTCCTCTAATAGGTCAACTTTGGCCCTTATCCTAAACGATGGTAGGTTGGAAGAATCAATCAGTTGGCTTTTCGAGGCAAATGAAGACGAAGCTAATAGCAACAAAAGTAAGTTTGTAGGTGGTAGTAACTTAAAAATAGATATTATTGAGGAGATTTCTTGGATGTCAGAAATGGAGGTGCATTTCAAATGCTCAAAGTAAGAAGTTGAAAGGTCCGTTGTTGCTTTTGAAGGGGATCTTGTGAAGGCAAAGGAGACACTACAAGCACAAAAGAGAGAAGTACTTGCTACTCCAATCTGAGAAGAAACATCTGTTTCCTAGAAGTTGAACAAGTCCCCAGTGAAGCCTGTCTCGACTGCTTCAATTATGTTACAACTGAGCAGGGATGAAAGAGACTTAAATTATATGAGAACAGGAAGCATATTGCCAAATTATGCAGAACCTACAAGCAGACATTTGTAGCTTTTGAGTCAACGGAAGGCATTAGCTGATAAGAGGTAGGCTACTATAGGATCAAGCCTTTCATTCTTAATAGCTGTTGGCCTACCTTTTCAAGTAACACCTGCATCAACAAAACTGGAGATCCAGAATGGTCTTACTGGAGATGAAGTGAATAGTTCTTAGCATATGATGAGGGAACCAACAGTTATTATGCAATGACCACAATCTATAAATCCCATGCAAAATCCACTTCCTGAAATAAGTTCCTTACCTTCTGTACCAACATTTGGATGGTATTCAAATAATGTTTCGGGTGAAAGCATAATCGTAAATGGTAAATTACTTCAAAGCACTGGAAGCCTTAACCGTTAAGTCAGAATTCAGAGCAATTTTATCATCCAATATCATATAAAGGAACCCATGTAATGTCTAGTAGCCCAATAGATTTCACATCCAAGCTGGGAGATTCATGGGGCACGACGGGGAAATCTCTTTTAGTTCCTTCAAATCCCCATGGTTCATATGGTATAGTAACTCCAAATTCACCATCACTTGTAGTGCCATCATCACTTGGTCTATTTAGTGGCTGGTGCTCAGCAAGAACTTCAAGTTCATCTTCACATGTTGATTGGAATACAGGCGGTTTGATACCTGGTTTAGACTACACTAGTATAGATTGGACTTTGGATATGATCCTGTTAGCGACCAAGTCAAATGGGTTGTGGCTGGGGCTATCTTCATTGTTGAGTAATAGTTCTGCCCAGAGGATGAGCAATACAAGTGGGTCATGCATACTAGGATTATGGGATGGTGGAGTGTCATAAGAAACATCTCAAGCTAGTCGGAATGAATGGACCTCTCCTTTTGCAGAAAAGGACAAATTTAGTCTGCGTAGGCGTTATGTTACCTCTCCTTAGGACTAACGGATGGGACTTTGAAAAGGGAGAATTGAAGCAATGGTTGAGGCCGGTTTGGATGTTGATTGTTGTCTCTTGTTTCAGTCGTAAATGCTTTTACTAGTCCTGGCTTTACATGACTCTTTCTCCAGTTCATTACATGTCTTACTTTTCTTACCGTGTGTACTTAGAAGTTAGCAAATCTTTCTAATTCCCTATTGCCTCGTTGTGCTTCAAAAGCATAATCCCTTTTTGAGATTGTTGATTTGCCTAACACCAGAAGACTAGTAGCCCACCATGAAACACCAACCCACTATATGAGATTGTTGGTGTATCTAGATTTTTTATATTAAACTAAATGTTCCATATATTGGAAAATTCATAAAGAATAAACTAGCTATGTGAGCAGGAGCTCAAATTATTATACCTTTTACCAATTAGTAAAATGTTTAGAATGAATTTTAGGTGTTCTAACTTGCAACCCCTTTTACTGAATTCTAAAATTATGTTCCAGACTTGTTTATAAAACCTTACATGTTAATGGATAAATTTATGTTGTTTCTGATGAATTGAGTAGAAAAGGAACAAGGAAAAATAAATAGGAGAAGGAAGGAACAGTGATTTCGCTTTACTGCTTAATTATTTGGTGAAATATCCCATAGATATGGTGAAAATGAAAGTTACATCCTATAGACTCAACATGTATATTCCTCAACTTCTTCTCTGTCTTTACGAAACCTAGACTAAAAATATCTATTAACTTTTACTGTCTCATCCAGACCTAACATAATCCCGAAGTTGATATCTTATAATTGCAGCTTATGGCAAAAGTCGAGGGAAAATGGAAACAAGGCTCTCTAGAGACGTCCCATAAGCAAGGTTGTTCTCGGATATTTTCCTGTATATTCTACAGAAATTACAATGATTTATAATAGAATGAAATATAGATTGATGTAATATTAAAAATTTGTTGTTTGGGAAGAAAAAAATGATTCATAATATAATATAGTGATACGTTATTTAGAAGAAGAGTTTATAATTTGATATAGTAAAATGTTGTTTATCATTTTACATTTCATCTTAAACCTCCCAAATAAGAGATTATTTATTTTTACTGTTTATGATATAATGAGATGTAATATAAAACTCTTTTCTTCCATCTTTTTATTTTTATTCTATTATAAAACTTACATCCCAAATGAACGAATAATATATGTCTATTTCAAGGGCTGGGGTTTCTAACTTTTGGGATTAGGATTTTTAATTAAAATTAACTTAATTAATATTATTTAAATTAGGATATTATAAGAATAATTATTATTTATTTATATTTTAAAATAATGATTAGATCTCAATTATATATTATATGAAATTGTAAAAATTACTAATAATTAAAATTTATAAATATATGATACGTCAATAATAATGTAATACTTAATAAATGAAATGTTAATTTTATTAAAATTCACGTCCACTTAAAATTTATTTTAAACGTTTTTAAAATATGAAGATTTATTTTAAAGGCTCAACTAGTAAAAATATTAAATATTAAATTTCACTTTTAGCGTTTTTCTGTTTCTGACTGTTACGATTTTCAAGATACCTTACGAAATTATACATATACTCATCATGCAGGTTCTTATCCCCAAAAACAACCCTCATCTTCTTGGCATTGTCCAGGTAAACATGTCTCTTCTCATCAACCATAACCAGCTTCAACGACTCTGCAACTGAGCTTCTCGTGAACCGACCATCCTCTTCGTTTCTAGGAATCTCCACACCAACCTTCTTCTCTGCAAAGACCTTCCCGTTCAAGCCTTGGTCTAAATAAAACGGCAGTAACACAAGCGGTCGACCAAAGTGGAGCCCTTCTATGATTGAGTTCCAACCACAGTGAGTCAAGAAGCTGCCTACCGATTCATGAGCTAATATCCTGATCTGTGATGCCCAACTCGTCCAAATAAGGCCATGTCCTCTGGTTCGATCCTCGAAGCCATTAGGCAATGCCACCTCGTCCTGTTGTTTCCTTAGAGCCCATAAAAATGGCAACTTTGACAGCTCTAGACCAAGTGCAAGCTCTGTTATGTCTTCTTCACTTAGTTTCACTTCACTTCCAAGTGCTACAAAAACCACCGAACTTTTGCTCTTTGTTTCCAGCCATTCGTTGATCGTATGCCAATAATGATCATCGTCGTTATTATGAAAAGAGGGTGGCAATAGCCCCACCGGAATAACTGGCTTCTGGTGAAGTGCTCCGACCAGTTGTAACCATTCAGGTTCGAGTTCCATGCAGCTTCGAACAGCTAAAACATCGGAACCTGAAATAACTGAACCAAGTCGATACAAATCAGACACACATGAGGTCTTAAACCTAATGCCACCAGCAATTTCTTTTGCCTGATATAAGTGAAACGCAAGGTTTGTTTCAAAAGGAATCCACTTGGGAGGGACGATGAAATGCTCCGGCTCAGTCCTGGCATCTTCTTCATCACCATTTATAAGGGCATTTGTTGATGGTCCAAAGAAGCATAGAGTCCAAGCATTTAGTGTGCTGAAGTGGGCGCATGAAACTCCAAGTTTTGCAGCAATAGGTGGCAACCAGTATGGAGCAAAATCATAAATGATCCAATCTGGTTTAGAATTTTCAAGAAAAGAAGCCAAGTCTTCCTGTAATCCATCGTATGCCTCTTTAAGGTATTGATGCTTGTATAATGGTATATCAGTAGTGGCCTCTGCATCTGAAGGGAGGTGCTTATGAGATGGCAGAGTAAATTTGACGAACTTTATTGGAAAGATTGAGTTTGGCGCGACAATTGGGAGGCGATCAATGTTTCTCGGGGTAGAAATGAAGGTGACCTGGTGACCCTTTTGAGAAAAGAACTGCGCAAGCTCTAGATATGGGATAATGTGACCAAAGGCTAGATATGGGAACATAGCTATGTGAAGCTTTTTGTTTTGAGACATGTCGACTGACATTTTGAGATCTATATTTGTGGCTTTGTGAAAATGGATAAGAGTTGACCAAGGATATAAATTCTCATCTACACCTCTCCTGATCATTCAATGGTCTTGTTATGCAGTTATAACAGAACATGCTTAATTGCCTTCTCACGGTCAATTTAGTATATCATATTAACCGGTACTATTAACTCCTAGTTCACTGGAAGTTATAATAATCACAAATAACTGATGAATAAATGAACTTAAGAAATAAATGGTCCGTTTTTAGTGTTAAATGTTGAGGCTTTTAGCCGTTGAAATGTTTAAGAATTGCTTGTTACCCAAAGCAGATCAAATGGCAAGGAAGATTGCAAAGCGGGGAACTGAGTTGTGTACAGCCGTATGAAGCTTACTTATTGAAATAGGGCAATATATTCCTAGGTTTGGGAGTGCAATAGAAAATTCTCTCTGATTCATAAGCTTTAGTCCTGAATTAAGCATCTTTGTTGAAAAGCTTTAAGCCAGTAATATAATCCTCACAGTGGTTTACATGAGGAACAATTGCAGCCAAATCAGCGTTCACTTTTGGTCCTGTCCTGCACTCATAACTTGGAGGAGAATGGTAGCAAGGCTCCATGGACTCGGCTCGACCACAAGCTGGATGAGGAGTCATTCTTTTCTCTGGCTTGACCAGAATCCACGGCCTCAAGCCTGCAAGGCCTTGAGATACATAGCCAAAGGTAGACCAAGAGCTAGTGATCAACTCATCACATAAACTTAGGAGATTCATTTCAACCCAAGCCTTCATGTTGTGCATATGATCCCCAAAGTGTTGAATTCCTTCATGGCTTGGTTGGTAAACTCCGACTACCTCCCCATTCACAGTTGGAGCCATCCAGTACATATTCTTTATATGCTCATAGTATTCTGAATATAGAGATGTAACCACCACAGCCTTTGTTGTCAGGTTTATAGATGGAGGAACTACAAGTTTATGTGTGTCTACTCCTGCCAGTATTTTCTTCTCCTTTATTGTACAAGCTAAAATTTGATCCATCACAACATGAAATGGGCTAACTTTATGATCGAAGATCCTTATTTGCAGACCGACCCTCTTATCTGCCTTAGCTAAATAGGACTCGTAAAACCTCGTGATAAGTCCCCATGCCCTATTGGAGGGTTGAAAAAGATAATGAGCCAAGTTGTGAAAGACAATTTCTTTGTTGGGGAACATTTTGTTTAGTTTTTGGTCAAAGGATGGGATCAGAAAGAGTGATGGAGTAAAGTACTGATCTGATTTTATAATTAGCCAAGGGATGTTTCCAAGGAAAGCTTGGTGTTCTGGGCAGAAAAATAGCGTATCACGATCGTCAGCATCGTGAGCCAGGTACAGATGCATGTAAAGCGGAGACAGCTCCATCATCGTCTTGATGGTGTTAGTCTTCATCATGTTTCCATAACTATGTGGAAACTTCTGATCAAATAGTTTGAACTGATTCTTTAAAGGAAAATCTGCAGGGAGTAGCCATGATGTATTTGGAAATGGCTCACAAAATAGATCAATCATGTCAGCTTCGAATTCGACAAGAAAAACTCGGTCTGTGATGACAGCATATAGGAACGCTGAAGCCATGCTCAGAATCCTGTTTCCTAACCCTTCAAGAGCTGTCCAGACAACGTAGTGACATCCTGTCGGTTCAGAAACATTGCCAGATTCCAGTTCTTTTATTGCCCTATTATACATTTCTGTATAAGGTGCACATCGCTTATGATGCTCCTCATAATCTCGTATCTTATTAAGGAGATATGGAGAAATCTTTTGATGGGAGATTTTGCGGTATAAGACAGACTGGAACCTGCTTAAGCAAGACCCTGTATCTTTTTCCGAGATCCAAGTTTCACCAGGCATGTCTTCTGCCACACCAGTAGATTCAACTGAGTATGTTTCTGAGTCTAATTCAAAGAAAAAAATATTCTTAGCACCTAAAATGAAGATCAAGAGAAGTTGATATGGTAAAACTTGAACATCAATTTAAACAATGCCGTGTTCAATATGCAGATTGTTTTTGTTTAAAGGGCCTTGAAGAAACAACAAAGTCTATCTTCCGTGCTTAGCACAGCAGTACCTATCCAAACTGAAAATTTTCAAAGCTTGGACCAGTTAATCCTCATAATCAGCAACTGAAAACTTAAAAAATTCACAAGTTTTTCTTTACATGAATTTTAGCAGCTAATTATGTTGATATATAAACAAAAAGCACAACATCGCGGGGTGACAAGAGTTAATAACTATGCCTGGTATAATTAAGCAATGCCATGGACTTACTTGCTTCCGAATTTGCAGAAACCCAAGATCTTCCCATCAAGGGCTTAACTTTGGTGAATCCCATTAGATAGAACACTTGGTTTTGATAAACGATTGATAGCATAATTGCCAAAGAAAAAGCCATCAAACAATAATACAGTGTTCCATTGAACCTCGCCATGCTGATGCCCCGAACTCGCTGAACTTGCGTGATTCAAGGACCTGTGAGTATTGGAATAGAGCACATTATGTCCTCCATAACATATTTACAAATTCTAGAGAAACAATCTGGTTTATTTTCTACAAGACTGAAAAAACCATACTGTTGATCATCTGCTGCAGGTTGCAAATTTATCTTAAGTTTACTGGGTTAGCCCGACAAGGGAAAGATTGAACGGCAAAACTCTTAGTCCCTGCCATATATAAAGATTAAGGTCCATATGGTTTAAAGTAAATGAAATACATAAATTTCACTGGAAGAAATAAAAGAATTTCTGATTATCTTTGCATGAAATCCAGAAGTTGGTACCTTGCATTTTCTTGTCACACGTTCCTCACCTCCTCAGAATGCTAAACTTCGCCTGAACTAGTCTATCCAAATCGAATGATTCGGTTTCCCTGTAACAGGAAGTGGTTGTATGATGAAACACGAAGTTCTCTTTTCATTAGTACATAAAAAAAAATGTCGTATCGTGCTAGTTTGTTTACTCCATGTTTCATGACCTTAATATTCCGAAATTCCAAAGGTTCAAACTTGTCAGTTTGCAATTCGGCTATGAAACAGTTTCAACGATAAGGAGTTTTTAATTGGGATTAAAAAAAAATGACCACAGCTACATCCTTTTAGGGCTTGATACATTTGGATGCACGAGCATCTGACTTCCATTCTGTTCATCAGCTTACTAACTAAACGAAAGCTTAGAGGCTAATATAATGGCATCCTTTAAACAAGTAATTAAGATGATTTTCGTGAAAGGACCACTTGTCAATGTAACTTAATTAAGTTAAACTTCTAGTGGCTGCAAGACATGCAGACGCCAATAAGCACCAAACTTATGCGTGTCAATATTTTGACGGATCCAGGGAAACACCGTCTAGGTGAACCAACTAACCATCAAGATATTACCTACAAGTCGACAACTCCAAACTTTATTTATCTTATTCTAATTATTAATTATAATTATAACTTATAGTTATTGCTAACATATTTGAAAACATAATAGCTTACAGATAAAAAACAGGTTGAACATAATAGATATTTTTAATCAAGTTGGACTTAATTGTAAAGTTTGAGAAACTATATAAATAAATATAAGATATTTAATAAATAAGGATCAATATGAGATAATTTAGGCATAATTAATATTTAATTAGAGTAAAATTGAAATTAGAATTAAATTTCAATTAAATTAATAAAATGTCCAAAATATATTATAAATATAATTAGGCTCTAGTGGAGTTAACACTTCTTGCTTAATCCTCTCTATAAGAGTTGTAAAGTTTTCTCCACTTGTCATGTGAATATTGTTAGAGGCCAAGCACTTTATGTGGCTACGGTGGTTGAGATAGATCAATTTTGGAAACAGTTCGTGGGATACGACAAGAAAAGGATTAAGCTTTAGAATAAGATATGAATTAAAATTTATGCTTTATTAAGATTTATATATTAATCATTTTATATAATTAAAGTGATATTAGTTTTCAAAAAATCAAAATACGAAACAAGTTTTATAATTATTCTGCTGCATCAGGGATCAAATCCCGTCCCAAGTTTCCATCAGTTAGTCTACTGAATTCCTCTGGCCTTTTAACTTTAAAGCTTGTAGATTTACGTAGTTTTGTCCGATTAATGATATTACATTAAAATGTAAACTTGATCTACATAACCTATGTGGTCCAAATTATGTTGTTAGATGGGATCACGCATCATCAATTCACATGGTGAGGCAAAAAGTCTAATCGAATCAAAACAGACCATCCTATCTTTAGTCATGTCATATATAAAGTTTGAAATCAGCTTTTACTAGCAACTATAATCCTTTACCTTGGAAAAAAATTTGGAAAGAAGAAGATGAACGAGAAAGAGTTGTTAATAGTGTCGTCTACAACATCTCTGTATATTGATTTTAATTTTTTTATTGAATAGTAGCATAGATCATAAGTGTGCTTAAGGTAAAAAGACTGTCAAACCTTGATTCGTTTAATTCTTTTAGGTGTATTTTGTAGATTAGTTTAATTGGGATTCAACATACATGTTAATTAAAACTCATTCATCTGAAAATTTTAATTCTAATTTTTTAAATATGTTTCTTCTATTCTTTTATAAATCACAGTGTATTTGACTTGTTATTTTTCATGTATTGTTATGATTTCTAGTTTAAATCTTAAGAATTGACATTGATTATTTATACTAGAGCATTGTGTGTTATAGTCGGTTTCCAAAACTACCAGAGTTAAGTGTTAGATGACTTAGTCATATGAATTACATCATATTAGAATGAATTTGGTGCATTTAGGACATGATTTTATGATTTCATTCATATGCATAATATGAGTTTACACACATGAATTCTGATTTAGAAAAATTGCACTCAATTGATATGTTCTGGGATATGAAAGTTTCAAAATGGTTATAATATGATTGTGCATTTATAATGTCTTGTATTTTGATTTACCAATAAAAAGAATTGATGGATTACAATTAGTAATGTGGATTTAATTGTTACAATAGAGAGATTGATGAATTAATATGCACATTTAGCCTAGGAAAAAAATTCAAATGGCCAGACAAATTGACATGTGGAAATTTAGGATGACTAAGCTATAAAATGAGTGACATATGGCAGTAGACTTGAGTGACAAATGGCAGAAGAACTATGTGACATTTGGCAGCCTAAAAAGTGGACATATAGCTAGCTTAGACACTTGACAAGTGTCCTTAAACTCATCTTGCACCTACACCATACGACATAGACACTTCTATAATCATCTTCATTGTATTCTGCTATAACTCTCTTCTTCTTCTTCTCCTTCTCATTGCTGAAACTCCCTACTCCCTCACATCTTGAATTTTTTCTCTAAATTATGTCCATTACCACCTCAAAACCTTTGTCAATTTCTTCAGAAAGATAGTTATATTCTGCTGTCTTCTTCTTGTCTCTACTAAAACTCATCCTACTCCCTCATTGTTCCTAAGATGATCTTGCATGCATGTGAGGCAAAACAGGCTTGAAATATTGAGGTGTCATTTGAGTTGAACAAGTAAATGAAGTACTAATCTATTGTGGCATGTGTTAACAAAAATTATGATGACTGATTAGGGATACATTGAATGTTGTATTGGTGTTAAAATTGTGCTAGAAAATGATGAATGAAAGGGGTACCTTTTATTCTATTTTTGGATGCATGACAACAGTAGTTTATGGGTTGTTGTATGGATGATTTAAGTTGGGATTTGAAGTATAATTGATGATGAATTTATGCTAAAGATAGGCATTATTGAAGTGTTTTCAAATATGGAAAAGTTAGGATTGCATGTATGATGGTATAAAGTGAATGATAATGAAACAAATGAGCAGATTTTTGTGAGATTTAATGTAAACAATATGGAAGCTAGAATAGCATGAAATGAAGTAGCTTTAAAGGATATGAATTCTAGAAAAATTCAAATGGTAGTGATGTCTCTAAGTATGTGAAATTCGTACATAATTAAGGGAAAAAAGACAATGCACGATTGTGGCCCTCAGTGTATGATCGTGGCCTGTTTACTTACTTTCTATCATGATTGTGACATAGTCCCCATGATCGTGGCCTATTGTACGAACTTCTATCACAATCGTGGCATGGTCCCCTACAATCATGGGCTTAATTCTAGAATGCTAATGTAACCCTTGTGTACATGTTGAACCAGCTAAGAAAAAGTCACTCTAAATTGGTGTATTTTAACTTGATTAAGGCTTGGAATGAACCTAGATTGTTGCTTGATTAATTAGTTTGCTTGATTAATTGGTTAAGAGCTTGATAAGTTTAGGTTGTTAATTGATGTCATAACTTAAAGAATGTACTGTTTTGATGTCAATGTATCTAAATCTGGAAATTATGATGTGATAAAGGAATAAAGGTATTCTTATAAATGCAAACATGATCTTAAGGACATGAGTAATGTGTATTAGGCATGAATGAGTGAGCATTAAAGAACATGAGGTAATTATGAATGAGAACTGGGTAATTGTATGGATATATATTGCTAGAAAAGTTTGGTGAATGTATGATTGATGAATTTGGAGTAAATCAAGCTCACTTAAGATATAAACCTGATTGCAAACTAGTTGTATACAAGCTGAAATGTTTGAATGGTCAAGATATTTCTATAAGAATACATACCCAAAAAAGTCAATTGAGCATGCATTGAAACATGACACATATACATGTGCATGATTTTATATTCATATGATTAAACAAATTAGTGATTTGTAAACTATATATGTATTGCATAACGATGGACGCACAAGGTGATCATCAACATTTATACATTGCTGAAACATTGAGGCAATAACTTTTTTGGAGCGTACTGTGAATTAACTTAGATGTGTAATCTCATTTATACGTGCTTATATATGAATTGTATGTTTAATATGGAAAATGTGCATAACTGATTGATAAATGTCAGACTTAGATTCGAAGAGTTTGATATATGTGGCATGAGTACACAGAAATGAAGGGAAATGAAAACATAGCATATCAAATGATGTATCTTATCACATTGAAATGCATGACCAGATACAGGAGTTATGACCAGAGCGAGTGATGTGCAGAAAAGAGCTTTGAGCTCAGGATTATGAAAAAGAGCCTCAGGCTTAGATGATATGGACTTGGTATCCATAATGGATACGGGCGAGCAATGATATTGATATCCACAACGGATACAGGATAGTAAATTGGGTTGATAGACATTTGATCACATCAAAACAAAATGAGAAAGGAAACACGTGTACGTTTGCATATGCATCCTTATATGTATCAAATGATTGAATTGAAATGAATTTTTGAATTATTTTGGAATAGTGAATTACAGTTGAAGTTAATGGAGGTTGTGTTGTGATATGCAATTATAGCTTACATGATATGCTTGTGGAAGTATGATAAACTTTAATATACTTGTTTTTGTGATCTGACATGAGTGAATACGTCGATGATGGTTCATTCACTAAGTTTGCAAATTTATCAAAATTGCAATGTTATTTTTAAAGTTTAAGGGAGTTTTAGCTACTAAGTGTTAGTAGTGTGCCCTAGGCCAATGGATATTTGTGATTCATATATTAACATTATGACTTGTTAATAATATATTATGAGGTATTCCTTTTATATGTACATGTATGTCGTTTATGTAATG
>JANVCQ010000001.1:12488082-12507894 GCA_025531925.1 Erythroxylum plowmanianum
ATTCGATATGTTTTCGATCCACTTTGCGAAGGTTTTGTTTGCTTCCGTTTCGATTATTTCGTTTTGTATCCGATTTGCTATTTGTTTCGCCTTTTGATTCGCTTGCTATTGGTCTCCGCATGTCGTTATTCCCCTCGTTCTTTTCGTCCTTTCGTTCCGTCTTCCGGTTGGGATCCGGTCTTCGGATCGGGTTCTAACATCATACAGGTAGGTCTTTACAACAAACATATGGCTTCTGGTTTTATAAGTTAGCCACTACAAACCAGAAGCTACGAAAATAAGGTTTTCATAATTTTATAAGATTTTCTTGGTCTAATCCTAATCTAATTCTATCTCGCAAAAATGACTACCTAAAACAAATTCAAATTCAAATCCTTATATGATAAGGATAGAAAGAAGTTTCCTAGATAAACTCCAACTCTTTAAGTGAATCAATCTCTTCACTTCATCCAAAATTCGTAATTATCATTAACAGAGTCCCAATTTAATACAATCTCTACTTTTTATCTCCCAAAATAAAACAAATATTAATTTTCATATTTAAGCACTAAAATAAATCCAAAACAAAGGAGATAATATCAAATAATATATCAAGATAACATCTTATCACTCCTATAAAGTTAAATTGCTGCATGTTATTATTCTCTCGTCCGTATAGGTTGCATCTTTGCTAAATTGCTTTGAATGGAGAGAAAGAGGAGACTTTCAGGTTGTTCTCAGTGAGGTTTTCGATCTTAGCCTACTATGCTGTCACTAAATTTGCAACAATCATTCTTTTTGGATCTTAGAAGGTTGGTTGCTATCTAAAGATAACTATTGTTCGCCATTTCTTCAAACAAATCATATGTCACTTGCACTGGTGGTTATGAAACTCCTTAATGATAGGTGTTGAACCCTAGTTTCATGAAGTCCATAAGGGTCCTTTGCTCTTTGTGATGTATTTCCTCCGGCATCCTTCTTTCTATCTCTTTTTGGCCGTTAACTCTTCGAATCTCTTATTCTTGCCTTACAATATCTAGATTGACGTGTCTTCTACTTTCTGTCCAAACTCTCTCTCTGTCTTTCTCTCTTTTAAATTTCTTGTGATTGAGTATCACAATTACAAGAAAGGGTAACAATTCCTTAAATCAAAGGAATTCAAATCATCCTAAAGTTGAATTCCTAGGCAACGGTACCAAAGAAACTTGTTAAGCAAGTTTTATATCTAATAAAACTCTCAATACCCACAAGTATATGGATTGTTTCTTATATTATTGAAAGGTGTCGATCTCACAAGGAAATAGGTAAAACGATTTGCACCTAACTTTGTCTAAGGCATTAGAATATGATTTGAATGAAAATAATAACAAAAATTAAAAAATTAAATAAACCAAGCAAATAAGCAAATAATAAGTGAGTTGCCAAAGTAATTTAGGGATTTATCAATGATGAATACTTAAGGTTTATTCTTTCATTATTTTGTTTCCTTAACTATGATTGATCCAATTATGTGTCTATCCTAGATTTTTTAAGGTATTGATTACTCTTTCGCAAGATCTAATCAATTAACCCTAATTGAAGCTGAAAATTCCAAATTTTGGAACCTCTTGATTCATAAAACTTTCCTAACGTTTTCATTTAAATATGAAGTTATCTATTGGACGATTAATTTTTCACACAAGATCTCTCTTCACACGATTATTAATTTGATAATTGTATGACTTATTAAACTATACCTAATATGATTATTTTTGGCTCACTCTCTCGATTTATTGTTAAAGTATGAGTATGCACAATTATCACAACACCAAAATTTATATTGAATCAATAATAATCAAAGTCACAAAATAAATTCATAATAAACCCTAGTTTAGAATTAGAAACTCACAAACATAATAAACTTCTTGAAATTCTGTTTAAACATCAAGTTTGATTAAAGTAACATAAGAAAAAGAAGAAAAACTCTGTTTGGAAAAATGAATTGGTGGTGGATTTATTGTCTTTATAAAGCTGGAAATTATTTCAAAATTTCATGATACTTCTACAGAGGGACACGTGGGATATATAAGAAGTTCTAAGTGTATTTCACAAGAATAATATAGTAAAGGATATAAGGGAGTTTGTTAAGAAGTGTGAAATCAACATAACAAATATGAGAGCAAAAGGTTCAGACTAGACTCAAACATTTTTACCAAAAATTAATTTAAGCTTTGACAACTCATTTAAAACTAACCTTAAGGTTTCCCAAACATTAAAAATCTCAATTTAACATTTCCATTAACCCTCCCTTATAAAAAGTACAGTTGACATATTTTATTAATTATCTATGGGTTGCTTGCCACATGTTTATCCTATTTGGCAAATGATTAAAAAATGAAAGTCTTACTTTTGCCATATAGCAACCGTTTGGGGAATGTTTGGCATTGTTCTTGTTAATTTCCCAAAGGCAGTTCACAATGTTGCTATCGTAGTCATTGTTCTTGGGTTAACCTCAAGTTTCCTTCACCAAAGGCATAAACATTTGTCCCCACAGTTGATCGTCTAGTGAGGATACGTTTGGGAGACATGTAGCTTAATGTTCCTGCAAGCTCTGTTGTCGAATGGTGAGTTTGTTCACTTATTGTGAGAGTGCAAGTCAGGTCGAAATCCCTAAGCTTTATGTTGAAATTCGAATCTAACCTTGGGTTATCACACTGACCTTCTTTTACTAGCTTAGGGTCGACACATATTTGCTTCTTCGAATAAGTACTTTTCTAAGCTTCCGATAAGCATATACTCGTTTTTCTAGCACCAGCAAATGGTAGTGAGTTCATCTATGAACTCTTGCTTTCCTTAAGTTAAATTTTTAAAACCCTTTTGATAGCCACCTGAGTTGATAAGTATGATGGTGAATGACGTAGAGGGTTGTAAGAAGGTCAAGAGAATTACCAATGGAATAATGGGAATCACTATAATGGTGAATTGAAAAATGGGTTCATATCTATAGAGGGTGGATCATGGAGTGATGGGAAGAGGGAACGATGATTGTTGGGGAAGACTTGATGAAACAATGCTAGACAAACTCAAACTTTATCGTATGGTTAGCTTGGTCAATTCATGGGTTAAACAAGTAGGTCCAGTCTAGACTAATCCATGTTTGGGTTCTTTGCCAGATAGGTTAAAGTCTAATTTAAAATTCAAGGCGATAACTTGCGATTTTCAATTGCCTACTACCCTCGAATTGATGAGAGATTATCCCTGTAATGGATGCACTGACTTCCACTGATAGGGTTGGTAGTACAATACAAGCTATCATTCAACCATTTAAGTGACAATGCTCACCACCTCTGAATGGTAATGAGCTTTGTAATTGGTAAAATCTCATAAGATGAAATAGGTAGCGGATAGGTGACGAACTAAAAGGAAGCTCAATATAAGAGTGAGTATTTGTCAAGTTTCAAGCTTACTGATAAAAAAGTGTGCGCAGGAAGGACCACTATAAATTGACGATTCACCGAGTTTCTCTAACTATAGTTAGCAAATGTGTCGTGTGTTACGTATATGGACAAGACAGAGTAGGCGCCAAATATGTTGCTCCAATCAAAAGAAAAAGGAAAAGAACTGCAGAAGTTGTACAGGTTGCAACACTAATTACATTTTCTTGTACAAGTGCTTCATGAGGAGGCCATCCAATATCATCCTTCTCATTGATTCCTGCGGCTTTAATAGCCTTGTTCTATCATCTTCTAACAATTAATTATACTTCCCCTGGTCAAAACTATATATCTCCTACCAAAAAGAATTAAGTATAAGAAAAACAATGAGGAGGGGAAAAATAATGTGCAAAGAGCATAGTGGATGTACAATCACAGGGGGTAGCATATCATTGAACTGAAGTCCCACCTGGGATGTTTTCTTCACCAACTTCAGCCTGTGATTTACTTGTCACTGTGTATGGAGGAGACCACTGATCTGGAACCATCAAAAAGTAGGTAGTCATAGCTTTCCTGAACCTTTTCTTATATTGCTTTGGAGAAATAACTGTTGGAGCTAAATTCGTATTTCCACCAAGTATTCTCGAAGCCTTGACCCATGTTTCCAGGTGCTTGTCCCATGTATACTGTCTCATGAAATCAATGATCCCAAGAACTAATTCATGATTCTCTTCGTCCACTCCAACCAATAAGGAGTAATCCATTACATCGATTGACTGCAATTGGCATAAGCACAAAAAATTAAAATGGACAGCAGAGATTATATGAATTCTGTGTGATGATATGACTTCTGTGTGCTCAAGTATCTATATCCATAAACAAATAGTGTGGTCCTAAGTGAAACCAGACATGCATGCCCTTCCTAAACTACTTCGTTTCACCAATCTTCAACACCCCACCTCACTTACTAGCCTGCCCTCCACAAGAAGGAAACAAAAAATGGTAGATTAAGGCAACAAGGAACATATAGATGTAGATGCACAAACAGTCTGTTAATTACCGCAAGAAAAGAAGTATCATTCCAGACAGCTCTCTCCAGTAACCTCTTTGCCTTGTTTCCCACAAAAATGGGAGAAGTTGGCATTGCTTCAATTAAGTTCTGATCTAGCAGAACTTTGTTGCTGCCACTAGAATCAGGATTGTATCGTGATCTAGAAGATCCCTTTAGATCGTAAAGGCGGGTCACATTCCTTCCAAACAGAAGGTTCTCCATTACCAGAACATCAATCTTGGTTTCTCTCCCACCTCTTAGGTGCTTAGAGGTTACCTGGCAGTAGCCAATGATAGATAAATGAGCAAGGTTTCATAAGTCTTCAGTGAATACTTCAGTATAAAATATCTATTAGAGGTCACAAAATAATTTAGATGATAATCCCAGACAAAAAGTAAATTTTGAAGTAGTGAAACTAAATTAAACAACCAACAATCTACCCTTGTTTGTACTTTAGTGCCAAAGAATTAAGCACCTGATATATCCCCAAGATCTTTGCCAGGCATGTTGGACATCTTGAGCTAATTGATTCAGAGAGATACTTGAAGTAACCAGGACCAAATTTGATAAATGATTCCAGTTCTGTCTTTGTGACTTGTTTGATAATAAAGCGATCATCCAAGGTTTTTGCAAAGAAGACATTACTTTTGCCACCTTGAGCTCCCCACTTCTTACAACGGCTAAGAGACCTTATAAAATCAAGCTCAGATGGGCAGCATATCCTCCTTAAGGCATCAAATCGCTGTGCGTAGTAACAAGTTACAGAATATTTCACTTTACCAATAGGGCCAACATCTCCAAATGAAACTTTGACATGCATAGCTTTTGTATAACTGAGTGGGTCTAAGATCAGTGAGCTACGAGATCCAGTAACAGATAAGAAGCTGTCATCAGATGAACCAAAGCTTTTAAAACTATCCATAGTGAGTTCATCAACAGAATGGAATGAATGGGAAGAGACTGAATCCAATAAATTCATTGAAGCACTGAAATCCCCACTGTCTTTCATTTTCTCCAGATCATCATTCAGTTGGCCATGGTACTCTGGTGACATCAAAGCATAAGCTATAATACTAGTGGGTTCATCATCATATACAGGAATTACAGTGTCATTTGTGCCCACAGGAAGTAATAGTCTAGCACTGCCTTCAAACTCCAACTCCCTGAAGGACGAAACAAAGACTGGATTGTAGTCACCCAATTTATCAAGCTTCGCTGAGTTTGTTATAAAATTCTTGTTGAATGATCGGTAGAAGTTCAGGAAAGGCATTTTTAACCAACTTGTGTAATCTTCTGTATTGTCCTGGCCCTTGGTGGATAATGCAGTTAGAAGGGAGTAGCCAAACTTGAGCCCTTTCTGGTCTTCCATGTAGCCCTCCAAATCTGCATGCTCTGGCTCCACAACTTTGGTTGAAGAATCTGCCGCAGTCGAATCAAAATGAGCACTACCATCATTCTTTGGTACCCCAATTCCGTGGTGACTATCACCTGTCCATGCAGCATCAAGAGTAGCGGACAAATTTGCCATGATAGCAGCCTGATCCTCAAACGAAGTCCCAGAAATAATGTTGCTGGATTCCAGAGTGACTGAGTTATCAGATAAGGATATGGTGGCAGAAAGTTTAGCTTGATCTTGTCTCAAATAATCAAGATTGCCATCAATTTCTGTTTCTTCATCAAAAGCATCTGATCCATCAGTGTTGCTATTAAATTCTCCTTGCTGTTCAGTTTTAATAAAAACTTCTGGATCAAGTGGCGGAGAATCAAAATGTGAAAAATCTTTTTCTAGAGCATCAACCTCGTCAAGCTTCTCAGTATTAGAAAGTGGTTTTCCTTCATATTCAGCGGTTGAAATGTTTAAACCATCCTGAATACTGCTGTTGTGTATACTAGCAGCATAAATTAGGCGATGGTCCCACATGTAAGACTGAAAAAGTAGCTGTCTCCTTAGTCTATTGATCTCAAGTATGTCAATGGCAGGTTGGCTTTTCTTTGCTTCCCTGTTCAATATTTTCTGAAGCGACTCCTAAAACAAATATCGCATACGATTATATCGCGATATTAAAAACAAATCATTGAATATAAAAGTTTTTCTCTTTCTTTCTCTCTTTAATCTTATCAATATCAATCTTGAGAATATGATGGCGGTCAAGCATCAGAGTCATTCAAGATTTTGATTAACTGCTAAAATACGCAAAATGAAGCAGTAGTTTTAAGATGGTAGAGGTTACTTTGGTGTAGTGCAGAGGGTGTAGAAAATTAAACTAATCATGTATATCTTAAAGTTGTTGTCGAATACATGAAAGATGGCAGAGGAAATGCTGCTTAGACTCCCAATTCATGCGCATGCATAAGCTATTTTCCTTCTGTATTGTATAACGGTTAATTATGCAAAGACTAGAAACAAGTAAAAGACACACACACGCACACAAACACACAAACACACAACACAGAGAGAGAGGAGTATTCGAAAACTGAATGCCTTCTGGCTCATTTGGGAGAAGATTTCAAAGATATCCTCCTGCCACCAGGGTCTTAATCTTGGTGGATCCTTTCCACTTTCTGACAAACCAAAAAAGAAAGAACAGGAATAAAAATTAATGCCTCACCTCAAATTCTGCCTTTTCCTTTTGTAACATTAATTCAAGTTCTGCAATTTGACGTCTTGTTTCAGTTTTGATGCCACTGTTTGCTGATGCAACACTAGATCTTTTATCTGCAATTTGACTTAGAGTATTGAGTACTTCAGAAAAAAGAAGCTCTGCACGATTGACTACCTGCCAAATTAGACAACTAAATTACACACAAGCAGAGAGATGGAGAAAGATATATCACTAGAAAATTGAAGTAGTCATCACAGTACCTCATCAGTCTCTTTCTTTATCCATTCCTGATTCTCAAAGTTAAAGTCAAGCTTTGCAGGTGGAAGATAGACAGAAAGAACACTAATTGATGCATACCGAAAACAAGCAACCATATTCCCAAATCTGCTAGCATGTAGAAGACAGTAGTGAGCGAAGTATTCAAAACCTGAATGGTTTAATTTTTTATTTTTCCATCTTTTGGGATGAAATATGGGACCTTGTCATCTATGTAAATTAAATACCATTAAGTTGATCAACTCCATAACTTGAGAACATTCATCAAATAATCTTATGTTGTAAGGTATAAATCATATGATTGCCATGATCTCCAAGAAAGAGAAAACCAGATTAGGTATAAATTTTGTGCACTTAAAAATAACAAGGTAAAGATATGATGGAAATACCCATAGAAACGAAGACAATCCCTGTGCAGAGAATGACCACAACTTGCCACTCTGCTTGCAGCCGCATGGTTGGAAAAACTGAGCTCCAAGAACTTCCCAAAAGATAAACCCCAAGCAGCATCTGACATTACAACTCTTCGTGTAGCAGGAGGGAAACCATTGGTCCGAGGGCATTTTAGGCATCTATGCCACATCCAGATCTTCCCATCCTTTTCTCCTGGTAGAAGTATTTCTGATAGCTTCTTAACCGATATAGTTAGTGTGCCTTGTCGATGCGTATAACAATGGACATGTGCTTCAGATGGCATATCACAGGATGGACAAGCATAATTCTGACAAAACAAATGGTCTTTTCAGTTTGAAAATGAAATTCCAAGGAACCTAAGATCTGAAATATTAAGAAAATTAAAAAAAAAGAAGCTTACCTGATCAAATAAATGGTCACGCAAAAACCGACCCAAAGGTTTGTCACAATTACCATAGTATTTGATTCGAAAGAGGTGGGACCTCTCACAGACACTTCCCTTCCACACACATCGTGAAGATAAGGAAACCAAAATGCTCTGATTATCTGAAGGAGATGGAGGAAACTCTTCCTTTAATGGTCCTGAGTCCTCAAAATTATTATGAACGTTACTATCTAATTGTGAAGACACTTCTGAACTATGTTGCTGAGTTGCAGTGATCTCACAGAGATCATTTTGGGACGGATTTGCTTCAACTTTCTTCAACAATTCACATCCCTTCAGAGCAAATTGGTCAGTCACAGTAGCTACACCACTGTTTACAGCAGGAATTTCTGGCACAAAAGAACTTCCAGATCCTTCTTTTTTTGCAGTGTAACTATGGTAAGAATCTGTACCAAAATTGATTGCAGATGGAACAGTATCAAGAATTGTTGTCAAATTGATAAAAGATGACGTACATTCTGGGGATTCAGAACTGGGGCCATCAGTTGGCAGTTCTCCTTCAACTTGATTGAAAGAATTGTGGATAGCTGAGGCCAGACATGTAATAGGAATGCTATTGGATCTCTGTGGTTCACCGCTAATTTCTAGTCCTTGAGGCTTTTCATTGGTGGAGGGAGTGAAACCAGGTACAGTTGATATGGATCTTTCAATGGTTGATGACTTATCTGGAAGTGCCACAGTGATTGGAGATATCAATGGCAATTCAGGTAGGGAGGCACCTTCATCAGCAAGAAAAGATGTCTCCAAAGCCAAATGATATGCTGCAAAAACTCCATATTGAACCACATGTTTTACTCTCTTCAACTCATCACCATTAGCACCTCTAAGTAAAATCTGTTCAAAATGAAAATATAAGTTGTTAAATGCAACTTTGATGCAAGTCAATCAGGATGCCAAAATGATAAAGGATTATAATTTATGCAAACTGATGCATGCACTCCAGTCATTCATACGATTAACTATAACGGTTGAGTGACTTACAGTAAAACCCAGTGGCTTTGGGCAGCCTTCAAAATACATCAATGTCTTCACTGTTTTTTTACCTCCCTGTCCAGCAGTACCCAGATCTTCTGAAAACTTCTGTACATGGAATGTATCACAGTGACCCAACTTCGGGGAAGAGAGATGATCAACTGACGGGACTATCTGAGCACCTGTGCAGCGTGCTATTCGCTCTAAAAGTGGCCTCTTGATATTCAAAACAAGAGATATGTCATTAGCAAGTAGGTATTCCTGCGCAAATCGAGAGACTGATCTCTCTACTAAGAGGACATTCGGGTGGTGTGCATCTATCCGTGCCACTGCCATCTTCAAGTGGTCCATTTCCTTGATATTGAAAACAGAAAATGAGAATGAAAGAGGATAAGTATTTCAAGTAGATGTGGGAAAAGTTCAAGTAAAAAGTAGCAGGTAGGAAATAAATGCACAAGGAGTGAATTCGAAATAAGAGAAAAACAAGTGGCCGTGGAAGGTGAATTTGTTTTAGAACCTGCTGTAACAGAGTATCAAAACTTGATAAGTGATTAGTAACACGCTGGTATTCAAGCGCCCCTCCAAGAATCAACAATCGAGGTTTCTCTATTTTGGATATCATTCGACGATGAGCCACATTCTTCTTACAAACAACTCCTTTGATTACAACACTATAGGAAAAGGAATCATGATTAACTTGATGAACACACACACATACATGGAATTATGCACAGTGAGATTTTAAAAAGATGAGCAGATTAAAGCAAGGATAAGTATGAAACTAAAAACTTGTGTTCTGTAATTTCTAAAATTAGTTCAGCAATAAAAAAGTTTTCCATTTCAAGTTCCAGGTCTCTAGAGAAGAAAAAGTACGTTTGTTAGATAGCATCTAGGCAAAATTAATCAGCAAGTGCAAAAGGAAAGTCTACTCCATTGTGAGATGCATCAATTTCAGACTCATATCCTCATTTATTTTTCTTTATAAGTAATTGTTTTTCCTTTTCATGATCACATAATTTTTTTTCTTTAAGGTTTAGAATATTACTGATCATTCTTCAATTAAATTTGAGGATAATCTGTGATAGAATTAAACTAGGGAAGACTAATTGATGCTACTTATTTATCAGCAACCAAATGAAAAGTGCAAATATTGAGCTTTGACACTTGAAAGTGATTGATCAAGTTTTTATAGTTTTCCTGATACCAATAATAATGGAAGTTTCAACTCAAGATTGACCAAGAATGTAGACAGGCACGCAATCAACTATCTTATCTATCAGAATATAAATTATAGTAGCAATTACCTCTGACTGCGGTGTCCAGAAGCAATGCATTTTACTTTCACATATCCACCGGGGTCCATTCCTCCTCCAGTACTCATATCTGGTTTTAAAAGTGTAGCAGCCTCCCAAGACAGAGATGAGACGATCTCCAACCAGCTGTCCTTGTCATTTTCATCACCCAAGGGAACATTCTCAACAAGTAACAGCTGTGCTACCAATGCCCTAAAATGCCCATCAACCACATTCTTCATGACCTGCTTCTGCTCCTCAGTTGATTTATCTTTATTGCGAAATTCTCCACTTCCAAAGCTGCTCGATGCACGTAAACATCCCCACTCTCCTGCAGAATCCCCCTCATAACAATCATCATCCTCAAACAAGCCAGCTTCTCTCTCATCCTGTTCATCCTCTGGTTCAGGTGGGAGCCAGAGCAATCCATTGCTTTCAAAATCAACAAGTTCCATGTTATCATCTTCACCTGGATACATAGAGGACGATGGTTCACATTCAACATTGATATCATTATCATCCTTTATCCTAGAGGGCGATGTTCCTTCAGAACCCTGCGAGCCACAATTATGGTTCAACAAAGCACTGCTTGTACCTTTGGACTCAATAGTTTCCCCATCAAGATGGACTTTTTGTGATCCATCATCAGTGCACAAGTCATCAAACTCTAACTGACTATAGTAGTCATTGAAATGAGGAAAATGTTTAGTCTCAGAATCAGAATGATATATCCCATAATCATCCTCATCATCATCATCACTCCTAATGCAAAAGAAAAGTCAAGCATTAAACAATAGAACTCAAATAATAAACAATATAATAATAGTTTCTTCATATACTTAGAGATGTATGTGTGAATGTGCCAGTGTTTCCAGATATCAGGTTATTTGTTTCTGGTGAACACCCAAACAATAGATGAAGATTGAACTAAACAAAAAATTTATAAGACCTGTTCATTGAGAATGAATGTTGATGGGAAGACTGATATTCTCCATCAGCAACAGGGATACTGATTCTCTTAACTGCAATTTCCCCGGGCTTAACTGGTGTATTCTCCATTTCAGATTTTTGAGCAGGATTGGGACCTGAACTGCAATAAGTTTGTTGATAACTCCCAACTGAGTATGCTCTTGACCCAAGGGTTAAGCTACTAGTACTGTTAGCAGTTCCACTAGAGATGCTACTGGTCAAACTTGCTCCTGAAGGTGAACTGCTAAGATCCAAGTTGGGAAGCTCAGTTACATGATCAAAGTAAGTAACGCCTTTCTGCCATTGCTTGAAACAGTAATTACACACCCGAATCTCCTCCCACTCGTCCTGTGCTTTACTTGGATCACCAGACGGAACCGGAAGGGAATTAGCTGTACACTTGGCACAGAAAATTCGACCACAGAGCCGGCAGTGGTGTCTGCGGTTGAAAACTGTAAACTGGGAATCACAATCGTAGCATACCCTACAACTCTGATCGGGCATCCAAAAATCCTTTGAAACACTAGGTGGCTCAGGCCGCCAAGGAACCAACGACTTAAATATGCCAACTAGCTCAGATAATGTCTTGTCAGGAGAATCCATCTACAAACTTTCCTTACAGTCCCGTTCATTATGCTATACTCATTTCCCACTCTTAAGAAACAAAATCAAGGTTTCAACTTGAATCAACAAAATTAATCCTCAGAAAACTAATTAATCATAATCAGCTACTGCAAGTCAGACCTTCCAAGGCTATATAAACAGCATGCATGGAACAGCATCCATGGATCGTCTACTATCCTATATTCCTAACGACCTTTAGAAGCCGTAAACTCTTAATCACCTCAATCATACACTTTGCAACTTTTAGTGCGAATACGTTGTATTTCTTCTTTTTACGACTCCACAAGGAAGCATTAAACCTCGCTACTCTACAAGCATCCAATCCACGAGCCTCGATAAGTTGCAGAGTGACAAAAAAGTGAAAAAAAAAAACACTGATTTCTTAATACCCAGAACCTCAAAACTGAATCAAACCATACAAATCATCACAATCACTAGAGTGGCATCGAAAGATTGCTTCTTTCAAGAAACCAACTCACATCACCTATCTTCATGAACTATTTCTGACAGAATCAATCTCCAACATCTATCTATATGTATCTTAGCCAACGAAAGGAACAAAATTTTCAACCAATTTTGGCTTGCAGAAATCTGAAGAAACAAGCAATGTTACCTTGAGAACACGATCATCAACATGAACGACAACAATATCACAATCAAAAGATTTCCTTCCCCAACAGAATAGTGCCACGTAGAGAACTAACCCGTGAAAGAGGGGTAGGTGGCGATCATGGCAAAAGCACGCCTACCCAGATAGCGATTCTTTCCAGTGAATCAAACGATTCAACACTTTGATGAAAATCATGATCCTTTTAGTTCTCGCTCTCCAAACAAAAAGTCCGCCCCATCTTAAGAAAACTAATAAAAGATTGCGGAAAGAACAACATCAAACATAACAGCACCTGAAATTAAATGAATTGTCTGGTGTTAACGATCAGATAAATCTTTCAAATTTCTATATATAATTTTCCATTCAGGAGCTAAAGTCAATCGAATATTTCTTTTTTTCTTCTCAACCCGCAAAATAAATACACCCCAATTTCTGGTTCGACATGAACTTATATATATTATCCATTGATTTCTTTTTCATGTGGGACTGACGGGATATATATATATATATATTTATATTTATCCATTGATTTCTTTTTCATGTGGGACTGACGGGAACAAGTTTGGCCCTTCGTTAACGTGCGAGCCTGACATGTATGAATATGATTCACAGTTTCGCCCTCCACTGAAATCTGCTATTACCCTAATTAATTAAATAATTAACCAATCATTAATATTTTTATAAAAAGGTTTCAAACTCTTTCTATTTATTATTAAAAAGATCCAAACTTTAATGGTTCATAAGGGGAGCAGATAAAAATAAAAAGAATCCATTTGATGATCAAACTATTTATTCCAATTTCAGCAGAAAAGAGGGGAACGAAATATCACTGAATTAAGGGAACAGACATACGGAGATATAAATTGTATATGCAGACACGATGAATAGTTGGTATATTGTGTATGTATTTTATGCGTGTGTGTATATACAGATGTATGTAGGAACGTGTGTTGTGTATGTATTAATGATAGTTCGTGTTGGATTCGTGCACTCGGTGTTAGGTGCTTTTGAGTTTATACCGTTGACTTCTGACAACTGTAACACAGTGTCAAGCAAATGTTGGGTGCTTTTGTCGTTCTTTCTTACGTTTTTTATACGTTTTTTATTGGAGTACTTTCAAGTTTCGATGGAAAAATCGACCATATGGATTTTAGAACTCACGATTTTTCTCTTTTTTAATTCTTTTAACTTTTTTTATGAAGAACAAGAATGTAGAAGTTTTGCAGAGCAAGCAAAGTTTTGTCGTATCCAACATAGATACCCTGTCTTCTTGGAACTTAAACCAACAAATTTCAGCTGTCTTCGGGTATGATGTAACTTAACCCAAACGGAAGCAAGCTGGCATCACAGTTTTGCCAGTTTTGAACGAGTCGTTGAGAGATTGGTCTCTTTCAGGTTCACATGTATTGGAACACAGCTCTATGACCATTCTTCTGTTCCTTCCTCAGAGAGCCTATTTTTGAAGTCGTTGACGGTGCCAGACATGACCTCAATTGTAACTTTGACATTGGTTCACATGGAAAAGCGAAAAACTAACTTGTCTTTTTGCAGCTTCCGGAAATTGCATAAGGTCGATTCAATTACAGGTGTCAGAAACTAGAGATATACTGGGCCACCTGCCATGGGTATATTAAACAAGAAACAAAGCAACTTCTTCAAGCTGGGCTTTGAAGGGAGAAGTCCAAGAGAACAAGGTAATGGTGCCTCCCTTAACTAGATAACCAAAACCTAGACACGCTTCATGGCGTTTTATGCAATTTGTCAGGAACATTATATTTATACTTCTCGACAATCTGGCTTCTGTGGATGCGAGTGCTTAGAACCTTAGTTCTTACCGGAGTCTAAATCTTGGGAGGATAGGAGACAGAGTTTTTGAAGGTCACAAAAATGCAGAGTAACCCATGGCTCATCTTATTTGAGACAAAATCCATTCTACATACAAACAAGTAATATTCAAGTGACAAGAGAGACACATAATCAAACCAGAGGATCACTTTAGTGAAAATTCTGATATTGATTAATTGGCAATCTGTAGGAACTATTGATAATTGTTATCAGGTAGAGGTCGCTTTACATGAATCAGGACAAAGTTGTTCTAGTGACATGAAAGCTTTAGATAAGAGTTTCCATTAGCACCCCAATTCTTTTATACGTGTTGACACTATCCCTTATTCATTTGTATGTAAGTTATTTAATTGTCGCAAAGCATTGTGGTTTGGTGGAAGAGGATGTCAGAACTCTCGCTTTTACCCTAACACTTGTCAATAACATGCAAGTTATGAAGTTTGCAAATGGAGTTTACACTGACTTTGATATATATATTATAAAGTTATGAAAGATGATATATATGTATTATATTTTAAATGGACATAGTAGAATCTGTGTCAGCAAGCAAATTCGGACTTACGGTCTCGTAAACTGATTGTGGCTTCTCGTAAATACTTGGCCGTAATTTTTATCTCTTTAATAAACATTATCACTCACGAGTCACGCGGCATCATCGTTTAGGTTTTCATTATCCCACGAACAGAAGATTAATAATGCCACGTTAGGTGTACATATAAGTAGATGAAGCATAAGCAGGTGTTTATTATATCAGGTTCCGGTGTATGTGTGTGCTGCTTCTGTGTGTAATCTGAAGAACTACGCTGAAATGAGCTGACGAAATCTCCACTTTGGAACAGTGAAAGCCCCATATGACGAGGCATTGATAAAGCGATAAGGTTCCTCTTGTTGTAGTGACTGCAAATTCAGCAACTCTAAGTTGATGATATCTTTGTTTAATGAAAGAACAAAAGGTCAAGAGATAAAACAAAACCACCTGCTAAGCTTTCCTGACAAATGAATAGCCTTTGGATAGACAAAAACAATATATAGGACTATATATACAATATCAGTCAGGTGTCTTAAGTTCGACCTCATCATCCAGAATATAAAAAAGATTACTTTTACATAATCGACATATATTGCTTCTTTTTGTTTCGTAGTTGCATTATTTGAACCTAATGAAGAACGAGGATTTTAAGTATACCACGACAAACAACTGAAGTAAGCCTAACTAATTCCAAGTTGTAGTATATAATTAGTATTTTTCTGCTAATCCCTAGTCCTTTTCTTTGTATTTAAGCATTTAAAACGACTTGAGTGGCTAATATTGCAGTACTGGTACTGACAAGTGACAGAACCTGTTTCGAGATGGCAAAGATTCATCCCCAAGCACATAATTCCTCAGATGTCCCTTGTTACTTGACATCTCGAAGAGAAACCTTTACAATATGGATGAAATCTCTGATACTCAATGGAAATGGTTGCACTGTGTTTGATGCCAATGGTCAAGTTGTGTATCGAGTTGATAACTACAACAGTAAGTGTAGCAATGAAGTTCAGCTTATGGACTTGAAAGGCGAGGTCTTGTGCACCATACTCAGGAAGGTAACATATTGGAGGAACCTATTGTATCATAGATCTTTAAGCAGAAGTTGGTCCAGTTTCTTTTCTAATATGTATTTTGCCTTAATTTACCTATCTGTGAAGAGAGTGAAGTTGTTTTTGGGGACATGGGAAGGCTACAGGTCCATTGACGCAGAAATTGGCAAGGTCAGGAAGCCAGATTTTCAAGTAAGAAAAGCATTCAGCACGCTGAGGGGAGAGGCATCAGCAAGCAAAGTGATTGTTGGTTCTGATAGGGATCAATCATATGAGTGCATGATAGAAAGCTGGAGCAAAGGGTCATCAGGATTCAAGATAATTGACAAGACCGGAAAGGTGATTGCAGAGGTAAACTTTGTTAACACCTTTATATGAACTTCCTTTTTATCTTCCTCTTTATGTTAAAGAACAGCACATAACCTGCAGGTCAAGAGAAAGGAATCAAGAAGTGGAGTGGCTTTGGGAAAGGATGTCTTGACAATGGTAGTGGAGGCATGTGTAGATCATTCTCTCATAATGGGTCTTGTTATTGTGAATGGTCTGATTAGTAGTAAAATGTGAAATTAGTAGGCAGTAAGTATAGTGGAAGAAACGTTACTCACACAATCAAGCCATGTAAGGTGTAAAAAGGGGAAATCCAAGACTACTGGAAGGTGGCACTCAGACCTGCTATAGAGCTACTTACAGTCCATTTGGTAAATTAGAGTCTGTATGAAAAGATAGATTTCCTTTGAGTTTGCTCAATTGATCACGCATAGAACAATTGTTGTTGCTTGGTTTTTGACTTGTCTGTTAATTAGTTCCGAGTGAAGAGAAAAACAAAGTTGTTTATCTAACAAAAAAGTCCTCATAACATCTTCTGCACACTATTAATTACGGAGGAAATTAAGTTAATGCTTTTAACCCTAAATCAGGCATAAGGCAATTGTAATGCAATCTTCAACTTATGTTCCATTGGATCCAGGGTAGTTTTCCATGAACTATATTGTTGAGAGACAACAACAAAATCTTCAACTTCTGTTCCATTGGATCCAAGCTGGTTTTCCATGATCTATATTGTGGAGAGACAACAAAATAATTGGATATACATCCAAATTCGTATTAAGAAAGGACATTCTTTAAGCACGTGAATTATGGATTCATCTTTGTTTCTCACTACTGATACCATTCTCATGATTGACTTATTTTAATCCTCAATGTTGAATTAACTGTAAATATAAGACATAGTTACATTGTAGTTAGTATAGACAACTACGAGTCCAACTCACAAAAACAATGATTATTATTAATTACCTTTATCTCATTATCTAGCTTAAAGATTGATTTTAGTTTTTAATAAAGAAAATTAAAACTTAAAAATTCAAAATAAAGTTAGAAACACTAATAAACATAGAGACAACGGAAATTACTTACAAAATAATCAATATAAAAAATTAGTGTCTAGGTAATGAACCCACTTAAAATCATTTGATAATTTAAATTTTATCATGCAATTGTTTTATTGATTATTGGACCGTGAATTCCTATCTTATGCTAATAACTCTCTTGAGACTACTAACAACTAATCCTAGTTTTATTAATCGAATTATTCAGGTTAACGTTTCTAGGATTGCTCCACCAATTGGTGAATTCTATTATTGGGTTTAACTATAATCTAAAAGATTTATGTCGACCTATCTCTAGGCTTGTAATCAATTCCTTACAATTATGATAGATCTATTCATACACAGGAATTTTTCAATCTCTATGTTACGAAACCATATTATGTACTAGTGTTCAGGATCTATTAGAACATATATAAAACACATAATTGAATCACAATAGATCAATCAAAATAATTGCATTAAATAAAAGAATAAAAAATATTGTATCATAAACTAGGGTTCATCATACCTAGACACTAAAGACATTTACTTAAACTTAAACGAAAATGATATCAAACATAAACTGGAAGAAAAATGAATAGAAAACAAAGAGTTCATAATTCTAAATCTTCCTTCTTTTTTTATCTAATGTTCTTGCAAGTTGAGGTTTGATTTAGTGATATGTTAGATCTTTTTATGGTTTCTTTGTGTTGTAGTTCCTAGAAACCCTATAATTCACTATAAAAGGATGTGAATAGAGGCAAATAAGGGGGCAGACATTCGGAGGCGATTCTAGAAGAGGAGATTGTTCAAAAGGGACGATATTGATCCAGAGAAGTGGAAAATACGAAGACAGTATATCAAACCGTGTACTTCTAAAACACATAAAATCGTGACTTTACATGTTTTTGAGAGATTTATATAGCCATATACACAGCCATGTATGTTCCAAGTGCTTCAAATATTCATTTTATGACACAATTTCATCCGAATTTCTCTCTTTTAGGTCCACGAAGGCAATTATTACCTATAAATGCACTTAGAATTAATTAATTACTCAATATACAAGAAAAATACAAAATATCAAGCAAAATTTATCAAATATGGGTGCATGAATATATTCAAATATGCATTTATCAAACATTATCACACTTAAGCTTTTGCTTGTTCTCAAGCTAACTATAATCCAAATTATAAATCTTACAACATTCGCCCTTCATCAATCACAACATGTCCATTCATACTCTAAATCATCAAATCATATTAGTCAAATTAACATACAATTGAGGTCAAATTATCCTAAAATTAACTTCATAAATTAATATTAATAGTAATCACATCACAATCTTATTGAAATCAAAGGCATAAATCTTTACACTCTCATTAAGATTTTACTTAATGCACTTAAATGTTTAGCGTGAAAAGTATCAAACTCTCAATTAATGCATAGTAGAACTCTTATAGGCTTACAATATTATTACATCTCTATCATTTATGTATAAACTAAAAGCAAAAGTCAAATGGTCTTATAAGGTTGTAATGAGGCTTGCGTAAGGTATGATTGGGATAATAAAAAGGGTGACTTTGAAGGAAATTTATTAAAGAAAACATTACATGAAACTTATTCACAATAGACACAAGCCCTTTTATTACAACTCTATTGGTACCATATGCTTTTTTCTTTTCTTTTTCTATGCTCTTTTTTTTCTAATCACAACAATTCGAGCATTCAGTACCATAATTAAAGTATTAATGGACCTTTCAAGAATTTCAAGTTTCATAAAAGCAAGTAAAGGAAATAACCTTCAAGATTCAAAGCAACAAAAAGGCTTTAAGAAAAATAGGATAAAGGTTAATAATTGGTTATAATCAATGAAAAAGGTTAAGGCTTAACTTGGTTATTCCTAAAGATAAAATTAAGATAAGATAATTTTCAAAGAATTAGGCTAAAACAAGTTGTTAAATCTAAGTGTCTTCTTCATGTTAATGTTTCTAATTTAATGAAATATGATCTTAATATGTATAATAAAAGCAAGTTCTAAAATTGTTCTACTATACATAATAACACAAAAGAAAGAATAACAAGAGCATAAAAATTATGAATTTTGCTCTTAGGCTCAAAAGGTCATGAAAAAATGGGTATATATGTGCTGGAACCCCGCTTCCGGAGCCCAGCATTCGGAGTCATTAAACTAGAATTGTTGTGACCCGATCCGGGAACCGGATCCCAACTAAGAGAACGAGCCAAGACGAAGTGAAATAAGGAATCGAAAGAAGCAAATCGAAGCGAATGTATACAAATGATTTCCCATTTTTGGAAACTCATCCTTATTCAAAACTCAAAACTTGACCACAGTCTTATATACATCCA
>JANVCQ010000001.1:12514442-12525134 GCA_025531925.1 Erythroxylum plowmanianum
GCCACCCTCGCGGGGCACGGACTCGGATATCACCATCGATGTCGGGTTCGGGTCACTCGGGAGTGGGGTGTTACAATTGATTTATGTAATTATAACAATATATATCTCGTACTTCTGGACCTATGACTACATTGATTATTTAGCCAATTCAAAATAAAATTGCTCATTATTGTTTCCACAACTTTATTAAGTGTTTTTTTGTGTATGATAGATTGGGAAGACGTGAAGGCTTGTTGCAATGGGGTGGGATCCGTTGTTTTCACAAATGGGAATGGATGGTAATCGGATCATTGGATTACCAGATTCCAACTCGTGTTACTTACAGAGGTCAGTCTTTATAAAACTCGCTCGTATATAAACTCACTCGTTCACTTTCCTACCTTTCTTTCCATTTTCTTTTCTATATATGTCCTCTGTACCTTAAAAGAGTCTTTTTGGGTTGAAGTTGATGTCATGTGCCATATCATCGTCTCCTAGATGCATAGTTGTTGCCATTGTTTCGTGGACTAATTTTGGTGGATGATGGATTATTTAGGCTCTGGTTTACATTATTGACTGGATGAAGGGTCATATAGACCTGTTTTAAGTTAAGGTATCTGATGGAATTTCTCCTTTCATATTCATACCTATGTGTCAGAACAGTTCTCTTAAAATGGTTTAACTGGATCTTTATATGTGCTTGGTCTTGGATAATTGTTGTCATATGCTAATTTTGATATATAACTTAATAGAAAGGCGAGGTCTTGAGCTTTTAGTGCTTTGTGCTCCAATGAGTGTGAATTTCCATGTATACATAGATAATGCATCTTGCTTAACTGCCACTAGTATATTATATGCACTATATGAAGTGGAATTATGCTTGTTGTAAAACTTGTTGTTGTTTAAAAGTGTTAGATCTAGGGAGCCCACTTACATGGGAGATCTTCAATATGGGCCTAGTGAGAGAAGGATTGCTTGATGAATTGGAAATTGGATAGAAGCATGTCGAAGTACATTGTGATAGTCAAAGTGCCATTCATTTAGCAAAGAACCAAGTTTATCATGCAAAGATGACGCTCATTGATGTCCATTATCACTTTGTACAAGAGGTTCTGCAAGAAGGTGGAGTAGTAATCCAGAAGATTAAGACCACTAAGAATCTTGTTGATATGATGACAAAGGTGGTGACTACGATCAAGTTCCAACATTGTTTAAACTTGATCAATATTAATAAAATTTGAAGATGGGCACTGTATAGCGCTTTTGAAGACAATACTAAAGATGAGTTTTATGATAGATATGAAGATGCGAAATATGAATTTGTCATTATTGGTGGAAATTAATCCAAAGTTTCACAACAATTGGTATCAGAGCCGAGGTTTTTTCTTAGTATGCTCTATGGTTGCAGCGTGGTTTAATCTTTCACATCATAAAAGATTTTTCTTTGGGTTATTGGCATTCCACATTGACAGCTATTGAATAGAAATTGTAGCAAAGATGATAGAAATAAAAAAATACGACTACACCAACCACGTCAATAGCTTCTACCTTGTCTATTTTAATAAGGACTATTATGATAAATGCAAGATTTGCGGTGGAGATGTTTGATGATACAAGTCATTTCGGCAAGTGGCAAGGTGAAGTTCAAGATGTTCTTTTTCAATAAGGTCTTGACATCGCCATTGAAGAAAAGAAACTAGATGATGTTGAGGAGAAAGATTGGAAGACTATAAATCATTTAGTATGTGGCACAATTCGATCGTGTCTTTCCAGAGAGAAAAAGTATGCTTTCTTGAAAGAAACCTCTACATCTAAATTGTGGAATGCTTTGAAATAGAAATTCCTAAAAAAAAGTAGTCAGAGTAAGCTTTATATAAAGAAGAGACTGTTTCGTATCTCTTATATTTCAGGTACCACTATAAATGATCACATCACCAGTTTTAATTAATTAGTTATTGATTTAATGACTTTGGATGTGACATTTAAAGATGAAGATCTAGCTTTGACATTGTTGAGATCCCTTCCTAAAGAGTTTGAGTTTCTTGAAACTACTTTACTTCATGGGAAGGTTGATGTGTCTCTTAGTGAAATTGTAGCTGCTTTGTACAGTCATAAATTGAGAAGGAAGACAAAGGAAGAACGTATAATTGGAGCAGTAAAAGTTTTGATAGTCAGAGGTTGTTCGCAGAGCCAGATTAAAGGAAAGAAAGGGAGATCAAATTCGAGGCTCAAATTGAGCAAAGATGAATGTGCTTTTTATCAGGAAAAGGGAACTGGAAAAAGGATTGTCTAAAGTTGAAGAATGAAAATAAACCTGATAAGGGAAAGGTTGTTGCAAATTTGAATATTGCTGAGTGTGAAGATGTAGACTCAGATCTTTCATTGGTTGTTACATCATCAATAAGCCCTTCTAGTCCATGGATGCTCGATTTAGGTTGTAGCTATCATATATGTCCCAATTGGGATTGGTTCTCTGATTTTAGAGAGTTAGAAAGTGGAGTTGTTTACACAAAAAATGACAATACATGCGCAACAAATAGGATTGGTTTAATTTGCTTAAGGAATAACGATGGAACAATCAGGTTTCTGACAGATGTCAAATACGTGCCAAGTTTGAAGAAGAATCTCATTTCTGTGGGAGTCCTAAAATCAAAGGGCTACATTATAAATGCAACAAATGGAGTAATGAAATTCATCTCTGATGCACTTGTGGTAATGAAAGGAATTCAAAGAAACAATAACCTATATTATTACCAGGGTAATGCAGTTATTGGAACAATAGCAGTAGCTTTTAATGATGATCAAGAGCTAAAAGTAGCTAGGTAGTGGCATATATGCTTAGAACATGCAGGTGAAAAATCATTGAAGATGCTAGTAAATCAAGAATTGTTGAAAGGAGTTCGAGCCTGCAAATTAGACTTTTGTGAACATTGTGTCAAAGGGAAGCAGATAAGAGTGAAATTTAGCACTGCAATCCATGATACGAAGGGTATTTTGTATTATATTCACTCTGATGTGTGGGGACCTTCCAAAATAGCTTCTTTGGGAGGAAAACATTATTATGTGACCTCTGTTGATGATTTTTCCTGAAGAGTGTGGGTGTATACTATAAAGACTAAGGATGAAGTGCTGAGAGTTTTCCTCAATTAGAAGAAGATGGTGGAAACTTAAACAATTAGAATGATTAAGTGGCTCCGTACAGATAATGGTGGGGAGTACGACGTGATCTATTTTTAAAAGTCTGCGAAGATGAACGTATTGTCAGACACTTCATAGTCAGGAATACACCACAACAAAATGAATCGGACATTGCTGGAGAAAGCTCAGTGTATGCTATCTAATGCTAGGTTGGGCAGAGAATTTTGGGTTGAGGTTATCACATACACTTGTTATCTCATCAATCGCCTTCTGTCAACTATTATTGGTGGTAAAACACCATTGAAAAAATGGTTTGGAAAACCTGCTATAGATTAAGATTCCTTACATGTGTTTGGTTCCACTACACACTATCATATTAAGGATTAAGAAAGGTAAAAATTGAAAATATTAAGCAAACAGATGGTACTCCAAAATAGGTGGAGTCTGAAGGAAGAATTGTTACCCCAACAAATGATGAAGTAGATGTAGAAACTCCTATAGTAGAAGAGGAGGCAGATGAAGAAGAGGTTCCAACCCAAGAACCTCCATAGCAACAATTACCAATTGCATTAAGAAAGCCAAAAAGGAACATTCAAGTATCTGCTTATTATGTTAATATGGTAGCTTATGTATCTCCAGTTGAAATTGATGACATCCCTAACACTTATAAGGAAGTAGTCCAAAGTTCAAAAGAAGACAAGCCAAGGATAGCCATGAATAAAGAAATACATTCCCTTCATAAGAATTAGACGTGGAAGCTAGCTAGTCTCCCAAAGGGAAAGAAGGCAATTAGATGCAAATGGGTATATGCAAAGAAAGTTTGATTTCCTGATAAGGATAATATTCGCTACAAAAAAAGGCTGGTGGCCAAAGGCTATGCTCAGACAGAGGGAATTGATTATAATGAAGTTTTCTCTCCAATTGTAAAACATTTCTCCATTCAAATTTTGTTGGCTTTGGTAGCACAGTTTGACATAGAACTAGTTCAATTGGATGTAAAAATTGTATTTTTACATGGAGACGTAGAAGAGGAAATCTATATGACTCAGCCCGAAGGTTTTTAAGTTGCTAGAAAAGAGAATATGGTGTGCAAGCTTGAAAATTTGTTATACGGATTGAAATAATCTCCGAGGCAGTGGTACAAGTAATTTGACAAGTTTATGATAGGGCAAGAGTACACAAGAAGCAAATATGATCACTGTGTGTATTTTCACAACATACAAGATGGACCTTATATCTGTCTTCTCTTGTATGTTGATAAGTTGATAGCTTCAAAAAATCAAAGAGAGATTGAAGATTCGGTTGAATCAGGAGTTTGAAATGAAGGATCTTAGTGAAGGCAAGAAAATTCTCAGCATGGAGATAAGTAGAGACAAAAAGTTAGGGAGACTATGTTTGACTCAAAAGTAATATTTGAAAAAGGTACTACAACATTTTGGCATGAATGAGAAGTCAAAACCTGTTAGTACTCTACTCACTCCTCATATAAAGCTCAGTGCATCCCTATCTCCAAAGAAAGATGCAAAATGAGAGTACATGACTAAAGTACCATATATATAATAATTAATAATTTATAATATATTAATAATATAATAGGAATAATAGGAAAATCCAATATATAAATATATATGGAATAAAATAATATATGTAAAAAATGGATATGTATAAATGCATATTCCTTAATGGTACGAAACAATAGTATCATTGGAGTGGATACACAAATAACTTTAAATACAAGAAGTAGAGTAGTCGGTTTGGTCCGGGTGGAGAGAACAAAAAAAATTGAACTTAAAATTCTTTTTGGAGATTCAACAACTAAAACTGAAAGAAAGATCGATTCTTTGGGATCCTTCCTTTCTTCAAATGGAACGAACAGAGATAGAATCAAACCAATTCCCTAACTGCATTTCTGGATATTCCTCACCCATCGGAGAGGTAATTTTTGGAGGAGCAACTATGCATTTTTAGGATTTGCGTGCTCCTTGGTTAGAACCTCTAAGGAGTTCAAACGGTTTGGACTTGAGTAGGTTGAAAAAGGATATACAACATTGGCAAGAATGGCGTTCAACAGAATCAATTTTGATTTGAAATAACGAAAAACTGACTCATAATCCGCACGGTTATCACTAAAGTATATACCCATATGGATATCACATGCATGTCTCTAGTACAAGGTGGCGATCCGAATCTAAAATAGAAATAGAATGAAAAATGTAAATGTGGTTGGTAGCTTGATGTATACTATGGTGTGTACAAGGTCCGACATTTCACAGGCAGTGAGGGTTATGAGCAGCTATATGCGTGATCCTAGAAAGGAACATTACAAGCTATAAAATGGATTCTTCAATACTTTCTAAACCTCGTAGATGTTGGTTTGGTATTTTAACGGGATGAGCAAGACGGTTAATGTGTAGTTAGATATTGTTATTCCGACTATGCCAATGATTTTGATGAACATCGATCAACTATTGGCTATGTGTTTACTCTTACAAAGGCACCAGTCAGTTGAAGGTCTACCTTACAGTCAATAGTTGCTTTGTCGACTACAGAGGCAGAGTATATGGCAATTATAGAGGCTGTGAAGGAGACAGTTTGGCTTCAATAATTGCTTGATGAATTAGGAACTGGATAGAAACATGTCAAAGTACATTATGATAGTCAAAGTGTCATTCATTTAGCAAAGAACCAAGTTTATCATGCAAGGATAAAGCACATTGATGCTCGTTATCACTTTGTACAAGAGGGTCTGGAAGAACGTGGAGTAGTAATCCAGAAGATTAAGACCACTGAGAATCCTGCTGATATGTTGAATAAGGTGGTGACTACGGTCAAGTTCCAACATTATTTAAACTTGATCAATATTGCTAAAAATTGAAGATGGGCGCTGTAAAGCGCATTTGAAGACACTACTAGAGATAAGTTTTGTGAGAGATTTGAAGATGAGAAATATGTCAAGGTGGAGAATTGTTAACTTATGACATATTTTGAAATCCCATATTGAAGAATTACAAAGATGGGGGAGTCTTCTTAAGTTATAAAAGGAAGACTCCTTCACGTATCTTAAGCATCCTAAAATTGTCTTTCATAAGATAAAATTTCTTCTCTTCTTTTGTAATCTTTTACTTGTTTATTTCTAGAAAATAGTGAAATATCAATTTATTAGTGTCCGAGGAAGTAGGCATAATTAGCTGAACATTATTAAATTATGGTGTTCTTTATTTGTCTATTTAATGGCTATTGTTGGGTATAGTTGTAGTGAATTATTGTGCAATTAAATTATATGTATAGGAAAATTCTATCTAGGAAATTGGAGTTTTAGTGGGACCGTCTGTGACCCTCCAATCTTTCCTAGAAATCTACCTGGTGTAATTTTTCAGTACAATCATTCACACTCTATTCACCTAGGCAATAATGGTCAAAGTGGTCAAGATAAATTTCCTAGGAATTTTTCATTATGTTGTGAAACTCAGGATTAATTTCCATCAATAATTACAAATTCACCTTGACTCCTTAACATGATAGTATTAAGTGGAACCAAACACATGTAGGGAATCATAATCTATAGCAGGTTTTCCAAACCATTTTTCCCATGGTGTTTTGCTACCAATAGCAGTTGACGAAAGACGATTGATGAGATGATAAGCATATGTAACAGTCTCATACCAAAATTCTCTGCCTAACCCAGCATTAGGCAGCATACACCGAACTTCTCCAAATGTGTCTTCCTACTTTTTCTTTGATAAATGGAGATTTAGTTATTTTTTAGTCTCAAATTTAATGATTTTTGTTTATTTATTTAAGTAGTTTTTAATGATTTTGGTACTTTAATTATTCGTATTTTGGTTCTAAGGTGTAATTCACTCACTTGGAGTGAAAAAGAATGAATTTGAAAATTTTGGAGCAATTTTGATTAAGTTATAGAGTACATGAAATCAATATAGCGGTGTTTAAGAGTTTGGAGTTGTGTTGAACATTTACTGTAAAACATGTCCGTGTTAAGTAGAAAGAAAGCCATGTTGATAATATATGCTTGTGTTTATGCACATTTAAGCTCCAAAAAGTGTCGGGCATTTATTTAAAGAACACAATCATCAACACACCTATGTTGATGCTCGTGTAACTCTGAGAATCCAAATTTGGAATTTTAAAAGATAAGACTAAGTTTCAAAAGATAAGGAAGGGGGAAAATATAGGGAAAAACCCTAGAATCATATAAAACATGAAAATAACAAAAGCTTTGGATCAGATTTTCATTAATCTAGAGTGAAGATCGTGTAGATTTTAAGACTTTCAATTATAGCATCCTTACTAATTTTCTTGTCATGATGATGATAATGATGATGATGATTATTATTACTATTAGTATTCTTATTGTTGTTGTTGTTGTTGGTGTTGTTGATGTTGGTGTTGTTATTGTTGTTGTTGTTGTTGTTGTTGTTGTTATTATTATTTCCTCTTCATGTGGGTCATTTGGAAATAATCTTTCTACCAATTAGGGGTAAGATTGTATACTACTAGACCTCCTCAGATCTCGCACGCCAGTGAATTTTATGCTATTTGTTGTTGTTGTTATTTAATCATAGCATCCTTAATTTCAACTTTTTCTTTAGTTTTGGTGCTTTGTTTTTTATGAATTTGAGCTAAATTCCTTTTGTGAGATAAATCTTGTAGTGACTTTAATTTATTGTAATTTTTTTAGTTTCATTAAGAGTCAATCATGTTTTTTATTTATTCTCAAATTAATATTTCTGGCTTGTTGTTTAATGTATCATCTCATGCAATTAAGATTAAGATATCCAATGTATAAATAGATCTAGCATAATTGAAAAAATTTTCAAGCAAACTTAGAGATAAGGCAATAAATATCTCTGAGATTATGACCTAATAATAAAATTCATAAGTCGATTAATATGATTTTAAGAGTTTTAACTAGAAGGATATTTCAATTAATCAACTTAGGATTAGGTTTTGATAGTTTTGATAAAGATATTAGCGTAATTGAGAAATTTTCACAATTCAATAAACTTTAGATTAAATTGATTAGTGAAATCATGATTGCATGAAAAGTCCTATGAGGGATTCCAATTCCAGGTGCCATTGTTTTATTTATTTATTTTTCATTCTTTTGTTATTCTAGCAGATTTTAAATTTGAATAATCAAGATCACCTCAATTTTCAGTTAGATAATATGGAAAAAGTTATTACTAATATTCACATTCTTTGTGTGATCAAACTTTACTCGCTAGAGTTAGCTACAACTACAACTTGTGCTTGTACTTGAAACAAATCAATTCATAACATCACCATCATTCTTCCTTCTCTCCATCTCTCTAAGTCGTCCAACTGCTCTTCCAAAACCTCTATTCCATTTTGCCCTCTGCTTTTCCCTTTTTTTTTAGTTTGAGAATCAAGTTTTTAGGCGGAATAAAGGCAAACATATGAATGTGTACTAAGTCATGTACTTAATAATCATGAGATCCTTCAACTTAAAGCAACCATATGTACAAACCCGAGCTCAAAATGTGAACATAGTCTCATCAACATACAACATGAATATGTACCTCTTAACCTTGGACATGTAACATATGAAATGAATTAATAAGCCTCAAACTCTTCAAACATGAACAAGTAAGCTTGAAATGTATAAATAATTAAGAGCATGGGTAAGTACACAATCATGTACCAAGTTGTGTTCTTGCCTTGCAACTTTATAACGTGTTTAAAACAACTCCAAGTCACTCTAAACTTGTCTAAATTTATTCGTTTTGCTCCAAATAAGTAAATTTATCACCTGAAAATGAAACATGATCAAATTAAGTACCAAAAATAATGAAACATTCAAATAAACCAGCAGTAAATATAAACCTAAAAATTTGAATGATTAAGGACTTACCAATGAGAACACTTATCAATATAGAGTTATTAGAAAATACATGCAATCTTTTATTTTGAAAGTTGAATGCTAATGGTCAAAGTAAAAATTAAGCTTGTAACTTAAGTAAGGGTTGATTTATCAGTCTTTTGTTTTGCAAAATGACTAGTTAATGATCATATGAAAATTTTTAGAAGTTGTATATGTGGCTGTAATCATGTTGAGATTTATGTTTGTGTAGTTCCCTTACTTTTGAGCATACATTTTGAATGTACAATAATAATATTTATAGCTATATTGTGTCAGTATTTTAATAAACTTATTGCATTTGCGATAATATTTTGAACTAACTTGAATATATGATATTATTGCGACATATTTTCTATATGTGAGTGTGTGTGTGTGTGGAATTATATGCTTCTAACAAGCATATTATGATTTATGTAACACATAATGAAGCTTGCATTTAAAGAAAAATATGTTCCAATATTGATCTTAAATACATGTTCTTAACTTCAGATAACACAAGTATAAGATAATTAGTTCTATCAACAGGATAAACAATATGAAATATGTACACAAAACCAGCTTCAACATCATGTTCTCTTTCATTATAACCTTGATCTAATGCTTTAACAACTTTAACTTATGCTCTGTTTCATCTTTTTATTTGTTATTCTAGCTTTAGCATTATAATGGCTTATAATTTTTTTATTTCTTTATATATGGGCATGTTCAAAGGAGTCATTATGAATTAATAACTGGAGCTTTAAACTAAAATTTTCCTTCCTAAATCATTCAATCACCTAAATTTTCCTATCATTGAAGGGACCATCATTCTAAGAAAAAAATATTATAACACCTCCTTCCTGGACTTTTTGGCTATAAGATATCCTCATTGAGGCATTCAATTCATAGTATTATAACATCCACATTTGAAAAAATGTTCCTATATGATAAACGATTAATAGACTATGTTTTTCATATTTAGTGTGTTTTACTTGTTGTTTGAGAGTTTTACGTTGTTTTTGATACTTATTTTGTTTCAAATGAGTTTCAGGTCTAAATTGTCTTTATGGATCAAAAGGAGAAGAATTTGAGTGAAATTAGGGAATAAAATGGAAGAATTAGAGTTATTTTATAGATATACGCCCATATGAAGATGTACACACATGTATGAGTAAAATACACAGTATTGTAAAGGCTTATGTAAGAGACTGTGAGTGTGAAAGCTTCAAAGACATTATTTTTGCCTGTGTGAAGATACACACCTGTGTAAGTATCATACATGGCCTGAGAATGTGCAAAATCACAATTCTAAAGATTTTTAAGACATACGGTCACTCACAAGGCTATGTGACTGGCCGCGTATAATTTAAAAACCCTAATTTTATAATATAAAAGGCAATTATGAAAAGGAGATGGAGAGGAGGCAACTAAAGTTAGAGTTAAGAGACCATATTTAGAGCAAGAGATGTAATTCTAAACCTAGAAGGAGGAAAAACACCAAAATTACTTCAAGAGATCTGATAAAGATCAGCCTTTCATTAAAAGGGGATATATATCATGTAACATCCCGTCACCGATGGGATGAGTACAGTGAGAGTGCATTCATATTTGGCATGATCATGCATTATTTAGTTATGTATAATTTGGATGATTTGTCAATTATTGCACTAGCATATGAACGTACATACATGTAT
>JANVCQ010000001.1:12525234-12537808 GCA_025531925.1 Erythroxylum plowmanianum
GATGACCTAGTTAGGGGATATCGGTTTCTTTTGTGTATTGATTAGATGATGTTTTTGGACAGAATTATGTATTTTCGGATTCGAGAAATGGAATGAAAAGCAAAATTTGGTTTTAATTTTTAGTGATTTATATTTGATACCATGTGGATTGTAGTTGGTTGCTCGGTAGTGCACTCTTATTGTGGGTTACGTGTCGGAACGATCTGCGAACGTCCCGGTGTGTACCATACGGTAAGGGGGCGCTACATATCATGACTCTTTTCTTTTTAATTCTTCTTATGAATATTTGATGTTTTTCATTTTCTATCTTTAGGAACTAGGTTTGTTTAGTGCCTAGGTATGATAAACCCTAAGTAGGGATGAATAGCGTGATTTGATATTTTAATTAATACAATTTGATTCATTAATTCATTAAGATTCAATTATGTTATTTTATTCTTGATTTAATATATCTGGAATATTAGTTCAATGTTTATATTCATATTATTGATATTAAGAAATCCTTTAGTATGAATAGATATATCATAATTGGAAAAAGTTACATGCAATCCTAAAGAAAGGTCAACATAATTCCAGTAGATAAGGGTCAAATATAATAGAGAAATTCACGAATTGAGTAATGCGATCTTAGAGGTTTTAACTAGAAATAGGTTTCAATTAATTGACTAAGGATTAATTATTAATAGTCTTGAGAAAGATATTAATATAAGACAGGAATTTCTATAATCCAATGATCAATAATTAAATTGCATGATAGAGGGTTAATATTTAAGAGATCTTAGGGGGATTCATTACCTAGGCGTTAGCTATTTGATATTTTTTAATCTTTATGGTATCTCCATTTTGGTTCATTATTGTGTTGAATTCTAGTTTAGTTTAGTTTTAAATTAAATCATTATCTTATTCGACAGTTAGATAATTGAAAAGAGGTTATTACTAATATTTGTAGTCCTCGTGGGATTGACCCATACTTGTTAATGCTAGCTATAACTAAATTGTACACTTGCAACTAAAACACATATAAATTACACATTACACTAGGTTTTTAGATCTTTGGTAACTAAAATATTAGGAAAACCTTGCTTTTATTAATCTAGCCATTATTTCTTGTTTTATTTATTTTTATCTTTTAGTTTTTGTTTTTAATTTGTTTAATTATTTCATTGACTCTTTTATTTTCTCACTTCTACAACTCTTGGACTTAGTTTGTAACCTGAGAAAATCCACTGCACTTAGTTGAAAAAGATCTAAAGATTGAGAGGATAACTTGTAGAAATATCCTAAGAACCCTACTTAGAGAGATAGAGTTCCATCAATAAATAGATGACTTAGAAGATCAGATTAATACCAAAGAATCAAAAACTCTTATAGATCAATCAAGGAATATGTTCGATTATGTTATATTAGACTTGATGGGAATAAGTCCAACATTGTAAGCCGACTGCCATTGCCAATAATTTTGAGATTAAACCAAGTACTATTTAAATGGTGTAATAGTCTATCTAGTTTGGTGGGTTACAAGATGAGGACCTTAACACACATATAGTGAACTTTCTAGAGATTTGTAATACCTTTAAGGTCAATGGTGCCAATGATGATGCAATTAGATTAAGATTACTTTTATTCTCCTTGAGGCGTAAGGCGAAGCAATGGTTAAACTATTAGCGTAAGTCATCCATTACCACTTGGGACCAAATAGTAGAGAAGTTTCTTCTTAAGTGCTTCCTGCTAGCTAAGATTGCAAAATTAAGGAATGACATCTCCTTCTATACCTAGGTTAACTTAGAAACATTGTATGATACATGGGAGAGATTCAAGGAGATGTTAAGGAAGTGCCTATATCATGGTCTACCATTGTGGTTGCAAACTTAGACCTTTTATAATGGATAAATCAAATGACATGGCAGATGATAGATGTAGTAACTAGGGGTACTCTAAACAATAAAATGTCAGAAGTTGATCAAGACTTCCTTTGTGATATAGCAATGAAGAATTATCAGTGGTGCTCTTCTTGAGAAAAACTTAGCAGCCAGCAAAAGTATATGATGTAGATGCAGTTATGAAATTGACGAACCAGGTTAAAGCTTTAAGTAGAAATATTGATGGATTGACAGTGTATGCTCAGTTATTCTAAGTGATGTAGTCTCAGGTAGGTGGACTTAGACATCTAAGTTAAGACCATTAAGCTCTATAGCCCAAGTATGCGGATTATATGGGAAATACTCATAGACCTTGTAATTACCCATATAACAATATATACAATCCAGAATGAAGGAATCACCAAAATTTATCTTAGGAAAATAGGGGCAATCAAGGAACAACCATACAAAATTCCAACAACACCTGTCTCAAGAAAAGAAGTCAAGCTTAAAGGACATCTGTTGAGGTGTTGTGCAAGTTTTACAATTTATAAGCGTTTAGTATACTGCAATTGCACAGGTCATGAATTGTAGTACGTAAGGAGTTAATCCAACGAGGAGTTGTGAACTAATCAATCTTAAGTTATCTAAGGCTTAAAAAATTAATAAAATGAAAATAAAAATAAAAATTGAATAGAAAGTGACACGTGAAGGTGAGTGGCAAAAAATTAATTGTGAAATTAACATAAGAAATTGAATATTGAGCAACACCAAATTCACAATGGGAAATCACACAAGAAAATTTACTAAATTATGAAAGAGGGATTTATCATATCATTAATGCTAACCTAATCACTTTTGTATTATTGTTGTGTCAATTCTAGACTACCGTAGGGTAGATTACTCTCTCTCAAGTTATAATTACTAAATCCTAATTAAGTCGAGTTATTGAATTTGTAATCTCTCGATTAACTATCAACTCACAACTTAATCAGTTATTAATTTTTCTAATAAACTATCAAGTCTCACACAAGATCGCTCTCCATACAATTGCCGATTTAATTAATTGCGTAATCTATTAAACTCTCATTAAACAACCTAATCATTTCACATTCGATTCATTCTCTCGATTTATTACTGAAGCATGAAGTTACAGCAATTAATCACAACACCCAATCGAAATAACACAAAGATGATAATATTAATATTAAATCAAGTTTAAACCCCTAACGAAAGGTTAGAACATCATCATCAATCCACAACCCATAAACATAATCATATTCATCTTATACATTCAATGAAGAAAATGACAAAGACGAACAAAACATCACTTAGATGAGACCTGGATGACTCAAGAAGGCAGTAGCGTCGAAAGCCCTCTCCTCTTCTTCCTCTTCTCTCTTTTCTTCTTCTATCCTCTTGAAGCTTTTTCCCAAAGTGGTAGAATGTAAGCTCCCTTTTAGGGTTCTATTCTTTCCTTTTTATAGTATTTTCTAATTAGGGCAAATTTTAAGTTTTTCTGGGCTCCAAAAATCCAAATGTCCTAGAAAAATGAAGTTCAGTAAGTCGATGCGCATTGTCTAACACAATCATGGCTATTTCATCTTGCTTCTGTCACAATCATGGCACATTGCCACGATCGTGGCCCTGGGTTTCACTTTGGGCATCATCTGATTCTCCTCCAGTCTTCCATAATTGATCATAAACACTAACAAACACGTCAAGATGCCTCAAATAGACAAAATTTAAGCTCAATGGCATACTATAACCCATAAAACACTCAAAACACAAATGTCTAACTAAGCAATACAATCCTAACCTAAACATGCACTAATATTCAATTAACAACTAAACATATACTAGACTACCCACTAAAACATTATGCAATCCATTATCAACATCATGTCCAAGTTTCTTCAAAATTTAGAAGCAACATTTTAATCCACAAAGACTTCATTGAGAAATCAAGAGGTTTTTATGCGTAACCTAGAAACTCATATTAGCCAGCTTATGAAGTTAGTTTCTGAAAGACAATAAGGAAGTATGCCCGATAGCACTGAGACTAATCCTAAAGAACATATGAAGCAGTCACTTTTAGGAGCAGAACGGAAGTGCAAGCTGATAACAAGACATAAGGTGAGGAGGAGAATGATAAAAAGAGTTGAGAGAAACCTAAAGACATCAAGTGTCCTCCAAGGGTTAAAAAATCCTAGCCTACCATCCCATGCCCTGCTAAGTTGAAGAAGGACCACATGAATAAGCAGTTTGATAAATTCCTTAAACTTTTTAGGCAACTTTGCATTAAATTACCTTTTATTGAGGCTCTTCCGTAGATGCCAAAGTATGCAAAATTCTTGAGGGAGTTTCTATGTAACAAGAATTAATAGGAGTTAATTACATTAAGATTAAGTGAGGAATGCTTAACAATTCTACAAAGCAAATTACCCAAGAAGCTTAAAGATCTAAGGAGTTTTACCTTTTTTTCATTGGCATCTCATCATGTCTCAAGACATCTTTTTTTAAGTCCATAATTGGTGTTTCCTATGCCTCAGAAGTTCTTTTTTTTTACATTTAACTAAAGCATCAATTACTATTCACATAGATTAAAAATTATGGTCAAACAAGTTCCTAACTGCCTCTTTCTCCTCTCACAAAATTTTTCTCACTTTTTCACGATCTCTTACACACCATAATGCTTATTTGGATGTACATCACGTAATCAACCCTCTACATCCAAGATTAGTTAAAAAATTAATTCTTTTAATTTCTTCATCAAAAGGTACTTTCAAATGTTACAATAAATTATTAACAAAATAACATTACCTTCAACTTTCCATATTGCCCTACTTAAAGGGGTAGTTCATGTGTAGTCTGTTCAGATAAAATGTCTACAAATAAAATAAAATTTGAAGTTAGGTATTATGAATTACCCATTTGGTAGCGTGCTTACAAAAATGATTCAAAATGAAATGTATCCAACTAAGTTGTTCATAATAATCAACATCGACCATGATATACAATACTAGGTGTCCATATAGTAGTTGGCATTTGAGCACAAAAATATATCCAAGACATAATTTTTATGGAAAACATTTTTTTACTGCACACCCTTAACTTTTTCTAGTGCAAACTTAATGACTACTTGGTGATCATTAATTTCATACTACTCCTCAAGCTTTAACATCTTAGTTTTATCAACTTTTGTGTGTAATCATTCCGTTTTGTTTAAAACCCCCACAATTCATACCATAATGTTTCATAAATTTCTTCCACGATCCTCTCTAATTTTCAAAGAAATCTCATTTGGATCAAAGCGAAGGCACAATTAGTAATAAAGATTCCTGGATTTTACCTAGGTGACCCACTTCAGTTTCTCTAGAGTAAGGCCCTCCACCAATTTGTACATCTTCCTCGAGTAACATCACATTTGACAACCATGCAAATACTCAAATAATATAGTCAATATCAAAATAATATGCTTGCTAGTTACTTTCTATTTTGCTTTTAAACCTTCTTCTTGTTGTGAAGGAGATCAACCACACCAAATTATAATCACTATTGCTCTTAAAAAGAAAACAAAGCATATATGTAAATGAATCCCTATCAAACTAGCTAAAAAGGTCCGAACACAAACTCAATATCATCAAAAGGATATAAACCAATAACATGTATTTATCTCCAACTATACTTCTTGACCACTAAGTCAATTTTAACAAACTAAAGACCTATCAAACCGTGTCTAAATGTAAGTCTAAATAAATTCATTCAATGCAATAGTTGGGGTGGTACAAGAGTTGTAACTTCCTTTTCTTTTATGATTAACTACTCTAAAAGTAAAAACTAAAGATTGATAAATTTAACCTTCTCCAAACATATTGCATGTCTATGGATGATTTGTTGGGTAGATTTTTTGATGACGATCTCGAATTCTTCAAATTTCCACTAACCATGCATCTATTACCTGTCGATCTAGATGTCTAAAAGACACTGGATTGAGAATGAGTAGAGAACAATATATCTATTTTTTCGGATTCTCTTCAACAATTGGTAATAAAAGAAGAGGAAGATCGAAAAAAAAAAATCAAATGGGCAAACTCAAATCGAAGCTTTGTTAGCAATAGGATTCAATAATATGAGATGAGAAAACGCAGTTACTTTGAAACTTTTTAGGCAAGCTTACCTTCAAACATTTCAATCAAATAGAAAAGATTAACGCAACAAGTGATGCCACTGACAACCACCACTTGCCAGCTACGTAATCGGTCTTACGAACGCAGCTATGTCACCTGTCATACTGTAATATGCTCTTCTACATTATCAAATATTAAAATGCTTCTTCCGTTCGAACTGTTCGTGTTGAAACATCTTTCGATTACGAGCAGCACTTGATGTATTTGCTTCGGTAGGCGCCCATGAGAAGTGATATTGTTGAGGTCTTTCGTTCAAAAAAGATTAATAGTGGCCTTGTTTGGTTATCTGGGAAAAGAATATGACAGCTTAAGAACATACATTCGCAACCATCAAGATTTTACCACATTCATGCTTTTCCCCAATTCCCAAATGCCATCAATTCAAAATACCATTCAATATGGTAAGCAATGGAACTTCGATTACACTCTACATTCTGTAGCTAGCGAGTTATTTATTAAGTTATGATCCAATTTATAATCAGTAAAGCTGTTGGACTGCACTGGAACAATGAACAACCACAAAAGAAACATGATATATTTGAAAGGAAAAAAAAAGTGAACTCAGTATCTCTATCTAGGATATCCAATTTATAAAAGTTTGACCAAATGAATTTCAAAACGAAAAGCTTCCATTTCAAAACCGAAGCTAATAATCACTTGACAACTACTCACTACTCCAAATAAAGAATGAAAGTAAAATCATACAACTCATGAAATCCTCATCTACTTTTTCATTCATCCCACCCAGTTGGAGCAGGTCCAGGTGCAGGGGCAGTAGCAGCAGCAAACTGCTGTGGTGGAGCGACAACATCCCACTCCCCAGCGAGCCCACCTACATTCATATCACAAAGATTGGGTCAAACAAAATAAAAGGCATTGTCACGGTTAAGTGTCTATCCTGTACCACTAAAAAACCGAAATGATCATAGATATAGTTGCAGGAATGATAAAAATAAAATGGTAGACGGACATGGGTGCAAACTTTAATATGATTTTTGAAGTAAAAATAATTTCAAATCTGAAAACTAAGGGAGCTTATTAGAATTTGCAAAAAATCTAACCTTGCTCTGGATACAAGTTAGCTGCAGGGACAGCAGGAATTGGTGCTTGAGCCACATCAGCAGCCCACTGGCCATCAGGAATTGCAGTACTCCAATCGGTTGCAGGAAGGCCAAAATCTGTAGGAGGATAATCAACAGCTGGTACTGCTTCTTCCTCTTCCTGCTGCTTGGCTTCTTCTGGCTCCCTGTAGAAGAACAGATCAACCTGGACAAGAAAATTAGATCGACAGAGAGGAAAATATAAGCATGTTTATGTGAGAAAATATACAATTTAATTATTAGTTCTGCTCACCATGACATCCCACTTGTGCCCTTGTGGGATAGTACCCCTCATCTGCAGAACCATCCTCGCCAACAGCCAAAACAAACATCCAATGCTGTGCTTTCCTTTGTTGTTAGCAGGGATACCAATGTCCACATACCCCATAGGAGAATCAGTATCGCAAAAAGCAATGGTAGGAATGTTTCCAAGGGCAGCTTCCTTGATAGGCTACAAGATGTTGACAAATAATACAGTAATGTTTAATAATGAAAGAAATACCCAAAAGTGGAAAAAGAATAAGATCATATTGTTGATGTAGAGTGATTTACTTGGTGATCAGTCCTTGGATCAGTGAGAATCAAGAGACGAGGCTCACTGAATGATGTCTGGAGCTGGTTAGTAAATGTACCTGGGGTATGCCTTCCAGCAATTGCATGGGCACCAGTGTACTGAGCAAACTTCAGGACAGCCCTCTGACCATAGGGCCTTGCAGACTGGACAATGATGTCCTGAGGGTTTTCAATAGCAACAATAACTCTGGCGGCCAGTTGAAGTTTTTCCCAGGTTTTGCCAAGGTTTATAATGTAAATTCCTGACAACAGACAACACCTATTGAAACCACAAAGCAGGAAAATTACAGGACTTCTCATCACAAGTATGGAACTATGATCATAAATTCAAGCTGACATGCCCAAAAAATAAAAGAAAAGAAATCCAGTGACCCACAGCCACCTTCATTGGACATTGCAATGAGATAGCACATTGAACACTACTTCATCTTCATAATTTAAACGGGGCACTGAAAAACATATTGAATGCCGTAAACAAGAAATTGCCGAACCTAAAACTATACATTGTACGATGCTATTAAGCTCGTATCAGAAATGTGATCAACTGGATAATCCTCCACATCCACTCAAAGCATACTGCAAGTCTGTATCAACGTCTTACAAAACAATCAACCTTAAAAGTAGTGATCATTGCAACACGTTCATTATGCAAGCTGAGCATGAAAACGCCAGCATTTTTCTGATTCTCATTAAACGAAAACAGATACCAAACCAAATCAAAGGAAACCAAAGAATGGATACCTACTAAGGACCTCAAACAAACTCAACGTATAAAATTGCATCCCTTATGATCCAATCCCCATATAACATAGTTCAAGAGTAGATTAAGCTTAAATACCGTCATTTCGGCGCTTGAACACGTAACGTTCCATCTGAAAGTCACAGTTTTTGGTGCCAAGGTGAACCTCAGCCGCCAACATCATCTGAATATCCAACTCTTTCTGTGATAGAGACCGAGCTGGTTGGGTCGCACCGGTCGTACTAGTCGCCATGTCTTCGACCCAGAAAGATCGGCTGTTGTAAAGCTTGGATCTTGGAAAGTGATTGAAAAGACAGGGAGCCAGGGTTTTAGGGTTTCTATTAATATATAGAGAATCAAATTGATGGGCCGAGGAGATTTAGGAACGTCAGGGGCTTACAAGCCTATTTTGATTTTCCCCTAATTTCATCTCGTTTCTTTTCTTTTTCTTTTCGTTTTTTTAGCTTTTAATAATATAGATGTAATTATATTTTTATTATTATTAATAATTGTATTAAATAAATTTAAAAAAGTTATTTAAATCTCTTATACAATCTCGTAAATATATTGTATCTATCAAATTTTGTTCTAGATAAGGTATAATGACAATTCTAGCTGATATTGAGTCCTGGCATTAGCTTTAGGAGTCCAGTGGGAGGAGTAAGTAAAACCTCCTGCAAGATATCATGGAAATGCTTCAATTCGCATTTGTTACATTGAATTTTTGATTTACTCCTCCAAGCTCATGCTGGCTATTTAGAATCATTTTGAATACCTTCTTCGCAAATTACTGTAACCGGGTTATCCCCCACCTTGGTAAGTTCCGGGAACTCACCCAGATTCAAGCTAGAGTGAGGGGGAGTCCTCTCAGTCTCTATATTTCAGGCCTTCAAGAGGCCCTCTTGGTGAAAAGGAAGCTCAGTTGTCGAGTAAGAGGCATTGTTCCAAGATGGATGTTACTATAGATTAATTATAATTATACAATGCAACATCCCTTCAACGCTCTACCACCTTGCTCCTCTTCATGCCTCTGTTGCACTCTTAGAACCTCTTCTCGACTTTGTAGTTGACGTTTGTAGTGGGTGCTTACTGATCTTGGTGGACGCTCGTTGTCACTACTCGTGGTCGAAGCTCGCTTATAGTGCCATAGAGTTGCAGTAGTCACTCCTTGCTAGTGTCTCTCACGATGTTTGGTGTTGCTCACTCGCTCACCCCTTTGAAATATCAATATATTCACAAGTATAACCTTTTGTACATCTAAAATATGTTTTTAATCTTATAATTTTCTCATAAATTAAAAACAAATAAATATTATGTTAAATATCTATATTTTATAGAGCAAATTAAAATAGTTTTTTTTTTATAAATCATAAGAAGTTATATACAATTAGAGATTGCCCAAGCTGCAATCTCTTATCCAAACCATAACTCACAAAAAAACACAAAAAGCCCTGCAAAGTTTCCATCAACTTGCAAACCACCGTATCAAACCAAGCCAAGACTACACCACGATGGTCATATCAGGGCCCTTTTGCCAGTAGCTCACTTTCATGCAACAAATACATTTATCCAATCAACCAATCCAGCCTCCCTACTAATCCTTAATCTAAGAAACAATGCATCACAAATTGGTTCTTCAACTTTCCATGCAGATTCTTTTTAGTGGATTCCGATCTGAACGTCCTTGTTTACAAGCAACATCCGTGAGTGGGGTCTTGGAATCCCCTTGTAGCTTTAGTCACCATGTTTCCATAATCAAAGTTTGGTAGAGTTTAGGGCTTGCCCTTCATCTTATGGTGCTCCTTTTGTAGCAAACAAGTAGCGGTTAGGATTGCCCTTTCTTTTATCTAGACTTGGAGTCAAACCTACAAACATTTCATTAGAAATTAAAAAAAAAAAACATACATTTTCCCTTCTCTCAGTGTTTAAGCTGAGGTGTTCCATAACTTGAAAGATCACTCTCGTGTTGAAACTCTCTACATCTAAGGCTTCATCTTTAAAGGTTCGCAAGTTTCTTTCAGTCCACAGGTTATAAACAACCACAAAAAGGATAATGAAGAAAGTATTTATGTCACAGGTTCTGGAGGTAGGTGACTGGTTAACCCATATTAAAATGGATTGAAGAGTGGTTAGGTGAGGTAGGTGGATTTGGAAGTGGCTTAGACTTTTGACCTAAACTGTTTTAAAGAAAGGACATTCAAAGAATAAATGTTTAATAGTCTCTAAGTCTGAAGCACACAAGGAGCACCAATTTGGGGTGTGGAGGTAAAGAAGTTTGTCCCTTATCTGTAATTTATTTAGGAAGGATAACCATAAGATGAAGGAACACCTAGGACTATTCCTTTATGCCATACTATTTTATACCAAGGAACTGTCTTATTTGGAGGTCTCATAAAGCTGTATGTAGAAGCATTTGTATGCTTTTTTGAAGGGCTAGCTAGCCATTCTAAACTATCCTCTCTTGAAGGATCTGGCTAGTATTGTAAAGGTTCGAGGTTACTAATAGTCCCAACTGTTGACTCCTGCCAGTACCATTCATTATTCCTAATTACGTCAGACACTCTTACAATCATAGGAAGTTTCGACCCATTGATCACCCTAGGAGTAGAGTGAGTCATCAAGATACCTATGCCAAGGATCCTGCCATAAGAAAGTAAAGTTTCCATTTCCAATTCTAAATCTGAATTGGTTCCCAATTTGTTCCCTAACATAAAAAAGCTTCCTCCAACTCCACAAACTACAGTTATTAGGAGAGGAATTCTAGAAAATTTTCCTTTTCAGAATAATTGTGTGAACCCACCTGACCCACAAAACTTCCCTATCATTAAACAAAAACAAAATTCTTTTCCCGAGCAACACATTATTCCAAGTAGACAAATGTTTAATACCTAGACCTCCCTTTTTTTTTAATCTACAAATGTTATTCCATTTTACCTTAATATGAGCTTTTGTTTCCACCTTCCCCGACCATAAAAAATTTCTAAGTTTTGTCTCTATTTTCTTAATAATGGAAGTGGAGAGGATGAAGTGACTAGACCAATAGACCTGAAAAGTGGAAAGGACTGAGATAACTAATTGCAATCTACCAGTAAAAGATAGATTTTTATGGGTCCATTTGTTGACTCTGGAGTCTATTTTTTCCAACAAGGGTAAACAATCCCTCCTAGACAATCGACCTGTCAGAAGAGGAACACCCAGGTATCGAATGGGGAGCTGACCTCTTTTAAGACCTGACATGATTTCTATTTGGTGGGCCATTTGATCCATATCTGGAGAAACAAAGAAATGACTCTTGGATAGGTTCATTACCCTGCCAGAAAATTTGGAAAAGGTTCTTAAGCAATCAAGTAACGTATGCGCCGAGGACAAATCACCATGACAAAACATTAGGAGGTCATCAACAAATAAGAGATAGGTGAGTTTGAGGCCTTTACATCTCTAGTGGTATATAAAGGAATTATTGCCTTCTATGCAAGCATTGTGGCTCCTTGAGAAAACCTCCATACAAATGATAAAGTTTAAAGCAGCTAACGAATCCCCTTGTCTTAAACCTGACTTACCTAGAAAGAATTTTGTGGGGAATCCATTGATCAGGATAGCATATGCAGGAGAGGTAATACACTCTCTTATCCAATCAATGAACTTGAGAAGACTACCTACAACTACTAGCACATTCAATAGAAAATCCCAATGGATCGAATCATATGTTTTTTGTAAGTCCAGCTTGAAAACACATCTCCTATGGTTATTTGCAAGATGGTAATTCTTGAAGATCTCTTGAGCCAATAAGATATTATCCTCAATTCGACAGTTCTTAATGAATGCACTTTGGTTTGGGCTGATGATGTAAGGGAGTTCTTCTCTAAGCCTATTAGCCATGATTTTTGAAATCACCTTATAAATAAAGTTACAGCACATTATAGGTGTTGAGACCGAAACTCAACCGCTTATACTTAACACTTCTGAGCAAACAGAATACTCGGAAAGTCGCGAATCGGAATAATGCGAATCAAATACAAAGCGAACGAATTAATCAACCTGAAACAAATACCGACATCCGTTGCAAACATGAAGCATAGCAAACTCATCGCGTTGGAAACCCTACGACATTCC
>JANVCQ010000001.1:12537908-12571513 GCA_025531925.1 Erythroxylum plowmanianum
ATTTTCAAACTTTTCAAAGCATTCATAAACCTTCATCAACATTTTCTAAGATTTTTCTCCAAATCTTCATTTGTTTCAAAACATTCATAAACAGTTTCCGAAGGTTCATGATTAAAACTTTTTACAAATCATGCACAATTTCAAATATGAATGCGTCACATCATATACAAATCAAAAACACGTAACATATCACAAATGGTTTGGCTCGATCCCAACAATAGGCCTATAGTCATCTACTGTGGAAGGATTATCTTTTTTAGGAATAAGAGTGATGAAAGTAGAATTGATCTCTTTGAGAAGTCTCCCATGATAGAAAAAATCTTGGATAGCCCTAGTGATATCCTCCCCTACTATATGCCGAGTATGTTTAAAGAAAACCCCATTAAACCTATCCGACCCAGGAGCCTTATTAGGATTAAAGGAATTAAGAGCATCCTGAATCTCCTAAATTGAGACTTCAACGATGAGTTTGTTTGTGAGTGTATCAGAAATCCTATTAGGGAAACAATTTTCCACAAACTCTTTAGAAGGAGGAAGGACCTTGCTAGTCCCAATAGTGCTTTGAAAGAAACCTAAGAACTAGTTTTGAATCTCTTGTACTTCAACAATTCTAATGCCATTTTCTCCTAGGAGAGAGTGAATATTGTTTCTTTGCTAGGATAGGATTGTGAAAAAATTTGGTGTTTCTATTACCCTCTTTAAGCCACTTGATACGGGAAGGTTGTTTGTATAATGACTCCTGATCATCTAAGGCTCTAATCAAGTTATTTATGGCCTCGATTTCCTTGTCAACCAGGAAGGGGATGCGAGGAAAATGTCTCTTTTGATCTTGTGTATGGTTAAGAGTTGTTTGGCAATGCTCAACCCTAGTATTCACATCTCTTACTTGACTAGAATTAAGCATTTTGAGAGATTTTGTTACCAGTTTAAGTTTGGACATAATATAAAACATGGGGGTTCCTTGGACTTGAGTATTCCAGGTCTCTTCTACTATGTGGAGAAAGTTTGGTTATGAAACTAGGAAGTTTGCAAACCAAAAAGAGGATGGTCTCTTCGGCTTATCTGTTGAGGACCTAATCACTAAGGGGGAATGATCTGAAATGTTAGGATTAAGGATAACCCTATAAATTCTAGGAAACCTAGAACTCCATGCAGCATTAATAAGGGCTCTATCTAACTTCCTAGCAATAAAGAGCTCACCACTTTGCTTATTAGTCCATGTGACATGAGGACCACTAGAATTAAGATCATACAAAGTACAATCCTCTACATACTGCCTAAAATCACTCGTGTCAATAATAGTTGAGGGACTGATAGGCTTAGCCTCATGTGAGAATAGAATAGCATTAAAATCCCCCGCAATAATCCAAGGATGGTTTCCTACAGAGTATTTAAGATTTGACAGGGCAGACCAGAGATTTTTCCTATGATTGTAATTGATAGACCCATACACACAAGTTACAAAGAAAACTGAAGAGCTGTTTATAGGAGTAACCTCCAAGTGTACCAATTGATCATTAGTGTATTTAAGAACACACAGCAAACAGTCTGGCTTCCAAGCTATCACTAGCTTAGCATTCAAACCTTGCTCTAAGTTACTATAGGAAAGCCATCTAGGAAACAATGAAGAGCACACATTATTTAAAAAGTGGAGTGACTTAATCCAAGACTCAATCAAGCATGCAAAAGAAACTGAAAATCTCTTAAGCATAGCATTCACAGATAATTGCTTTTTAGAGTTATTAAGGCCCCGAACATTCCAAAAAACTAAATCCATAATAGTAAAAGTCACAACAGAACCATTAATTATGTTTCCTCCAAGATTTCCTATTCTTTCTAACAGTGAAGTCCCCCTATGCCCCTTCCATAGTCCCCAGACTATGATCAGGAACCAATTCAGATTTAGAAGGTGAAAGGTGATTACTTGCTTGGCTTATGTCTAGGAGATCAGCATCCTCAAGGTTTCCTTTTGGATCACCTAACTTCTGTTGATCCTTGCATTACGTTATTAAACTTCCAGAAGAACTACTCTCCTTGTCACTCGGCATTGCCATTTCATAAGGTTGACCATTCTGTGGGGTTCCTTTACCCTCCCCTCGTTCAATTAGGATTCCAGAGACCATACTCTCCTTGCAAATTAGATGTGACTGTTCAGATACAATCACCTTTCCATTCTTCTGCTACTGATTTAAACTTATTTGTATGGGTTCTTTCCCTTTTCCTTTTCCAATTCTTGTTGTAAACCTATCTCAAAAAGTCTTCTAGTAGGAGCCCATTCTTTTTTCTGTATCTGGTTATCCGACCTCCATTCATATTCAATATGTATTACCTTGAAAGTTATATTCCCCTCTTCATTATAAGTAGCTAATTGGAAGGAAGAAGGCCAACTATTTCCCAACTCCACCTCCACACACATTCTAGCATACACAATTCGGGACATCTTGGCAGTCTGCGTATCCATTATGAGAGGGTTACCAACTGCACTAGCTATTCTTTCAAGCCCCTCAGTATTCCAGTACTCCATCAAAATATTGTGAAACTTAATCCAAACTAGAGCAACTCTGACTTCCTCCTATTCCCTGCCATTTAAGCTCCATCTCCGTAGGAAAAGAGGTTTTCCTTAGATATGCCAAGGCCCCTTTTCTAGTACTAAATTCATTCCATCATCCGAATCAAATTTAAACAAGAAATTATTCACACCAGTAATTAGAGTTTTAGTCAATCCAAAAGCTACCCATGATTTTGTCAATGCTCTTTAAACCATTGGATATGCGGGGCGTGCCTAAGAAGAACCCAATGAGAGCATGCCGAAAGTGAACTGCACCTTTCTTCGCTAATTCTAGTGGTGGGATGACCATGATTTGGTCATCCTTGATCTCCAGAGGGTAATATGTCAACACCTTCACCATCGATGGTTCCTCCTCTACATCAGCAGCCACAGACTTCCAGGATCTAGGTTTTGTGGAATGAGGATTTTGGGACGATTCTGGTTCTGAAGGGGCATTTTTGGTTGGAGAAAGAGGATGATGAATGTTGGGGTCTATGTTGTGGGGTCCTATTGTATCATTTAAAATTCTTTAATATACTTAAGTTTAAAATAATTTAATATATGAAATAATTATTTTGGTCTTTGAATTTTTCTCTTGGTCCTCTCAAGTCATTAAATTTTTTTGTAAAATTATCCTGAAACTTTTAAAAAATTTATTATTTATATTTTTATCAAACACCAATATATATGTGTTGTATATATTTTGAAAATTCAATATAAATAAATAATTTATGGGCACTTTTTAATCTTTAGCAACAGGATTTGAGTTTGAAGTTAAATTCATTAAATTTTACTTTTCTTTAAAAACAAAAAATAAGAGCAAGACTCAATAAAAAAGCAAGTACAAATTTGTAAACCTTTCAAAACTCATCTTTAAATTTCTATGTCTATGATTGTCTGAGATTCTTTAAGGAATTTACTGAAATTAAGAGTCAAATTACTACTATGACCATCGTAATTAAGATAACGACACTATGGCTAAAACCCAAGCCTTAGTAAACAATCATCACTACATGCCCAATAACAACAATCACCACCATGGGAGGTATAAGAGGAGTTGTTTTTAAGACATGATGGGATTTTTCAGAGGATACTCAAATTTTGATGAATGGTGGAGGTGTTATTGGAGTAAAAAGGACAAATTTGGTGGTGATAGAGGTGGTACAAAGTGGTTATGAGGTTGGTGGTGCTAAGAATAGGAGGGAAGATTATTAAACCTTATTTCGTTTCATGTTTGAGGAGATTGATCAAGTTTACATTATTCTTTTATTAAATCCTCTCCTTTGTAAAACAATATTACAACTCTATTTTTTGTGGACTATAAATATTTTTTGCAATTTATAAATCCTTGTAAATAATTAATAAGGGTATATTTTACATATTATTAGAGGTTGAATTAGTTGTAATTTATCACTTTTATAACATGTCTTATATGGATTTTATGATATTTTCCTATGTTTAATTCATTGTCTTGTCGGTGACAAATTGAAGGAGAATTCTTGATTTTAAGTACAACTTTCTCCATAATTGTCTAATCAGGGTGATAGTGGAGTCATTGCGAAGAAAACATTAAGGGTAACAACTTTGTAAAGAACATAAAAGGTCAATTCGAGCTCAAAAATATTAAAATTGGAAAAGTTGGAGAAACAATAGAAAATAGGAGTAAGACACATTAAGGAGACAAATGCATCTCTTGCAAGGTTTAAGGGGCTAAGAAACCATACAAAACTAGCGTCAAATTTAACTAAGTGTTAGGCATCAATTATATATTGACTTGAGATAACAAAAGTTCTAGAACAAAATTGGCATCTATGTTGATGCTAAGCTAACACCAATTCTTATACACATATTCTAAGAAATCATAAAGTCACAATTTTCAAGCACTTTAGGACTTTATTTTTTAATCTTAGATATAAATACTCTCACTAGGTTTAGCTTAGGGGACTTTTGGAAGGTTTGTGATAGCCACTTTACAATTATTTTAATAGTTTTAGTCTTTTTTAACATCAAGAGAGGATTTTAAGGCGAGGTTGAAGGACTGTGATAACTTCTCTAAATATAACCTTTCTTCTTTTCCTTAAGAATAATTTGTTTTTGTTTTGGTTTCATTATATATATTGGCTAGAAACTTTAGTTAAGATTATAAATGTAACTTGTGATGGATTTTTAAATTATTAATGTATGATTTAATTATTTATTGGTTAAATTTGTTCTCTTTATTCTTATTTTTGAGTTTATGAGTAACCATTATAAATTTAATCTTAAGGATTGTATGAAAGACCAAGAGGTAAAGTAAAATTTGTGCATTATTAGAATAAACACCTTAAATCTAGAGAATAAAAGTATTATAGACTATTATGATAACTAATATGTTAACTATGCTTAATGAGTTTGATTAGGTTAAATTGCACATCTAAAGATCATAATTATGTAATTAGGTATACATGTGTGCCTCGATAGTTTGATGGGTTTGCTCTCCTTTTCATCGTGAATAGGATTCAAGTCTTGTTTTATGTCAAATTTGACCAAAACCTAAGTATCTTGTCATTAGTATTTTCTATCATATGTTCCAGACCATCATCAATAGAGTTACCAGCGTTCAACAATTAAAAATTTTGTCAAATATAACAAGAGTATGTCAAACTCTAGTGATAGGTTACACAAGTATCTCGACAACTATCTCAACAATAGATTCCTCCAGTCTGCAAATCACCCAATAATTGGATGGTAGCAAATATTATTTTTGATCTAACAATGTAAAATTGTTCTTTAGAGGTTAGAGAAAGTTATCTCATCTCACAGATTATCCCTAATTGATGAGAAAATATTATAAAATTTTCAAGCAGATGATGCACAATTACTACATATTCTTTTCGATTCAATGGAACCTGAAATATCTCTTCACCAACTTTATGAGGAGAAGGAGTTTTGTGTGCACATGCAGTTCAAAATAATGCGAAAAAATATACTTGCTTCCTCTACTAAATAAACATTACATATAACCTTCAATTCTAACCTTGTTTTTAACATTTTTCTTTAAGTGATGTACCTAAATTACAAATAGGGTTATTACAATTCTGTGATTAAAACATGCTATAAGTTTTATTTAAATATCAACTATAATTACCTCTCAAATAGATACATCCATCGATATTGAACTAGACCAGTAAGTTTAGTCTCGTGTGCTAAATATATAGCTAGATGCTCCATACAGTCAAAGAAGCTTAAAGGGAAAATCCCTCCTAATTTGCACAAGATAATTGGAATTTCCCTTTCTAGTTTTTCCATTTCAGGTAACTTTATTTCAAATGATATTAAACTTTTGAAAAACAAACTTAATTTTATTATAGCTTCTCAAATCTTATTTGGTAGCAACTCTAGAAATGCAATTGAAATTAGCCTTTGCATAAACATGTGACAATCATGACTTTTCTTCCCAAATAATTTGTACTTCCTCATGTCCACACACCTTGCCAAACATAACCATCGGGAAACTTTAAACTTTTTAACCATTCACACAAAAGTTTCTTTTGTTTTTTATCCAAAGTGTAACATATTTTTGAATATTTACCCATGCGAAGACCCTCATCTCACGCATTCCTTTTATAAAAAAGTTTCAAATCAACTCGTGATTTTGCATTGTCCTTTGTCCTTCCTTCAATGTTCATTATGGCGTTAAACAAATTGCCAAAAAAATTCAATATGCATCACATCTAGATTATGACTATCAAATTAGTTTTCCAATTTGAAAAATCCCAAAAGATACTTCGTTTTCTCGAACCAAAGTTTTTACTAATGCTTCTATTAACTCCTTTAATTTTAAGTTCTATAAGTTTTAATAGCGCTAATTCATTAATCTCCTGCAATATCTCTTCACCAGTTTTGTGAGGGGAAGGAGGTCTGTCCCATCCTATTCTTAATGAACTATTGTTAATTGTGTCTAAATTGATGATTTGGAGGAAGAAATTTTCTGTAGTTGTCAAACCAAGATGTTTTAGCTCTGTTAGGAAGATAAAATGCATCAGAATCATTGTCACAGTAAGGACAAGCCAATTTTTCTACTGTGGTCCATCCAGACAACATAGCATATGCAAGGAAACTATTAATAATCCACGTCAAAGTTGCTCTTAATAAAAGATTTTGTTTAAGAGACACATCATATGTTTCCACACCAAATTCTCAAAGATGATGCAATTCAGATACCAATGGTTGTAAGAATATATCAATTTTATTCTTTAGATTCATAGGCTCCAATACAATCACTGTCAAGAACATATATGCCTCATTCATATACATCCATGGAGGCAAATTAGAAGGAGTAATTATGATTGGCCATGAAGAATATTGTTGGTTAGATTGACCAAAAGATTGGACTCCATCTATAATCTCAACCTAATATTTTGAATTTCGGCTGCAAACTCAGAATGAGTGTTATTGAAATATTTCCATGTGAGTGCATCTAATGGATGACTCATTATTCCATCTTTTTGTTCATGTTCATTATGTCATCTCATATGAGATGCAGTAACATCAGAGGCATATAGTCTTTGAAGTCTCGGAGTTAGCGGGAAATAATATATCTACTTACAAGGTACTAATTTATGTTTCATAATATGCTTTATAGGCTTGAACTTAGATTGATTACAAAATTTGCACTCTTGTAATTCCACATTATTTTCCCAAAACAATATACATCCCAACTTGCAACAATCAATTTTTTCAACTAGCAAACTAAGACTCTTAATAAGTTTCTTCATATTGTAAAAATTATCAACCAATGTATGATCAGGAGACAATGATTCATTATACCAAGCAAGAATTTTATCCAAACTTTGATCAAAAATATGCCCTTCAGACTTTATGTTCAATATTCGAGTAATTGAAGATAATTAAGTCATGGTCTCACAATTTGGCCATAATTCTTAGTCAACTTATTTTAGTAAGTCAAAAAAATTATTGCATTTGGGTTTGGTTCTTCTTCAAGATTTTTCTATATTTTCCTTAAAAGTATAACCAACTGCATCATAAACCATTTAGGTGTAAGGATTGTCAATTGCACCCACATTAGTTGTTATAAAACCAATCCCCCCTTAAAACCCATCCACATTTATTGACAAGTTTACTTCATTACCTCTTGAGGTGTTACAAATTAATGGCTCCCAATATAATGTCCACTCAAAATAATTTGGAACAAACTCTTTTCTTAACAAATGGAGATTCACTTCATCAATAGGAAGAAAATGAATATGTTTGCACTTTTTACATGGACATTTTCTTTAGACCATCCATATATGCAGGTTGAGAACATGCATAGCCAATAAAAGCTTGAACTCCCTCAAAAAAACTCAGGATTAATGAAACCTTTAGGTGTTAATTGTCTATACTTCTAAGATCTATCAACATTACTCATTTCTATAAAACTATTATTTAAAAAAGTGATTTCATAGTTAGATATAATGATCGTTATGGTAGTATCCATATTAATCTTATAGAACATTTAATCTTCAGCGAGTCCCTAGAGTTATGGCTAGGTATAAATCTTTTCATCATTAGATCCTTCATTTCTCCTAAGGTTTTATAGGTCTTTGATCATTTCCCCTCCAAATTGAGACCAATCAATCTCACCATATGATTTCATAATTAGAAACATTAATCACAGCTAATTCTACCTTCAATGCTTTTGAGTATTTATAAAAATAAAAAATTAACACCACCTTTTTCTCCTAATCTAATTAGTTTAGGGGTAACCTTAACTTATCATCAGCAAGTATGTTCTCACCATCATCAAATTAAAGATGCTAAAAGTGAAATTTTTTCTGTTCTCTAAAGAGTTTTAATGTTTTCCTAACAAAACAAGTATGTTTAAGAATAACATCTTACAACCATTGCATTACTATAACAATAAAACCCTCAAATTTAGCAAAAAAAGCTTAGGAATGTATAGTGACATTTTTGTAAGCATCATCTCAAAAAGATCAAAACTTATAATTAACAAATATAGACACATTAATATCTAAAACATACGCTACAATATCTATTATAGATTTAAGGAACATAAGATTTCTCCTATTCAATAACAGATAGAGGTAATATATATATCATATTCATTCTTTATGTAATTCACTACAAATATCAAAGACTGAGAGTAGAGTATCTTATATTATATAGTTAGTAAGGGAATAGTTATTATGTTGGGAAATAGAACAAAGTTAAACGAGAAGATGGCGCTTACCTAGTTTATACTCCAGCGAGGAACACTCGGTAGAGAGAGAAACCCAACCAAACAGTTCTTCATATTTGGGATACTAAAATTATGACACCTATTGCACTAGTTGAAATTGAAAGAAGAAAGACAATTTAGATTCTGACACCTAGTGTACCAATAACAATAGGCTCATTGCACTTAATAGTAAAGACATCCACATTTAAATTCATGCATTTGGTCGAAATGAATGTAATATGTATCTATGTCTAATAATTGGTATATGGAACTTGGCATACTCTAAAAGTCACATATGAAGAAAAGGTGGGACCGATTTTATCAAGTGATGAAGAAGTGACTTTATCAAGTGATGGGAAGGATGTTATCTTCATCACTAGGAAGTTTAAGAAGTTCCTTTATTTGTGTCAAAGTAAGACAAATTGTTAAGTCTCTCCTTTTTTCCTATTATTAGTTTATAGATGTCATCAAAATTGGTTCGATCATCTTATTATTTATTTTTCTTTATATTGTATTAGTTATATGTATATATATATATAAGAAACAGTTAAGAAAAATGTGTATACATTAGTGTTTCTTTAATTAGGAAGCTTATAAGTATGCCTTCTAAAGATGGTTTAACACCTAAGGAAGAGAAAGAAAAGGTGATCTTCTTTCTTAGGCAATGAAATAATAATTTAAGAAGATGAAGGCAACATATAATGATGTGAGAGACCTCTTTGAGAGATGATATAATCAAATTGTCTAGTTACAAAAGGTATAAAACCCTCATATTCTTAAAGTGAAGATATAAGATAATCGTAATCCAACACTATAAGAGAAAGTTAATAACTCTGATTTAATGGTGACAATATTGATTATCATGATGATCGTGATAAATTTGTAGCTAGAAGCATACTCAAATCAATAGAGATAAGATAGAGTACTGAAAAGATAAATATATCATATTATACTATTTTATAAAAAATTGAGTTTTTTCTTTGTGAAGCGTTTGTATTCGTACATTCTTCAATGGCATGTTGAATAAGTTTGGGGAGATTAAGTTAAACAAATATATGCTAGTTTTTTTTCTATTGAGTAATATAAATATAAGGTACTTTGTCATGTTTGAAAGACATGGAAACTAATAGGGAGGAGGAGGTTTGCTAGATTATTTTAAATTAATAGGGCTTAACTGTAACATACCACTCTTATAACGCATATGCCTGAACATATACACGGATAATCGAGAATATACTCTATGGAATGGTACGTTAGAATAATCACATTAACTAAAAGGCATCACATATATCATAAGCACTTCAAATGGTCAATTCTTCCCATTTCATTCACAAACATCAAACTTACATTGTATCATTACAATTCATAATCCATGTACATACATTACATAACATTTGAGAGTTCAATACTCCATACAAAATGTTCAACATGAAATGGGATGCTAATTGAAAACATTCTAATCTAGACTCCTTAGATATTAGCTGACCATACCTTTGAGTTATTCTCATCCCCAAAATGTAAGTACTAGATTTCTACCATATAATCTCAGTAGCTAGAACTTCTTTGAACCTAAAAATCAATATTTGCGATTTTGATGAGTTTGTGAACTCAGTGAGTGAACCATCATCAATATGTTCAGTCAAGTTAGAACACCAGAATAAATTACATAACTCAATTCAAAAATTATATTACAAAATTCAATATCGAAGACCACATCACATTTTGTCATATTTCAACAAGTAATGTATACCAACATTGCGTATCACTATTTCAAAACAATTCAATAAATCATCACAATCATTCATATTATATATGTATAACTATATATGCAAATGCACATATGATTTCTTTCTTATTTTGCTTTATTGTGACCGAGCACCTATCAACCCAATTTACTGTCCCGTATTTATTGTGGATACTGGGCTCATTTTATATATTGTCCTGTATCTATTGTGGATATCGGGCTCATTGTTATTTGAGCCTATGGCCCTCTGTGCACAATCCTGAGCTTAAAGCTCTTTTTCACACATTGGCTACTCTGGTCACAACTTCTTTATCTGATCATGCATTTTAATGTAATAAGATGCATCAATTCACATATTATGCTTTCAGTACTTTTCATTTAAAGTGCTCATGTCATATATCAAATTCTTCGTATCTAAGTCTAGCATTCATCATTCAATTGTTCATACATTCTACATTACATATATAATTCAACAGAAGCACTATAATTAAGTTTACATATCTAGGTTAACTTATAGTACACTACAGAAAAGCTATTACTTTGATGATCTGGCAATGTCTGGGTGTTGGCGATCAATATGTGCATCTAAAGTCATACAATACACACATAGTTCACAATCACTAATTTGTTCAATCATATGAATATACAACCATGCACATGTATATGTGTCATGTTCAATGCATGCTCAATTGACCTTTTTGGGTATATATTCTTATTCATAAGTCTTGACCATTCAATTATTATAGCTTTTATATTACCACTTTGCATTCAGGTTTATACCTTAAGTAAGTTTGATTACCCTAAATTTATCAATTATACATTCATCAACCTTTTCTAGCAATATACATTCACGCAATTTCCTAATTCCCAGTTATTCATACCTAATACACCTTATTCATATCCTTTGGATCATATTTGCGTTCATAAAAACACCTTTATTCCTTTAACAACTCAAAATTTCCAAATTTAAATATTTTGATATCAAGACAATCCATTCATTAAATAATGACATCAATTAACAACCTAAACTTATCGAACCCTTAACCAATTGATCAAGCAATAATCTAGGTTCATTTCAAGCCTAATCAAGTCCAAATATATCAAATATAGAGTGACTTATCCTCATTTGGTTCACCAAATTCACAAAACTGAAATTATCATTTTAAAGATTTGGTCACGATCGTGGGGGACCTTCCGACCTTCCCACGATCATGGGATGAGTGCCTAGAAGTGCACTATCCAATTTTCCTCAGTTTTCTATATTCAAACACCTTTATACCAAATTCAAAACACCTTTATAACAGTCCATTAATTATACCTTAATTATACTTCAATTCCTCATCAAATTCATCTCCAATTCTAACTCAAAATCGTTTATTTAGCAGCTCATAAACTATTGTCTTTCATGCATGCAAAAATAGAACAGAAACTATCATTCATGCATCATTTTCCAACACTCATTTCACTCGAATATCATAATCAATCCATCTCCAATTTAGTCATCATTAAGTTCTATTAACATATATCACAAGAGATCAATCTTTCACTTACTTGATCAACTTAATTGCCTCCTCAATTATGAAGCTAACCTAGCCTTCCATGCATGCAAGCACGATTCCAAGAACAAGGTGGAAGTAAAATGGTTTTCAGTAAAGATCAAAAGATAACAGCAAGTATAACAATGATCTAGTTCTATAACTATCTTTATGAAGGGTAAAAATATGGATTTTGGTGTGAGGCAAAACATAGAGATGTGAGGGTGTGGGTGTTTCGGTGGTGAGAGGAAAGAAGAAGAAAACATGCAGCAGAAACTTTTGGAAAGATGAGTGACTCTGCATTTGTTTAAGCCTTTTAATGCAAGGTGTCCTTGTTTTAAAATGACACATGTCATCCAAGGAGATAAGCTACATGTCCTCTTTTGTGGCTGCCAAATGTCATCAAAATCCTAGGCCATTTGTCACTCAATCACTACTGCCATTAGTCACTTAATTTTCTATGCCAAATGTCACTCATTTTAAAGGCTTAGTCATCCTAATTTTTCATACGTCAACTTTTCTTACCATTTGACATTTTTCCTCGACTAAATGTACATTTTAATTCATCACTCTTCCAATTGTAACAATTAACTTCAAATTACTAATTATAATCCATCAAACCAAAATTCAAAACGTAAATAATACACAATCATATCATAATCATTTTAAACCTTTCATACATTGGAATATGTCAATTGAGTGTATATTCTATCTTTGCAATGTTTTCTAAATCAACATTCATATGTGTATATGCTCATGTTATGCATGTGAATGAAATGCACCTCATAAATTCTAAAATGATATGACTCAAAAGTCTAACATTCGAACCCTCAGTAAGTTTTGGAAACCAACTATTACATTAACACTATAGCTAATGATCACTTAATTCATGTCCCTGAACTAATAAATATTCCATTTGTTTCTCATCAGTTAGACTACTTTAGTAACGAAGGAGGTTTAGCTTTTTCTTCTATAATTTTGTAGCATGTTTGACCTAATTCTTAACCTTTAGATTGTAATGCTCATGATACCATTAATGTTATGAATTCATCAATTATATCTATTACTTTAGAGTCAAATGACATTTTTGTGGAGGTTAAGGAAGGTATAATTAATGTGGAGTATGATTCTCACAAGTCTGCAGTTAATGTAGAGTATAAACTCTAAGAATCTATCAACCGAACTGAGTCTGCAGTTGGTGTTATTAAATCTTCTACTGCACTTAGTATGGAATCCTCAGATGGTTACAAGATTAAAACTAGGAGAAAATCTATAAGCAATAATCAAATGTTATCCTTATAATCTCCTAAATCTTGATATGAATTTACTACGTTGATGTGTAAAGGGATTTAATTGCCTTAATAAGTAATAACTTGTTAATGATGACTTAAAGGAATTGAACCCCTTTATAATTTATACTTCGAGAATTAAATTGAGACAAAATGGGATGAGTAAGCTATATTTTCTCAAACACTCTTAACTAATTATTATTAATCATTATGGTATGATTATGATCTCTTTTGATCCTAATAGAGTGAAGGCTCTGGATGTTATAATCACATATCGAATCTTACACTTGACCTGTAATTAATATAAGAAAGAAATTGTCTTCATATAAACTCTAATTAAGCGAATATCAAGCTTTAGGCTCGTTAAATTAACTTTATTACACCTCTTATGATGTGATTTTTTAATATAATTTGTATTTTATTTTATATTATTAATTTCTAGTATAATTAGAATCATGTTTTCAAAATTAGTAAATAAAACTTCATTTGGATCTTTAGTTCTCAAAAGTCTACACTAAGTGATGTTTTTCTAAATAATTGGGTCATATACTTAGTTCCTAATTACTTAGTATAGGTCCATAAGTAAAATGGTCATAAAAGTAATTTTATTTTTATTTCTTTAATTTTTAAGTTAGTGTATGATGAGAAAGGTGAATTCACTTGATCAAAGAGAGGTAAGTCAAAAATAGAATCCAAAAATCATCTAAGTTAAAACCTAAAAACTTAAGTCTAAACTAAAAGCCCATAAAACCTACGAAATCAAGTTCAGGCCACAAGCATACAAACCCCAAGCTTAAGTTGAGCTCTAGGTACTAATCACTAATTTCCCATAGTTTCTTGCTTCTAGATTAAATCCAAAATCCATTTGAAGCCTTAGGTACTAAGTTATGAATTCTAGACACATTTTTAATCTCTTATTTCATCTTATTTCTTAAGCCGTATAACCTAGCTCTAGATATATCAATTTCATTTCAAATCCTATGGCACCACTTTTAGCATTTTTCCATTTCAAAGCCCTAATATTCATTCTACTTATTTGATTTTATCTTATTTTTAAGCTCTGAAATTCATCCTATATATTTTATTTTTAGGCCTCGAAATCCACCTTTAAGCGTTTCATTTTTATTTCAAGTCCTATGATACAACTTCAAACATTTTCTCCATTTTAAAGCCTCAATATTCATTCTAGGGATTCCATTTCATTTTAGTTTAGTTTTAAGCCCTAAGAACTAACTATAGGCATTTCATTTTTCATTTCAAGTCTAATAGAACTACTTTAGGCATTTTCTTTAGATTCCAACAGTTAATATTCATTCTAGACATTCCATTTATATGTTATTTTATTTTTAAGCCCTAAGATGTAACATTGGCATTTCATTTTAATTTTAAGACCTAATATCTATTCTAGGTATTGCATTTTTATTTTCAATCCCCAACCCCTAAGTAAGACTATAATTAATGTAGAGTATAAACTCTAAGAAGACTAAACCAACAATAAAGATTGATAGGAATTAAAGGATGATAGACCTTATGGAAAACATCTACTATAAAATTTTAAGCCTTTATTGTGAAATTAATGTATTCATGTTGTAAACCAGATGATCTTAGAATCATCCCTATGGCACAAAGTGATGTAAATCAGTTAAGGGAATGTACGAAACAGAAGGTTTAATGTTAGCAATTTTTGAAGTATTCTAGTAATAGAACTCTTCTCTCATACTTATGTTGTTAATTTGAGCTCAATAATAGCATATTATTCAGAAAACTAAAAACAAATAGAAAACCTGTTACACATGAAAATAATAACTCATTTAGCTTTGTCTCTCGTATTCATAAATTCATCAGATACATTTCATCGAACGCTTTATAGGCATAAGAAATCCATCCCTAACTATTAAGAAAACATTGGTATGTGGTATTCTTCACCAACAGGAACACATTCAGATGCACAATGAACTATTAATAGTTGAAATAGATGCAGACAACACAAACGACATCAACCAAACTCGACCCAAACAAAAGCTTCCCTTACAACAACAAGCAGAAAAATAAAAAAACCAAGTGCAAAGGAGGAATAACTAACCACGATGGACGATTAATCGAAGACCAAGATGTCAAAAATGGTGGACATAAGTGAAGACCATAACAACGAGGAAAGAGGAAAAATAATTCAAACTTTCACAGACGTTGAAAAGATGGTGAGAGGCTATCGACAGTGGTTTAAAAGTGATAAGGAAACGACGTTTTTTGTGGTTGAACAAATGACGTCGTTCTACATCCAATTAAAACAACCCTAACGTCAATTGAATTTACATATGGAATGATATTTCCGTAGGTAGATTACCGATGGAAAAACTATTCTGTAGGTAATTTCCCTCCGAAGTGGTGCTTGTGTAGTAATTTACTTATGGAACTCAATTTTTGTAAGGAAATTCCCTACGAAACTTTTTTTCAGTCGATAAATTTCGTAAGCATTTTTTTGCCAGGATCCTTTGGCGCCGATTTTTATGTCGACTTTTATTATTCCATCACTAAATTTTATTGGCAAAGTTTGGTCTCCTTCTTTACCAACTTCCATCGCAAATTACCGTTTTCCCAAAACTTTACCTACAGAAAGCAATTTACATCACTAATTTACTACGAAATTTTTTCCATAGGTAATATTCCGCTAGTAATTTACAATGTTCTTGTAGTGATGGTGGCCATGAAGGCAATTAATGCCTTCTGGTTACTTCTATGTGATTCGTTTTTGGATTGGGGGGGATGGAGATAAGGGTTTTGGAGAAGTTAGAGAACCCTTGGGTTTTATGATAAGGGTTTTCAAAAGGTCAAAATACTTGTAGGAGCGAAAGGGAAGTTTTGGTGGTCTAGGATTAACCCAACTCTGCTAATGCTATGAATGTTAAGGTAATATTAGAGAATGTAATTAAAGGCTTAATATAATCTCAAGGCCCTTATATATTAGTAAAAAGTCAATTACATAAGGAACTAAATAGGAAATTATATAGATTTGACTTTTTCTAATAATTTTTTAAGAAATAGAATTTGTATAAATAACTTTGAATTATCCAATTCATTCGATCCAAAATGAACTTATATGAATTATTATTTTAGTTTGGTTTAAATTTCTTTATAGTTTGGTTTGGCTTGAGAAGTAAAAATCATTCTTCTAATAGTTCGATTTAGAATTTTGTTTGACTGCATCAAACTTTAGACAGCCCCATCACTCATAACATGATTAACCACATGGCCCTACTCAGTAGGTAATTAAGACTACACGGCGTCATGATTCCTCACAAGACAAAATCTTTGTTTCTCAACACGTCAGACATCAAAACGAATTTCGAGAGAAGATTCTCTGTCTAATATTATCCTGTCTTATTCTGTCTTATAAAATTTTAGTCATTTATTTTGCAAGACCTACGTGAAACTCACATAAATAAATAGCTAATATTCATAAAACATAATAAAATACTATAATATTAGACAGGAGATCTAAACTCAAGAATTATATATGCTTGATTTTATCTTCTCAAAAACAGCGTACATATGGTCTCAAATTTCTTAATGAGAATGATTACAAGCTCATATCTATCAGTGCACATGATATAATTTAAAGCATATGATCCATATATGCCTCAAAATCATGTTTTAAAATCCTTTCTAGTGTCCTGAAGCACATGCCATTCGAAGCATAGAGATCCTTGTCAAGATTTTGCTTGCACTACATTACAATGAAACAATGACCTACCTTTGGGCAGGTATGTTGTATATACATTAGTCGTGCTTAAAAAAAATGCTTCAACAGAACACACTGGCTTGGACCACAAATAACAGTAGCTGTATATTTTCCATGGTTATTTGTCCAGGAACTCTAGTACTGTTGCTTTCAAAACCCGGATTGTTGTCCCACTGTCGACTGATGGCTAAAATGCTCATTAACATAACATGAATCAAGATAATTAGGCTAAAAGTTGACACGATATATATAATACGTATCGTGTATGGGAAGAGAGATTAATGACAACCGAATCTGGTTCGACATCAATTAGTTACAGGAATTGCAAAGCAAAAGCATTGTTTCCACGCGATATATATTCTCTTCTTAAGGGACTTAATATAAAAGGAAATGTGATGTCTTTTGCATGCCAGTTATTGCCATCTACATCCATGATTACTTGATGTTCCTCTCTTAGATGAACTAAAAACAAAACAAAGATTTAGTTACTGCTTAGTTTCATTCTCGTTCTCGAGGTAGTCACGGCAAGTAAGATCAGTTAAAGGTGTCTGGCAAGGCAGCAGAGGAAACTACCAAAGACTGACAATTTAAGGACATAACACGAGTGACGACAGTTTCGACGAGAAACGAGATGCATCCTTGGTTTGTTGACTTATATAGCATTTTGGTTTAAAGACGAAATAGTGGGAACCATTAGCTGTTTTTTGAAGCCAACAACAGGGGCAACACAGCTATGTTCCTGCCTAATTAACCAACTCCTCTCATCACTAAACACCACGTAATCACTACCATGGTATATAGTCCATAACCATCCACTCTTATTTGTCATTATCATCAATATACAAGCCAAAAATGTGTCTATGCATGTAGAAATCTAAAATTCATCAGTATCTCTCTTCAGTTGACAGCTAGACAAAGTAGAATAGATGTTTAGGTTTCAATCTCTCAGAACCCCTTGAGAAGCATTGCGTGTAAGATTGGCATTACTATGTGGACTCCTTTTCAAATTTATGAGATATACACTTATCATGTGTTGTCATCATGAGATGTTGAGAAAAAATTTCAAAGAATTACGGTGGAAGAAATATATTTACATATACAGACGAACGGGGTATTCATGTAACACGTATATGGAAATATCATCAGTTTCTTGAAATCAAAATTTACATATACAGACGAACGGGGTATACATGTAACACGTATATGGAAATATCATTAGTTTCTTGAAATCAAACATCCTATCCAAGACTAGACAAAGCAGCAAATGGTTTCTTTGCATGTATAGACAATTGATTCTGACACAATCTCTGTCTCTCTCTCTCTCTTAGCTGTTACATGTCAAGTAGGGCCATGCAGTTCTATGCCTTTCTTAATCTCTCTCTTATATACCAACCTTCCCTTCTATTTCCTTACAAGATCCACCGATCAAGCTCTTCTCCGAAACCCTTCTCTGTCTTTCCTCAAACTATCTTTCTACCAAGTCCTTGATCTGGGTTTCAAAGCCCCCACAACCATAGACCTAAAACAAGCTCATATATAGATATGGCCAAACTTGGCAAGTTAACCAGGCTCAAGTCAGCAATCAAGAGATGGCCATCTTTCACCAAGTCATCATCAAGATCATCGGCCCACGAAGACTCCGCTGGCAGATGCGAGTACGACGACAACGTCTGCAAGGAACTGCAAAAGGTTTACGTCGGCAAGTCTCGCCGGAGGTATCTTTTGAGCTCCAATATTGTTTGCCACCCTCTTTTCCAAGAGCTGATAGACAAGTCATCAGGTGGTTGTTGCGACGGAGAAGTGGTGGTTGCTTGTGAAGTAGTATTGTTTGAGCACTTACTGTGGATGCTTGAGAGTGGTGCTTCTCAGTTGGGATCGGCAGAGGAGCTTGCAGAATTCTATTTCACTTGTTAATCGCAAGAAGTATGGATGAGTAGGAAAAAAATAAAGAAGAAAATAACATGGATTTGATGAATATGATGGGGATGTGGGAGTTAATTTATGGGAAATTTGTGCTTTTTGTTATAATCTTAGAATTAACTCATTGTTATCATCACAAAAGTGATGAACCATAAAGCTTTATGATTTTTGAGGATGGGCTACAGATTTATTCCATTTGCTTTTTTCCCTGTCTTTCAAATATCACTTTCTTGTTGCAAATTGACATTAGATTTTGCCCCAATTAAAATTTGCATTTTAATACGTATTTGATAATGAGTATTATAATTGCTGCTTATGATATTTATTGACATTGAAAAATAAAATAAAATTGATTCAATTAGTTTAACTATTTTCCTTGTTCTATTTTTTATTCAAGTCATCTCAATAACCTTTATTATTAAAAATTAATCGATTAATTTGTAAACTAACTAATTTTTTATAAGTCAGTAATTTTTTTTACAGTCTCTTTCTTCAAATAATTTACAAAAATAATATCTTTCTTTAATTTTATCTTAAGTTTTTCAGTTTTATCTAAACTTTATTACATATCGGTTTTATAATTAAATTTTTAAACCTTTGCACCTCTTATCTTATATCGGTTTAATTTCCGAATTCCAATTTTTAAAACATTTGCCATATTCCGTTTTTGGCAAAATTTGATGATGTTGGTAAAGGAACATGACGAAATGTAATTAGGAATTTAATTTGTTAGTTAGTTTTTTGTATTTGGGCTTTTATGTATATAGTCCAACTGTTTTTTACATAATAATACAGAAGTCCAGAAGAGCATTTTATCTGGCTCCCAAAACTTGTCTTCGTCCCTTCTCTATTCTCCATGGTTCTCATTTCTGATCATATTTTGACATGGTATCAGAGCCACCGGCGATGATCCACCATTGTTATTGAGCTTTCTTCCTTACTTTGCATTCGTTCTTCTATTCTTTGCCCTTTCTCCAATTTTTGGAAACCCTATTCGTTCATTCTGCGTTTTCCCCAATTTTTTGGAACCCTAATTTGTTCATTCTCTGTTTTGCCTTGGTTTAAGTAATTCATGACGTTTGGTTATCCAGAATCGTCTCAAGCTTCTTTCAACACAGGTGTTAAGATTGATTTTAATCATCCTTTGTATCTTCATCCTTCAGACACTCCGGGCATATTGCTTGTTTCGCATCAACTCACTGGAATTGAGAACTATAGTGTGTGGAGTAGGTCTATGCGAATTGCATTGCTGACAAAGAATAAAATTGGATTTGTTGATTGAACTTGCTCACGGGATGATTTAGAGCCAGATCTTCATCCGTAGTGGGAGCGTTGCAACGCTACTGTTCTTTCCTAGATTCTTAATACGATTTGCAAGGATCTCTCTGTTGGCATTGTCTTTGCATCGAGTGCTGCTCTTGTTTGGAAAGATTTGAAGGAAAGGTATGATAAGGTGGACGGGTCTCGTATTTTCTTTCTTCATCGTGAAATAGCATCCCATTCTCAAGGTACTACTTCGGTCTCTGCTTATTTCACCAAATTGCGTCTCCTTTGGGATGAATACGATGCTTTGGTTCCATTTGCCTCTTGTGATTGTGCCATGTCTCGCAAGAATTCTCAGAATCTTTTGCAGCAGCGTTTGTTTCAATTTCTTATGGGTCTTAATGAGACTTACTCAGCTATTCGAAGTCAAGTGCTTCTCATGCAGCCTTTGCCATCAGTCAATCAGGCATATTCGATGCTTCTTTAGGATGAAGCTCAATGCCAGCAATCCTCCTTGGTTACATTGACTGAACCTACTGCTCTTTATTCCTCTAATACTCGCAGGAAGTTTCAGGGAACTTGTGATCACTGTAGGATTAAGGGGCACAAGAGGGAGTCTTGTTACAAGCCCATTGGTTTTCCTACAGATTTTAAGTTTACTAAGAAGAGGGCTAATAATGTTACTTGCTTAGGAAATGATGATAATGATTCAGATGCTAAGTCAGTGGTTCATTCGGTTGCTCCTCCATCTTCTATTGCTCCAGTTTTTACTCCAGAGCAATATCAGCAGCTCATGAATCTTTTGAGCAAGGAATCTTCTCCTCCGGTTCCTGCTGTTGCACACATGGCAGGTATGGCTTCTTCATATCAGTCTAGCTCCATTGAATGGATACTAGATACTGGTGCTTCAAATCATATGACTTTTTACTTTCATTGCTTGCATTCTACTGCTGCATGTGCTTCTAAACATGCTTGTGTTCAACTGCCGAATGGTAATTCTACTACTATTACACACTTAGGCTCACATTCCCTTTCACTTGTTCACACTATCACCAATGTTCTTTATGTACCCAACTTCAACTTTAATCTCATTTCTGTTTCAAAGTTGACCAGAGACCTCAACTGTCTTGTCATTTTTTATCCCAAATTTTGTATCCTACAGGACCTTTGCAGTGGACTGATACTGGGGATTGGTAAAGAGAGAGCTGGTCTTTACATTTTACAACCATTATCATGTCAACCGAAGCCTCTGTCTTGTGTTGTTGATGCTAGTGTCTCTTGTACTGACATTTCTTCTTGTTTGTTTGTCAATAATGTAAAAACTCAACCTCGTATATGGCATGCTAGACTTGGCCATTCTTCTGTTTCTGTTAAGAATAAAATTCCAGATTTGAATTTCAATTTGCACAATTGTGATGATATTCATTCTTGTCATATCTGTCCATTGGCTAAACAACCTAGACTTCCTTTTCCTTTAAGTATCAACCGAGCAACTAAACCTTTTTCCCTCATACACATTGACCTTTGGGGACCTTATCGGATCTCCACACATAGTGGCCATCGTTATTTTCTCACCATTGTTGATGATTTTTCCCGTATGACTTGGATTTATCTTCTTAAACTCAAAAGTGATGCCATTTTAACCTTACAAAATTTCTTTACCTTGGTCAAAACTCAATTCTCTGGTATTATTCAAATTGTCCGAAGTGACAATGGCATTGAATTTTTCAATGAAGTCGGTCAAACCTTGTTCACATCCCTTGGTATTATTCATCAAAGTTCTTGTACTCATACTCCTCAGCAAAATGGAATCGCTGAGAGAAAACATCGACATCTTTTAGAAGTTGCTAGAGCCATTAAATTTCATTCCAACATGCCTTCTAAATTTTAGGGAGAGTGTATTTCCACGACCTGTTACATCATTAATCGTTTACCTACCTCTGTCCTTAAATGGATATCACCTTATGAAGCTTTATATCTTAAACCACCATCTTTTGATCATTTTAAAGTCTTTGGTTGTCTTTGTTATGCTACTGTCACTCCCTATGTTGATAAATTTTCACCTAAAGCCATTCCTTCAGTTTTTATGGGATATTCTGCTGTACAAAAGGGTTATATCCTTTTCAATCTTTCAACCAAGCAATTTTTTGTCAACAGGGATGTAGTTTTCCATGAAACCATTTTCCCATTCAAATTTACCTCCAATCCTTCTCCTTTATTTCCTGTTCCTGACTCCAATTCTATTCTTGATCCAGATTTCTTACAGTTTGTACCTCCACCACCTCACCATCCTTTAGCTGCATCACAGTCTCCGGAGTCTATTTCTGAGCCACCAGCTTTAATTCCCATTCCACCTGCATCCTCTCTTTCTTCTCCTTCATTTGGTCCTCCTGCACCTTTAAGACGATCCACCCGACAATCTAGACCTCCAGGATGGTTACAAAATTTTATTTATCCCCATAAATCTTCTTCCTCTTCCTCCCTTGTTATCACTACTCCATATCCCCTTCATGATTCACTTTCTTATGATCACTTGCCTTCACATTCAGTGTTTTTTGCAAACTCTATCTCTAGCATTGTTGAACCTATTGCTTACCATGAGGCAATTTTAGACAAGCGTTGGGTAGATGCTATGCACCAGGAAATTCAAGCTTTGGAAGCTAATGTCACTTGGAAGGTGGTTCCCCTCCCACCTGGTAAGCGCCCTATTGGTTGTAAATGGGTTTATCGAGTTAAGTATAACTCCAATGGCACAGTTGAACGGTTTAAGGCACGTTTGGTTGCTAAAGGCTACAACCAGACAGAGGGCGTTGACTTTCAGGAGACTTTTTCTCCTGTGGCAAAAATGGTTACTGTTAGGACTATTATTGCTCTTGCTGCTGTGCATAATTGGCCTTTATATCAGATGGATGTGTATAATGCCTTTTTGCAGGGTGATTTGTCTGAGGAGGTTTATATGACACTTCCTGAGGGATTTGGCAACCAGGGGGAGAATATGGTATGTAGGTTGCTCAAATCTTTATATGGTTTGAAGCAAGCCTCTAGACAGTGGAATTTGAAGTTATGTGATGCTTTAGTTGCCAATGGATATGTTCAAAGTAAACATGATTATTCCTTGTTTACAAAAAAGAAAGGAGTTGATATTGTTATTCTTTTAATCTATGTGGATGATTTGTTGATAACTGGAAGTAATTTTGTGATGATAGAAGAATTGAAACAGATTTTGCATCAGAATTTCAAAATGAAGGATCTGGGAGATTTGAAGTTCTTTCTTGGTATTGAAATACTTCGATCCAAGTCTGGAATTATTTTGAATCAAAGAAAATATGCTCTTGAGTTAATTGAAGATGCAGGTCTAGGGGGAGCAAAAACTGCATTTACACCTTTGGAGCAGAATCAAAAATTGACTTCTGTTGAGTTTGATAAAGGCACAGGATTGGAACTTGTTGATGAAGAAATGACAGATGTAGCCTTGTATCAAAGGTTGATAGGGAGACTATTGTATTTAACTCACACAAGGCCAGATATAGCTTATGGAGTACAACACTTAAGTCAGTTCATGCAGAAGCCGAAACATTCACATTATGAGGCAGCTTTGAGAATTGTGCGTTATGTTAAGAAATGTCCAGGGCAAGGAATCTTCTTATCTGCCAATGGACATTTAGAATTGTCTGCTTATTGTGATTCTGACTGGGCCTCTTGTCCCATGACTAGAAAGTCTATTACAGGATTTTTTGTAAAATTAGGAGATTCATTGATTTCATGGAAGTCAAAGAAGCAGAGTACGATTTCTCGATCCTCAGCAGAAGCTGAGTATAGGAGTATGGCCATTACTACTGCTGAGTTGGTCTGGTTATCAGGATTGCTTGAAGAACTGGGAATTAAAAGTGAAAGACCAATTGTGTTATATTGTGATAGCCAAGCAGCCTTGCAGATTGCAGCAAATCCTGTATATCATGAAAGAACGAAACACATCGAGATAGATTGTCACTTTGTACGTGAGAAAATTCAATGTGGATTAATTCAGACTCAGCATGTTTCTACAAATGAGCAGATTGCAGATTTACTTACCAAAGGATTGGGAGTACAACAACATGAGTATCTCTTGTCCAAGTTGGGTGTTAAAAATGTATATGAATCCCCAACTTGAGGGGGAGTGAAGAAATGTAATTAGTAATTTAGTTTTGATAGTTAGTTTTTGTATTTGGGCTTTTATGTATATAGTCCAACAGTGTTTACATAATAAGAAAATAGAAGAAGTCCAGAAGAGCTGATAATCTGGCTCCCAAAACTGTCTTCGTCTCTTCTCTGTTCTCTATAGTTTTCATCTTCGATTATAATTTTGACAAACCTAGATAATACGGAACCATATTGAAGATCTGAAAAAAAAACCTCCTAGCATTATTAAAAAACGACTTAGACAATACAACATCAAATTAAAGATTTTAAAAAATAAGAATACTAATTTTGGAAAACTTGGTGTTGACTAATTTTACATGTACTCTGCATGCTCCTGAAATTTTAGGCCTAACGAACAATGCTTAACTTAGTTTCGAATCCAAAATGTGCAATTATATATTTACAATCAAATATTGAATTGTTTATAAAAATTTGAAGCCTGTTACTTTCTTGCTCGAAATTATCATGTAAATTTAAATATAATGTGTTTGTGCACGGGACAACTAGATTGGATGTTTGAATTCTTATTTAAATGTTATATTATTTTTAATAATATGTAGTGGTCCATATAATTTATTGGATTATTTTTAACGAAATGGATATAATAGTTATCAAACTTAAAATTTTAGAATCACAAGGATTTTTTATAAATCTTTTTTTAAATAGTAGTTATAAAAAAAGATTTAAAAAGTATATTATATATATTTGATAATTATAAAATGAGAATAGTAAAGAAAAGGAAATATTTACAAGAAAAAGAACTCTACTTTGTTACACTTAAAAATATATAAATTGTTATAAATCAAAGTAAGTTTTTATTAATATTATTGTTTATATAGAATGATACAACATATGAATTCTAATGATTTAAAATATAAAAAGATTCCGACCTGCCGGATTCGAACCAGCGACCTAAGGATCACAGCTCAAACTACAGTCCTCCGCTCTACCAACTGAGCTAAGGTCGGTCTCGAACAATGGTTCATAGCAAATCAAGACAGACAAATGTAGTTCCTGGGCTTCTTTATATTTACATGATCCTAAATAGTAAAAGATAAGCTCTAACCAATCATGGCATGAAAAGTGTGAGAAGCTTGACTGTTGGTCCACAACGCGGTTTTTTTAACTTTTCAATAACAGCGAAACGACGTCATTTTTGGCTAGACAGGATTTTCTTTTTCCCGGCGAGGAGAGAGAGCTAGAGAAAAACGAATTTTCCTGGGAAACAAACAAACGCAGAAGAAGATTCGATAGTGTAAACCTTCTTCTATCTTAAGCGAGTTTACGATTCCCAAACCCAATTTTGACGTTTCTTTTGCTGTGTAATTTCCAATTTGGAGAAAGATGGACAAATTCAAGAGCATGCTGAAACCGAAACAAAACCCTCAACAGCTTTTGAGAGATTGGCAGAGAAGGCTTCGTCAAGAATGCCGCAATATCGAGCGCCAAATCAGAGGCAAGTTCTCTGCTTTTTCCCTTCCATTCTCAGGTTTTGTTTTGTCGGTTTGATCCCTGATTCAATATTTTTATGATGTATGGGTCAAAAACTTGGAAGTCAATGTCGAAGCATTCACGCTTTACCGAGATTTTTTGTCTAAAGACTTTTTTCTCTTGGAGTGTTGAATACGATCTTGTGTTTCGATGGCCAATTTGGGCTAAGAAGATTGCTTTGGTTGTTTGCGGTTTTAGATATTCAGAGAGAAGAGAAAGGTGTGAATAAAGCAATTAAAGAGGCTGCCAAGAGAAATGACATGGGTTCAGCTAAGGTAAGCACTCAACTTTGTTTGAAATCTTAGCTGATCTAAAGCCATAGCATATCAGAACTCCACTCAGAAGAATATAAGTGATCAAACCTTACTAACACCTGATTAGCTTAGCCTATTGATCAGTTTCATAAATTGAGTTTCTTAATTGTTTTTTCATGTTTGCTGGAACTAACAACAGACATGGAATTTGCAATTTCTCATGTTTCATTAAGCTTAATATTTGCCAAATGGTCTAGCTTCCCTTTCACTGGTTTGTTTTAATCCACAAAATAGAGCATATAGTTGAAGAGTTTGAAAGGTTGCTTCAGTTTGAAAAGTATGAACTTTTGCAGTTGAGCACAGAGTTAGGAAGGCTTGCCAAGTTCTGAATCACTAAGATCATAATGGAACAGAAAATCTCTGTGGATAAAGAGGCAAAGGAGTTGTGGAAGATGAACATTATCTTTGTGCTTTTTGTGCTTATTGTTTTCACTTAACTTTAGCAACAAAAATAGCATTGTACCATTACATGCTTCTCAGATGCTTACATTCCCATCCTTCTGTATTATTCTTCAGGCACTTGCCAAAGAAATTGTGAGGTCAAGAAAAGCTGTGAATCGCCTTTACGAGAACAAGGCTCAAATGAATTCAATATCAATGCACTTAGGAGAAAGTGTTGGTAAGATCAGGATGCTTTTCTATCGTTACATTTGCTTCTAATATTGTCTTCATTCATATGTTTGGTATTGAAATATCAGCATTTACTATTTTTTGGCACAATGGAAATGAAGCATAATGCGACATACTTCCTTGCAGTATTCGCAGTTTGAAGTTCTTGAACCTTTTCACATTATTCTTTTTGTTCAGCAATCGCACGTACTGTGGGTCATCTATCCAAAAGTGCCGAGGTCATGAAACTTGTAAATAACCTAATGAAAGCTCCACAAATGGCTGCCACAATGCAAGAATTCAGCAAGGAAATGATCAAGGTAATTTTATTGTTTCATATGTTGGAAAATCAATTGTTCATGTAAGTGCAATCTAGTTCATATGTTTCAAGAGCAAATCCTTGCCTCTTGTGCATAAAACACCATGAATGTGACTAAGCAAATGATGCTAATGTTCCTCCTGGTTACCCTGTATTGCCTTTTCTGACTTTTCTGACAAACATATTAATAGTCTCAGTTCTTTATCCTCTTTGTTGCATATTTGCTTGTAGGCTGGTGTTATTGAAGAGGTAGTAAATGATGCTGTTGATACAGCTCTGGATTCAGAGGATATAGAAGAGGAAATTGAAGAAGAAGTTGATAAAGTACTGTCAGAAATTGCTGGTGAGACAGCTGCTCAGCTTCCTGAAGCTATTCAGAAGGAACGCATTCAGGCAACTGCTGAGCAAGCAAGCACGTCCCACGAAGTATGCATTCCAATTACCCTTATCTCACTTATTCTTCTTGCTGTGTTTTGAGGAAGTTAAGGAGCTCAAAAAGCCATCTTTATATTTTCAGGAAGAAGCAATTGCTGAAGGTGTAGATGATGAGGAAGAATTGGAGCAACTGAGAGCACGGCTTGCCAACGTTAGATCGTAATATTGTAGAATACGCCCTCTTTTGTGCTTTAGCTCTCCCATTTCTGGAGAACATGTCTTTATGTCTGACATTTATTTTAGTCTTATTGTAAACTAACCATCATTTCCAACAAAGAATCTGAAATGCCAATACACACTTATCTGTTGTTTCTAGTAATGTTCATTGATTCAGTTCCTGAAACTCCATCGGTAATGAGAGTAATCAAATGCAGTGTAAACATTTAACTTAAGGTTTTGGAACAAATGAATTCCTACAACACAATTTAGTCATATCACTCTTCCTCTGCATGAAGCTAAACAAAGCATCATTCTCTACCTAATTCCAACCATTCTTCCGGAAAAGGCAACTTTTGCTTATGATCATTAAGGCACAGACCAAGTTCTATAAGATCATTGTTAGCAACATTCTACACAGTACTCAAAATCATACCTTGAAGAACAGATTTATAACAACAGATCAGTCTTCTTCACCACTGTCACTCTCATCGCTGAAGTAATTTGCTTTCTTCTTCTTCTGCTTTAGAGTTTTCCCTTCTCCTCCTCTCAGCAACCTCTCATCAGCACCACCGTCCACCACCGAAGCCCAATTATCCTCTTCGAAAGACCCATCACCGTCACCCGATTCATCTCCACCACCATCTTCTTCTTCTTGCTTTCTCGATCCAAAACGCTGCCTTTTGGCCACCGGTCGTTCTCTGGGCCCAAGCTGATTTCTGGGGCACTCGTACGACAAGTGCCCGCTCTCCCCACACTCGTAACACCGACTCTTGTCCTTGTAAACCCTCTTCTTTATAAACTCCGGCGCTCTTCCGTTGTCCACTGCGATCGAGGCAGTGATCGTCCGCCCGTTGAGGATCTTCTTGTCCATTTGTCGTGCGGCCGCCACGGCTTCCTCGCGAGAGACGAATTGAACGAAGGCGACGCCTCGGGATTGTCGGGAGGCCCGGTTTTTGAGGACGGTGACGCGGGCGATCTTACCGAAGGTGGAGAAGAGAGTGTGGAGGTCGGAGTTGGTGAGGGAGTAGTCGAGGTTGGATACGTAGAGGGTGGATTTGGATGGGGCCAAGCCGCCGGAGCCGGAGGATTTAGGGTTTGGTTTGGATGAGGAGGAGGAGGACGGCGGCGCCGGTGCTGACGTGGAGACGGAGGAGTAACGGTAGTAGAAGCTCTCGTCCTCATCGCTATCACTGTAGTGCTTCTTCCCCATTTTTTCAAAAATAGTTTTCAATCTCAGCAGGTTTAAAATTTAAGTGTTATGGGCCTAATTAGGCCTACAATTCCTCAAGCCCAAATAGGCCCAAAATATACAATTTTTTGACTAGCTCCGTATAAATTCATGGTTCTTGAAAGAGATTAGTTTCAGATCGAATCTCAAGAATTTTGGAAAGGAAACCATCGCCGAGACATAGATCATTGTAACTAATTTCCCTCTTTCCTTCGACTCCTTCTGGAGCTACCTGTAAGTTGTTTCTTTCCTCTTTCACCTTCTCGATTCCGTGATTTATAGGCATTGATGGATATGAGGAAAGAATTGTTGTTCTTCTTGTTCTTCTCATTTATGTTGCTTATTTTGGAATTTCCTCAGGTGGCTATACGTTTCTTTTTCTTTTTGAATCGCCGATTTGTAAGTAGCCGGAGAGCTCTTTCGTTTGGTAAGTTATCTATTACTTTCAGGAACATTTCACACAAAACCACTTCAAATCGTCACTATTCTTCTAACGGTTTCTTCTGAACCTGATGTGATTTTGTTTGGTTATGGTATTGGTGACTGTTCTGTACTTGAATCTGGACTCTTTGAATTTGATTTCTTCAATTAGAGCTTCTTGTGTTTGATTGCCATGAATATGTGACCGAGGTGCAGGATTTATATTCGTTTTTTCTGTTTTTGTGCTTGGAAATTGACTATCATGCCTATGCTTAATAGGAAAACCTGTGTGCATTTGTTCATTCAAGGATAGAAAGTAGAGTCACTTTAAGCAGTGAACTGCTAATATAGCTTGGCCTTTTTTTTTTTTTTTGGGTGTCGAAATTAAGCAATTATAAGGTAACTTGACCCTCTTGTTCTTTTACTTGGCTGCTAATTGGAGACTTATTAAATGATTATGTTACATTTGGTTATTACTTTCCTTGTAAGACTTTGACTAAATTATCCAGAGAAAGAGAAGACAAAAGAATTCTGTTGGACCAGTTGTTATTAGACAGCTATTGATGCTGAATGCACAACATGAGGTTTTTTGATGGGTTGCCAGTTCCTCCTGATAAAGAAGTAAGTAATGATCTTTTTCTTTTTAGTCGTGTTTAATAGTTTCTGGCTGAAAAGTAAGTTTTGAGGATATACTGTTATTTATGTTGGCTAGTACCTTTTGGGATTTTTTTTACTTGGATTTTGATACTGCTCAAAACCAAGAACCCAATGAGAAGTTGTTTGGGCATGAAACTGATACGAAATTCTCAGAACATGCTGCAAGTAACATCAGTGACATATTAATGCAGTTGGTGTTGTGCACATCCTTAGAGTACTAGACTGTTGATTATCCTGCCAAGAAAGGATATGAGGGTCTTATAACCATAATATTAATGAACTATGAAGCACAAATAGACCCATATCAGGATTTACATGATCGTTTTACTACATAACATCTCTTTTATGGTGGTCCAGTTTTTCAATTTCTAGTTATATGTACTCTTTTTGTTTATATCTGCCAGGAAAAAAAGTTCTGAACTATCAATCTCATATGTTTGATGGCAGACACTGTATTGATTATATAGGCTGATAATTGTGAGCCAAAAGTTTTTTTCTTTTTAAAGTATGGAAGACGACCTTTTTTTGAAAATATTTTCAACTGTAAAACATTTATTTGGTAATTGGTATTTATGACAGAAACTCCACGCAGTTGCTATTGTCATTAATAACATGTTTAACTATACTGTTTTACCTCCATATGGGGATGCCTTTCATATTCTAGGCAAATCTTATTGTTCTAACTGAAAATATATTATAGGGGGTTGAAGTTGCGTAATTTTCCCCACCAGTCTTGTGTTCTTGTGTCATCTTCCTTTTTGGTATATGCAGTATTTAAGACAGGAACTGGCCAGAATAGATGAGAGCTGGGCTGCTGCACGTTTTGACTCTTTGCCTCATGTTGTTCACATTTTGACATCAAAAGATTGTGACGGTGAACTTCAAGTTTTAAAGGATCAGAGTGATGTTGTTGAGGAGGTTGTAGATGAGGTTGTCCATGCTTATCACAGTGGCTTCAACAAGGCAATTCAAAATTATTCTCAGGTTTGTCAGAACCATCCGCTATACTCACTGAATCCAGGCTCTTTGAATATCCTGCTAATTGGTGTTGGAGGTATTAGGCAATCCATCATCACGTTACTTATCAGTTATAAGCACATATTATTCTCTTCCAAGAAATTGGCATTTACATTGACTTCAATGTGAATTTCTTAATGATATTAGATTTGGAAAACTCCAATTTATGGTGGTTAAAGTTAGTATCCCATATGACTCCATTATTTGAAAAGACAATGGGTGATATCTTTTAGGTTGTAATTATGTTTTCTTTATTCAGATTTTGCGGTTATTCAGTGAGTCTGCTGAAAGCATCTCTACATTAAAGATTGATTTGGCTGATGCAAAAAAGCGGCTTGGGGCTCGGAATAAGCAATTGCATCAATTATGGTCTCGATCTGTTACGTTACGACACATAATCTCACTTTTGGATCAAATTGAGGGCATAGCTAAGGTTTGTCATTTACTCATTTATTACATGTATTAGGCTGGTTGCATTGTCTTTCAATATTAGATGCCTTTGTGTTCTACTCGTGAATTGATGACTTAATCTCGTCACTAATTAAGAATGTTTTCCACATGAGGTCTTTCCATGTTAAAAATCTGATCACGTTCTATAAGTAACATATTGTTTATCTGATGGCCCAGGTTCCAGCTCGTATTGAGAAATTGATTGCTGACAAGCAGTTTTATGCAGCAGTTCAAGTCCATGCTCAGTCGACATTAATGCTTGAGCGAGAGGGTCTTCAAGCGGTATGTCAGTCTCCATGCAACATTTCTTTTTGTTTATGTGTCCTTTTTCCTTCGGTTGTTTGTTTGGTTTGGACTAGAGTCTATCTGATTCTTTGGTTCATTATGTAGTCTTTGGTTGTAGAAACCCATGCCACCATTTTAATGTCCTACTAAACAAACCTTGTATGCATCTGGAATAAACTGGACAGAAATATTTTGTTTCTTATGGTGAATAACATATCAGGTTGGTGCACTTCAAGATGTCAGATCTGAGCTGACAAAGTTGCGAGGAGTTCTCTTTTATAAGATTTTGGAGGATTTGCATTCACATCTTTATAACAAGGGCGAGTACAGGTAAGGGCTCTCTCTTTGGACATTTTGCTCAAACTTCTTATTGCCATGATTATCATTCACATTTTAAATTGTACTAATTTTACTGGGGGTTGAAGGTGATCAAGGACATTGTAGTACTTGTCATCTGCCTTTAGATGGCAATGATTTATAGGAGTTACCAACTTACCATACATATTTTTTAGATGAACAGTAAAACTTGCATAAGAGAGCTTCTTAACTTTTAGTATTCATTTAATGAAGTCCATTTCTGGACTTTCAAGCAAGCTATAATCAGAAGAGGTTTCTGTTTGTGGAGCTCATCTTTGCTGAAGCTAATTTTTTTTCCAGCTCAGTTGTCTCAAGTATGGATTACAGAGACGATGAATTACCAACCACAACAGCTGTTGCAATCACAATGAGTAATTCTCATTCTCTATCTCGAAGAACCAGGTTAATGAAAGGTGAAAATCATGGACCTGCGGATGGATCATACAGGTCAGGTTCATTTGATTGAGGGACAATTTAGTGAATTCTTACCGTTTCATTACCGATTCTTCTCTGTTGGTTATCTAACTTGTTTTCTTTCTGCTTAAATTTTCATGTTTGTGTGTTTCTATATGAATCAAAGTTACTTCTGAAACTGTAATTTGCTTAATTTATCTTTTGAAGCATTTGCTTTGCCATTTATTTTGTTATCTTTTCTTCAGTGGCTCTGGCACAGACAATTTTTCTGTGGCTCTGGCACAGACAATTTTTCTTCTTTCTTTTAGGGGGATGTTCTCTTTCCTTCAGTGGCCTTAAGCCAGGACCGTAAGAAAGTATTCCATGTTTGATTCAACTTACTGCTCCATTTGGAGCAGCTTGTTTCCATTTATACAAATTATGGTGTTTACTTTGTATTGTAGTTGGTTGGTGGTTTGCATTGGGTAAGAAATTATTGGTCTTTGTCACCTACTCACTTTCTTCCCTGCAAATTCCTGAATGGACACATTGAATCTTTGTTCAATTATTACTAGTTTCTTTTAATTTTTAATTTGTCCAAAATTTGGAAAACACTTCCTACTGTGTTTTTGATTGAGCTTCTGCCTGATTACCTTTTTCAGCTCTTCCATTGATGGTCATGATGAGGATGCTTCTGTAGATGTACATGATGATGCAGCTGCAGATGGTCTTGCTACATCAAATGGGAGCATTAAGGATGTTAAAATCCACCGTCAAATACCAAATTGGCTTTCGAATTCCACACCGGATGAATTCATTGTATGAACACTATATGACCTTTCTTCTTTTCAAAATCCCTATGTTTTCTCTTGAGCTGTTGTCCTAAAATGCTAGAATTTAAATTGATGTAGGAAATAATTAAAAAGAGCGATGCTCCACTCCATGTGAAGTATCTGCAGACCATGGTTGAGTGCCTTTGCATGCTAGGCAAAGTTGCAGCTGCTGGTGCAATGATATGGTATGATTGTATGGTT
>JANVCQ010000001.1:12571613-12582249 GCA_025531925.1 Erythroxylum plowmanianum
GTATCAAAGGTTGATAGGGAGACTTTTGTATTTAACTCACACAAGGCCAGATATAGCTTATGGAGTACAACACTTGAGTCAGTTCATGCAGAAGCCAAAACATTCACATTATGAGGCAGTTTTGAGAATTGTGCATTATGTTAAGAAATGTCCAGGGCAAGGAATTTTCTTATCTGCCAATGGATATTTGGAATTGTCTGCTTATTGTGATTCTGACTGGGCCTCTTGTCCCATGACTAAAAAGTCTATTACAGGATTCTTTGTAAAATTAGGAGATTCATTGATTTCATAGAAGTCAAAAAAGCAGAGCACGATTTCTCAATCCTCAGCAGAAGCTGAGTATAGGAGTATGGCCATTACTATTGCTGAGTTGGTCTGGTTATCAGGATTGTTTGAAGAACTGGGAATTAAAAGTGAAAGACCAGTTGTGTTATATTGTGATAGCCAAGCAGCCTTGCAGATTGCAGCAAATCCTGTATATCATGAAAGAATGAAACACATCGAAATAGATTGTCATTTTGTACTTGAAAAAATTCAGTGTGGATTAATTCAGACTCAGCATGTTTCTACAAATGAGCAGATTGCAAATTTACTTACCAAAGGATTGGGAGTGCAGCAACATGAGTATCTCTTGTCCAAGTAGGGTGTTAAGAATGTATATGAACCCCCAACTTGAGGGGGAGTGAAGAAATGTAATTAGTAATTTAATTTGTTAGTTAGTTTTTTGTATTTGGGCTTTTATGTATATAGTCCAACTGTTTTTTACATAATAATACAGAAGTCCAGAAGAGCATTTTATCTGGCTCCCAAAACTTGTCTTCGTCCCTTCTCTATTCTCCGTGGTTCTCATTTCCGATCATATTTTGACAGAACACGAATAGGCAACAATCCTTTTGGAAATTGCAATGGGATACGAGAATTTCATAAAAAAGGTTAAACGATAAGACCAATGAATAAACTCTTTGAGAGATGGGCTCCTGTCAGTATTGTTAGATAGGCATATGATCCTTCACAAAATTAAATTGATGCATTGTTATTAGAGATAGAGAAATGAGATGTTGTAGAGACAAAAATGCGAGAAATTAGCAAACATTATGATGATTAAATTACATCTCAATTAAATTCATTTGCATTTGCAGGGCTTAAACACAATTGGAAAAAAATGAAGGGGGTAATAGTTTCGCAAACTTTCCAATTTTACTGTGAACGTCTTTAACACAAATGAAAACAAAAGCAATCAAAAACGAAATAATAACAAGTACTAAAAATTTGATAACGCAGTTTGGCACACATTCCCTAAGTCTGCAGGGCCCTCACCCAGCTTAATATTTTCACCGAAATACAATAGATTTATCTAAGGCTTTACTGAGTCAACACCACTCAACACTTGACGCTATCTCTCAACCTCACTTCCCGTAAAAGAATTTCATACCCAATAATACGACCGACTCGTGTTAACCTCAACAAAGGATTTTCTCAACAGTATTTGATAATAAAAATACGAAATAAACAACTCAAGTGATTAAATAATAACCAACATAAACAAAGATAACACTTGAGATAAAAAGCAATTCTCCTAAATATACCGCTTCATCAACAAAAGAATTGGAAGTTGACCATCGAAAGATTTGCAGTGAGGTTACAATATCTTCACTAAAAATCCTTGGAGCATAGAATGTTTATACCAGCATGCTTATAGTGCCATCTGAATTCAGCAAAGCTACAGCTATTGTACAAGATGTTCTCCAAGTTGTTGATGTTCTCTTTTTCATAAATTCAATAAACAGAGAGGATGGTGGCCTTAAATAACCATGCAGCTGCCCAAAACCAGTTCGTCCTCATAGCCACTAAAATCTTAGTAAAAAAGGCACACAAATGGTCCTCGCCCACTACACTACTTTATATCCAAAAAAAACCACGTAAGATGCCCTTCTACTATAGATAGAGACATGCACACATTAACTAGCAAAAGCCCTTCACAAACACGCAAGTCAACTTACCTTTATCTTATATCCCCAAAATCAATTAAACCACGATGTTGTGCAAATACAGGGTCATGTATACAACACACGCAACCACCACACAGCAACCTTCGAAAAATCCTTCAATGAAAATCAACGTGATTTTTTGATACACTCCCAATCAAGATAGACTTCTATTTCACTTCAATTCTTATCTTAGAATCCAATTCAAATAAAGAGTGTTACTTATTTATACCATATCTTGATTTGGATTTTTAAACATTATCTTGAAGACCTAATAATCAAAAATGCCAAAATGAAATAATTGAGATATAATAAATATCTTAACAATCTCTTCCTTTTTGGCATTTTTGTCACAAATAAGAAACTCCCCCTTAATCCAACATCAAATTCTAAAGAACATCTATCAAGTTCTTCAAATTCAAGTAACATCTAAAGAAGCAATAATGAACAATCATCCAAATTTCTCCCTCTTAAGACAAAAGATGCCAAAAAAATATGACGAATAGTCATGCATATACTTTGAAATCTCCCTCTAAATGGAACATTCACCATAAACAATCTGATGTCTCTCCCTTATGACAAAACATTGTCAAAACTAAGAATGCTTTCAACACAATCAATCTCAGTGAATAAAGAAACATAAAAATCAATAGTAGGTTCAACGGAAGAATTATAAGCACGTCAACATGGCAATTTACCACCAGTTAATACACATGCCAACATATTATTACTTACTTCAATTCCATCTTCATAAGACTGATCAAATTTATAAACCTAAGCAAATAAAGAAGAGTGTTGTCAATGTAGTGAGAGAGAGAGACCCAAGAGAGAGACCCACATTGACGAGAGAGCTGAAGAGTCTTTGGTGGAGCCAAATAGAAGTCACAATGCAAACTACTAAAAAGATGGGACGACAATGGCAATATAAAAACTAAATAACTAAAGAAGACAATTTTTTTTTACGTTTTGTCTTTTTTAACAACAAAAAGAACTTCAAAAATGTAAAGCACACAATCCCTTTTCCCCTTGAAGAATTTCAAACATGTGCTCATTTCTCATCACATTATGTTGGTCATCAGTTTCTTGTTCTAAAGTAACTGACTTGTCCTTTGTCTAAATAGTTTTCAAAAGCAGTAACTGTCTGTGAATCTGTACAATTTCTTTTTTTTCCTTCACTACATTTTTGTGCTTGTACTTGACCCTTTCTAACCCAAAAGTAATTCGGTAATATGGGTTGTTGTTGAAAATTTAATAGAGAGTGTCTAGATTTTTGATTTTGACCCCTTTGAAACATCATTTGTAACATCTTGTAGTATCTCGGTCTTATATTCCCGATAACTCTGCAAAAATGGCATGTGGGAACAAATCTTCGACTCTTTCTCGATGTTTCTTCTTCTTGGGTAGATCTAGACATATCATTTTTCTCCTCATTCACTTTAGAGCACTCACTCTTATAGCCAATGCCTTAAAATTTCCCTTTAACCTTACCAACTTTTATTAACTTTTCTAGTTTTTCTATGTCTACATTCAACATTCTCAATCCCTTTTCGGTACTTACTAATTTTATTCTAACTTCACCAAGCTCATCTAATGTAGACAACAATTTCTTCTCCAAATCTTAAATATTATTCTTCATAGAGAAGTTTTCTTCCTTCAACCACTACAAGAATTTTGTAATTTATCGACGGAGAAAACCTGACGATAAACGTAAGTATTCCATCGGTAATAATAATTATAGACAGAATAAGATGACGGTTAACGATGTTGTTAATACGGCCGTATATAAATTTAACAGCGAGCATTTTATATGTCCTTTCATCGGTAAAGTATATCACCGGACAGGTGTAACCGTCAAAAAATTTTATTGACAGATAGCTTTTCCCATCAGTACATTTGCCGATGGAAAAAAAATGGTCAATAAATCGTAATTCAGATAATCACAACGGTTTCAATATTACTAACGGAAGAAGAAGAATGATTAGTAAATATCATACAGTTTACCGATAGCTTAAGGTGTTCCATTGTAAATATGATACTTTTTTGCAACAGTCTTTTATATTCCGTCGGTAAATAAAAGTAAGAAATTTAAAAAAAAACTCGATCTTAAATTTTATTTCATGATCTTATGATAAATGCAAAATTTTAATAATTATAAATTATATGTGCATAATAATTTTATTTGTTTATATATTTAATTTGTTTAAGCAGAAAGTTGATTGATGATATAAAGTTAAAATTATCTTAATTGATAATAAAAATATTACAGTGTACATAATAAGTGTTTGTAAGTCAAAGCAAATGACTACAACAATCCTAATATCTTGTTGATCGCCGGTGCTTTGAGGTGCTACCCCTCACCTTCAACTCATCCATCTTTTGTCTCATCTGAGCTATGGCATCTATCAATGTGTCCACTGTTATTTGAAGCTGATTGACTTGATCGGTTTATGACTGTCTACTAGATGTTGTTGTATACTAGTCGTGGAGGATTGCGAATAACAAGTATTCGCAAATGAACCTAGCTCGAAGATCTTTCCACAACAGTCCCTACCACCCACAGCATTAAGATACATCTGAGTCTCATCAATAGGTTGTTCCTGCTGAGACTGTCACTGAATGATTTCTTGTATTTGGTCCTATTACGAAGCATTATTTATATTAGTAAATGATAATTATTAAGAAATAATAATAAAGCATTAACTACATATACATTTAGTTCCCTACATTGGCTGTTGACGAATGTCACATTGTCATGCGTCTTCGTGTGAATGTGTAAAAACACTTGAGTAGGTGTAAGCCTCGTGTCCATAGACTTTTCCTGCATATTTAACCTAAAATGTTATATATTAACTAGATTTTATAAAAATTTCGGCAGTGTTTCCTCTATTTTTATGATATTTCCCCTTGTTGAACAAATAAAATAACTCAACACAGTCATATATGGCACCAGACATTTATACCATTATCATTATCTATAATACACATATTTTCATTTCAACATTCACTCATCGATTACATTGAAATACAGCAAAATAAAACATTTACAATATAAGTGTCAAGTTATATTTTCACTCATCAATTTAAAAAGGGCACACAAATGATCCTCGCCCACTACACTATTTTATATCCAAAAAAAACCACACAATATGCCCTTCTACTATAGATAGAGACATGCACTCATTAACTAGCAAAAGCCCTTCACAAACATGCAAGTCAACTTAACTTTATTTTATATCCCTAAAATCAATTAAACCATGGTGTTATGCAAATATAGGGTCATGTATACAACGCACGCAACCACCACACAGCAGCCTTCCAAAAATCCTTCAATGAAAATCAACATGATTTTTTGATACACTCCCAATCAAGATAGACTTCTATTTCACTTCATGTCTTATCTTAGAATCCAATTCAAATAAAGAGTGTTACTTATTTACACCATATTTTGATTTGGATTTTTAAACATTATCTTGATGACCCACTAATCAAAAATGTCAAAATGAAATAATTGAGATATAATAAATATCTTAACATAATTCCTTTTCTTTAGCTATTCATGAGAGTTTGAAACTTGATCGCGGAACATACACATTTTACTTAACCATATATATATGGGTTAAGCTAGTCAATTAGCTACCGTTAAATCACATATTAATTATGATATTAATGTTAATTGAAAAAGATGAATGTAGATTTTATCGGTATCATGTTGTACCTTACTATTTTTGAAACAACATTAATACTATTCTAAATTTTGGGAAATTATATTTTTATTAATTCTTAATATCTAAGTCATCAATTTATTATATGCAATGTTACATTTGACAACTTGAATCTACTAGACACATCTTAAAAACAATTTCTTTAGATATTGTAATTTTCAATTCAATGTTTTATAAAAAAATGGGTCTAAATCAGTGTTATGAATACACCGGCTAGTATGTATCGTATCGGACCAAAATCGGTACAAAATAAATGGTCAATTGTACTGAGTTTAAATATCGATCGGTACCAGCCCATTTCAGATTATACTGGTCGATACTAGAAATTTTAAAAAATAGGACTTTTTTAGAAAATTTAAAAAAAAATTTAAAATCTCCCTCCCTCCCTCCTACCTCTCCTTCCCCCTTTTTTTCAAAGTTTTTTAATTAGTTATTTTATTTATTTCAACTTGTACAATTATTGTGAATTTTTAATTTTGTTTTTAAAATAATAATAAATATTTTTATTACTAATGATAATTATAAATTAAATAAAACTTAAAAATAAATTATTTTTAAAATTTTATATAATATTTATTCATAAAGTATTAATAAAAATATTTTATTTTTTAAATAAATAATTTAAAAATTATTATTTATAAACTAATATTTATTTAATATATTTTTAATTATTAATTCAAAATTTATTTGAAATTTATGTATTTTAAAATATATTTAAATTTAATTATATTTATTAATAATTATTAACTTAATTTTATAAATTAAATTAAAATTTTGATTATTATTTATTATTATAATTTTTGGAGATAGGGTTATTTAAAAAATTATCCAAAATGGTACTGGTTTAATATCGTATCAGAATCCAATCCGATACCAAATCCGGTACGGTATTCATAACATTGGTCTAAATAATTATACTCGTACTGATTTTGCACCATGAGTAAATTACAATAGGTACCAATTTAATAATGTTATGATATAAAAAATAATGATAAGGATTTACTTAGATCCTTTGTGTATTTTAAGGTACAAATTATACATTTGACCAAAGCTTTATAACTATTAATGTTTCTTCATTAAATTTATAATACTTACTTTTAGGGAGTTATAAATTTCATTATGCTTAATTATACATAAATTACATTGCAGTTACAACTAATTAATTTATAACTAGCACTTTCAAATTAAATAGTTATTGTTTTATAATTAGGACGAGTAAAAGAATACTTATCTCTTACGTTTATATTCTTATATTACTTTATGTCCATTATATAAATTAGAAAGTCCATAATATAAGGCAAAGGGATCAAATAAATATTGTTATTTTATGATAATATTAAAATAATAAAATTAATTCATAATTATAAACGTAATAAAAAGATAATGTATGGAATCCTTTAATTTGGTTGTCTAATATAATTTAACTGCCCTAAAAATGTAGACTTAAAATTGTAGACTATCTAGTAAAAGATATTTCAAGAGACATTAATAACTGTAGTTATTATCATTAATACATATAAAAGAGAGTAATTTATACTAAATTTTGTACTATAGTTTATGTTCAATCCTATGTGTCAATGTCTCATATAAAAAAATTACGTGGCAAAATTAGAAACATACTTTATCTAGTGTTTCTTTTTTGAAGTCCCATTTTTCACTTAATTTGGCATAAATATCAATCGAAATTAACTTTCCATGTTGCCAAATTATATTGCAAGCCTAGTATTATTAATATTCTATACTTGATAGTTCTAATAAGAAAGTAATTACATGACCATTAATTTAGTTAAAGAAAAGATATTCATCGCCTCCAGGTAGGAGAAGTTTGACGAGAAATTAGGTGGGATTCTGATCTCGCACGTAACGGAATAATTATAAAGCTTTTTTTTTTTCATATTTTGGTTTCTCAAAAACCAAGATTACTTTAAATTCTATAAAATGACTAACAATTAAATCATAATAAAACATGAATCTTAATTCGTACTTTATTCAAAAACTTGATTCTTTCCTTATCATATCCCTCAAACTGTCTTTAAAACTAGCTCATCTCAATTATCATAGTCGTAGAAGTGTCTAGTCTCTAACGATGTCCACAAAACAAATTGAGATAACTCTGTAATTATTACAAAGAGGGTTGGGCAAGAAGTGCTAACTCCCTTTAAGTTTTAGACATTTTGGTATTTTAATTGAAATTAAATTCTAATTTAATTAAAATTAATATCTAATTTAATTAAAATTTAACTAGAATTACAAATAATTCAAATTAAATACCAATTATGACCAAATAAGATCAATATCTCACATTGGTCCTTATTTATTAAATACCTCATAGTTAATTATGAAGTTTTTCAAACTTTACAATCAAGTCTAACTTGATTGAAATATATTTCTCTCTTCAACTCGTTCTTTATGTGTGACCTATCAGTTTCTCAAATATGTTGGCAATAGATACAAATTATAACCCTAAATCATATTTCGAATTAAATAAATTAAACTCATTTAATTTATCTTTAATTTTCTAATTAAACAATTTATACTTATAGATCAAGATTGGTATCTAACAACACATCATGACCACCTCGATATTTAAAAACGTTAAAGTAGTTTTGACTAATGTTTCTGTGTATGATTTTCGTATAATTTAATCATTTCATATACAATATTTTGATTAGACATAGAACATAAAATTAATATCTACTCTATTTTGAGTTAATCATATTAGTCCTCTACTATTAGCTATTAATTCAATTAATGGCATTTGTAAACTACTTATAAATGTCATTCCACCTTGGACAAGGATTTCTCAAATCAATACTACTTGAGAACAATAAGGCATTCTCCTTAATTACTTTAGGTTGATAAATCTTATCTTAATCACTTAACTACCTCTATATAGTTCATGTTATATTCAATAACTACTGATTAAGTTATTGTTGACTAGAACAGGATATAAACAGTATCAAAACATAACAATCTCTATATAATATAACTTTGGAGGTCTCAAGTTAAAGAATCACTTATATAATCATCACAATGAGAATTTGTATAAACATATGTTCCAAATAGATTTCTCATATGAGTTTAGTTTAGCGAATTTGTTCTCTAACAAGCACTCATACGTTTGTTTAAGTATCTCCATAATTTAGTCTATGAGATCGACTACCTCCTTCATAAGAAAAAACATAGTGTATGCTAGTCTTTGTATGTTCTATCAATGCTCAATCTTAATAGAACAATGACTAGGAACAATTTAGGGATAATGCATTAATGCAATATAAATCTCATTATAATTTTATTTGTAATATATATTTATCTCATAGACTGTTACCGTATACATCTAACTATGTATAAGATAAAGAATGTCTTTAAATTATTTTGTCACTAAACTACAACCAGCCGATTGGTTACAGGGCATAAATCAACAAAGTTGTTATATGTATAATGATGGGTTATAGCGATGAAGAGTCCATGAAAAAAAATCTTTTATGGTTCAAGATCTAGAGGTACTAACAGGAGTAGGAGACTATTTCAAAGGGATCAAGTTACTGGAAGATAAGAACTAAGCATTATTCTTTAGTTTGATTCTCCAATGAGTTGTATAACTAAGACAGTAATATTAGGTAGGCGTGGGGGTTTTGTTTTTTTTAATGAATGTGGACACTTTGCTGATCAACTTCACCCACCTGGAGGCAATGATAGTGACTTGGTTTATTTTTTTCCTTTGTTTTATATAGTGTTTTACTAAATTTATGAGACAAAAGGAGTACGGTATGAAGGAAGCAATAGCCAAAGTGCTTCAACAACCATAATATGTTTTGAGATACAACAATTAGCTAAGTTCTCTTCAGCACAACATATAGTTATTCACATTGGAATTTTATGGTCAGTTGCCCAATCCAATAATTGGCAAGAAAATCTAAACAAGTTCTGAAATTTTGACAAATGGCTATCATTATGGTAATTCTAAGGTACCGCCAATACTCAGGTACAAAATGCAATACCCAAATGATGATTGAGGAAATGAATATCACCTTAACATAGTCCAAAGGTAATACTATCCTTAATCCTAGTTGGGGCACCTAGTTCCCATAAAATCTATGATTGTCACTTGATCAAGTCAGAAACTTCATATTTGGGTAATACTACCCTCACCCTTTGGAACTAGGTACCCCTTCGATTTTCAAATTACGCAGCTCCGACACTCTCACACTAAGGGCATCAGGAGAATAAAATAAAACGAAGAGCTTATTAGTGCAGTATGCTATAATGCGAATATAGTTTGGAGTGTCAGAAGAATAAACAAAAAATAAATGGCTAAGGGCATAGAAAGAGCAACAGATAATGTCAGGCTAGAATTGAAGAAAATTGAAAGTTTGAGTATTTTATTGTTATTTTTTGAAGTTTGGGCTAAAATTGAAAAATTGAAAGCTTTGACATTTTATTGTTACTTTTTAAAGTTTAGGCTATAATTAAAAAATTAATAAAAGTTTGAGCTTTTTTTGATAATTAACCCTTAATTATACGATGAAACCATAAATTGTAATTATATTGTTGTCCCAGGATAATAATTTTGTATTATTTTTAACTATATCATTTGTAATTTTTTGCTAATTGAAATAAATTCGATATTTCTTGTCTTAGGTAATTTAGTAGTTATAGATAGGTTATTTAACAAATTGGGAATCTAAATTATAACAACCATATGACAAACTTCGATTGTGGCAATATTTGATCATTAAATTATCGAAGTTTTATGGAGTGGTAACAAATAGTTATAGCTTTTAACTCTAACTAACAGGTAAACACTGCGCAAATGCGCAGTGAAAGTGCCCACTGAATTTATACGTAGGGAAAATTTTAACGTCATAGTTAAATAAAAAATAATATGAAAATGTAATCAAAAAATGACTTTCTTTGAGATACAATTAA
>JANVCQ010000001.1:12582349-12594994 GCA_025531925.1 Erythroxylum plowmanianum
ATGTGCAATTTGCTCATGTCACTGATGCAGAATCACTATACGTGCAACTAAGTATGGATGCACTCACTGCTCAATCCGTCCAAATTACCGATATGCCCTCACTTCGGTAACGGGATGTTACATGTCAAGTCCCCCTAAACTTTTCGGTTTACAAACATCCTCCCAAGAGACCAGATGAACCCTCTGCTGTCCATTAGACGAGCCCCACATGAATTGTTGAATAAGTTTTTCCAGTTCATCACAGAGTCTGCGAGGGAGACGGACAGTCTGCATGGTATAGCTGGGAAGAGCCGCGATGACTGATTAAGCCAGCGTGACACGGCCAGCAAAAGACAACAGGTTGGCTGTCCAGCCAGATAATCGATGCTGCACTTTATCCAAGATGTATTGATAGGTACGTTTGCTGACTCGATCATGCAAAAGCGAAACTCCAAGATAGCGGACGAGATCCGTCGTCTATTTGAATCCCAAAGAACGACTTAAGGATCAAGTTAATGAGGGAGGAGTATTTTTGGAGAAGTAGCACTGAGATTTTTCTTGACTAACTCTTTGGCTAGAAACAACACAAAAGGTGTCGAGAATATCTCGAATAATTGAAACTTGAGTTAGAGAGGCTTCAGAGAACAAGATAAGGTCATCCGCAAAGAATAAATGGGAGAGAGGTGGATCATTACGGCCTAACTTCACAGGTTGCCAACGTCCTTGTGTCACTGCGTGGTTAATGGATTGCCCTAGGAGTTCCATACAAAGGACAAAAAGGTAAGAGGAAATGGGGTCACCCTGGTGAATACCCCTGGAAGGCCTAAATTCATCGCCCAGTTCACCATTCCAAGTAATTTGAAAGGAGACTATAGAAATGCACTTCATAATGAGATTGATCAGTGCCTCAGGGAGCCCGATATCAAATAAGGTATCTTGGATAAAGTTTCATGAGAGCCTATCGTACGCTTTCTCGAGATCCATTTTCAGGGCCATTATGCCTTTCCAACCCGTTTTACTGCACATAGTGTGGATGACTTCTTGTGTGATGATAATGTTGTTCGTGATCAATCGCCCGGGAACAAAGCTACACTGGTTAAGGGCGACCAGATCTTCCAGGAAGGGTTTAAGCCTATTAACGATGATTTTGGTGATGGCTTTGTAAAGAACAGTGCATAAAGCAATAGGTCGGAACTGCATGATCGACCACGGAGACGACGTCTTGGGTGTAAGGATCACGATGGTCCTATTTAGGTCAGCTTCCCAAGTGTCATGTCTAAAAATACGCTGTAGGAAAGCGGTCAGAGACGGGCCAACGAGGTCCCAATGGGATTGGTAGAACAGGGCTGTGAACCCATCATACCCAGGGGCCTTATTAGGGGCCATGGAGAAGAAAGCCAACCTGATTTCCTCAGGACTGAGGGGACTAGCCAGGTCCTCCTTCGCCCGTTGAGGAAGGGTATTGGTCGGGACTGGGATTTGCCAAGCTAGGGGATGTGGGCTTTCAGTCATGTATAAGTGCTCAAAGTAGCTTTGTGCTATACTTCGAACCTTCGTAGGATCAGCGACCCGAACACCATTATCATCATATAAGGCATGTATCCGCGCTTGGCGGTGTCGAGCCTTAATGATAGTATGATAAAACTTGGTATTTCTGTCTCCCTAGCCTAGCCACTAGCTACGGGAACGCTGATGCCAGAATAGTTCCTCTTGGAAGAGGACCTGCTCCAATTCAGATTGTAGGTACTCCTCGAGCTCCTGGAGAGAGGGCGAGTCAGTGTCCTCAAGATGTTTTTGGATGCCTTCAAGATGGGCCATGAGTCACTTCTTACGGTGGAATATGTTGCCAAACGTCGAGTCATTCCAATCTTTTAGGTTGTTCGCGAACTTAGACAACACTCCACTGAAATCCAAGTAGGAAGGTTTCCAATTCTTTGCTACAAATGGCTCAAAGCTAGGATGAGTAAGCTAGGTAGATTGGAATTTGAAGGAGCGACTGGCCGGAGGAGTTGGCACTGGAGCCATGAACGAGATAAGAATAGGATGATGATCAGATTTCAGAAAGGGAAGATGGGAGATAGTGGTATTGGGGAATGTAGATTGCCATGAGTTGGAGCAGAGGGCCCGATCTAGTCAAGCTAGGACCTGCCCTCTACGTCAAGTAAATCATGCCCCGTTAAACCCTATATCCTAAAGTTGACAGCAGGTCACACAGTTACGAAATTTCGAGTTGACTATAGATAGACGACGAGAGCCACCACGTTTATCTTGGTTCTCCAATTTGGCATTGAAGTCTCCACCTAGGAGCCAAGGTGTAGAGGTGTGTCGAGCAAGAAATTTTAGATGCAGCCATAGGTACTTTTGTAAAAAAAACGACGGGTTAGCATAAATAACGGTAAAAGCAAAAGAAGTCTGAGCCCAAGTAATACTGGCATGCACAAATTGACATTGCGCGAACAAAATCCGGACTGCAATGTCTGCTTGTCAAAGAAACCATATACTGCCCGAGTACCCTTTAACTTCCACCCAGAAGGAGTGGACAAATCCCAAGTTTCGGATAACCTTTAGCGCACGGGCCCCACTTATACAAGGCTCCAATAAGACAACCAGGAGCAGTTTGTGAATTTTGAGATAGTTTTTAATAATGGGTTTGAAGGTCCTTCCTCCAGCCCCTTGGCAATTTCAAATGAATATCGACATGATAAAAGATCAGGAGGAAGCAATTCCTTGGACTGTATAAACAGTCAGCTCTGGATGCTGGACCTCCATAGGTTTCTGTGATGTCTTCGTTATCTGGGTATCGGAGTTACTTTGGGATGTAGACATTTCCTGGCATTCCTTATCCGGATTCGGGGTCACGGGGGGTGAACTATGGAAAGACTATGGGTGGAAGGTAACAGGTTAGTCAGGCCTGTTGCGTCAGGATCCTCCTCCATGTCCTCGCTGCCCACAAGTTCAGGTGTGGGTAGGGAAAAATTAGGATCCGTGATGATCACGACAGTATGGGATGGGATTGTCAGGACCGTATGGGTCGATTGTGGGTTAGGGGAAGCAGAAGGGACAAGCTGGGCTAGGGTAACTGCAGGTTCGGGTTGGCCTGGGGGCAAAAGGGAAGGCTAATGGGCTTGGGCGTGAGGCTTGAGAGGAGGGTTGGCCTGTTGTGGATTAGGAGGAGACGACGTTGGGTTTGGACTGGACGAAGAGGCTCGTAGCTGCGCTTGAAACGACAGGGACTGCTGTCGCTTTCTTTTAGAGGCTTCGAGAATTAGGGATTTCTCCCTCTTCTGCTGCAGATGCGACGTCTTGGAGGGGACGTTGGGGGGCTGGGAGTTAGCCGTTGAGGAATGGTCCGGACAAGCCTCCAACGACTCGCTTTCTGACAAGGCCAAGAACCTCGAGCCTTGTCGTTCCCCGGCGGTTGAGTTTGGGTGGCTGGTGGTGGCGGTAGACGGTAGGGTGGAGGAAAGACGACAGTGTCGTCTCTGGACCTACATCTAAGGTCCAAAGCCCGCTTGCCGGTGAACGTCTATGGAAGGGCGTTGCGGGGGATGGGGGTAGTTCCCAACTGAGGGCCAGCAGTGGAGTCCATGTGTTCGGGTTGATCGCGGGGGAGGGTGGGGCAATTCGGAGATCCATGGCCTACTACTCCACATTCGAAACAGATCTATGGTAGGCCTTCATACGCCACCTGAATCTGTTCTCCATCTAACTCAACGATGGAGTGGAGAGGAGAGCTGAGGTCGAGGTTAATCGCCACCCTAGTGAATTTTTCCCGGTAAGCTTTTTGGGTATTGCTGTCGATTTTAATTGTGCAACCCATTAGATATCCTAAGGCAGTGAGAATTGAAGGATGGTAGCGAGCTATCGGTAGGTCGAGGAACCTAACCCAGGCTACAATGTTGGTGATTTTGCCATTAGAAGGACGAAAGGCGGGGAACCATGGCTGCACGGAGAGGACATGCCCAGAAATAATCCATAGCCCCTAGGTGAGGGTCTTCTCGTAGTCCTTTACGTCCACAAAATTCACAAGGTAAAAGTCATTGGCCAGATCAACTATTTTCATTGGTCCCGAAGGTTTCCAAAGGGAAAGTAGTCGGGATTTTAGCAAATTGAAACTCATTCTTCTTCCCAATAGCTTGATAATCACAACATTTTCCCAGACTTGATCCAATTTGGTTTTAAAAATGTTTGAGAGCTCAATTCTCGGTCCAAGCTCCCCTTGAATGAGAGAAATATCTCCTTTTGTAATTTCTATCAATTCCTCTTCAGGCCAGTCAATTTCCTTTGTATGTTCAGGAGGACCTGTAACTACTGCACTATAACTGATTGGTTTATTATGTGGATCAGGTGCAAGAGGAGGGGGGTCTTCCTCCCTCTCTTGGAGTCGGACCTTTTTGACAGCATGTGCCATCGAAATCCGATTAGCAAGCAGTTATGAGGAAGCAATGAACAGTAATTTTCAAGTCGGTGAATAGTAATAGAGGCAGATAGAGACACTTTTCTTGTGAGTTGCAGAAATAAGTAACTTAAAATGCACAAAAAAATGGAAATTGTAATCAAGTTAGGGATGGGTTGGATGGATCACGTGAGGTCGGTTCATGTCAGGTAGGGTCGGTTGAATCTGAATTTAGATCTGAAATCCTGGATTTTTGCAATTTGTCTAGGGCATCAACGGCAACGATGGACTGAAGAAGAGTAGCGACGGTGGAGTAGAGAGTGGAGATAGCTGCGAAGTTAGACAGGTGGAGAGAGCAAGCTTAGGTAGGTTGTCCGATCAAAGGTGGAGGCTTGTAGCGTGCAACTTTAGGCTAGGGTAGTGGAGCGTGGTGCAACGGCAGTGGACGGCGAGCGGTGGCACGATGGCAGTGGATGACTGGCAACAACATTGCTATGTGGAGACTGGAGAATGAACTATGAAGATAGGTAGATATGAGAGAGAGAGAGAGCAGAAGTGAGAGTGGTCAGCGTGGTGTTTAGTTTGTTAGGTTTAAGTTTTTTTTTACAATTCAGTCCCTAAAGTTTTAAAATTTTGCAGCACTAGTCAATATTTTATTAGTATTTTAAATACCAGGTAATACCAGACAAAAATACCCACAATTTGTATAGTTTACTGGCATTTATGGTACGAAATTGATACCATTAGGAATAACTCAAAAGTCTTTTGCATCTTATTTCTCGATAATTTTCTACCGTTGCGTTATTTTTCCATAAATAAGCGAACATTGACTAGAGATTTTTTGCATTCCATTTGATAGTTAATGATGTGTATATAATATAAATTAGAATCACCATTTGATAATTAGATTTCAGTGTTTTCAATTTTTTGTATTAACTTACTATACAAAAGCATGGCTTAAATTACATATTTGTACTTTATAGTAGTAGAATTAGAGTGCATGTTTTGAAGAACATCATATAATCTTGATTCCAAAAAATACTATTATTATATAATATTTGACTGCGAAATCAAAGGACAAATGGTAAGAAGGATGGAAAAATGGTAGAGGCGACGTCGTTCTTTTTTTCACCTGTCCTGCAAATTCACTCACTCGGCGATGGTGAGAAACGCTTAACAATAGCGAGGGCGGTGATCGTGACGGTGAAGTAAGAGTTTTCTCCTTATACCAAGTCCATAATTTAGTGAATTGAATGGCTTATTGAACCATTGCAGTTTGCGTCTGTCAGATTTCTTAATGACGGTCGAAACTTAAGATTTTACTTTAAAGTTCTGTACTTTTTGGGAAGTGATGCTCGTTCATGACCAGAAATGGCTTCATTTCCATTTGGGCTACTTTCTTTGGTCCTTTGTTCTTTATGTAGTTAAGTTAGAGGGTACTTGTTAATATTTTGTTTCGGAAGTCTAGAGAGGAATAAAGATGTCAAAGCTTCGGGGACTTTGGCAAGCTTCCTTGAACGCGACCAAGAAAGGTACTTCCTATGTTTTGTATTTAGAACTTCCTTCAAATTTCTTTCCATGGTGATATATTTAATCTTTTTATGGAAAATTTCTCCTTTTCCAATGGTTACTCCTTAATTTGGACTTACTTTTTTCTGCTTTGAATTTGTGGGAACAATTTTCGGATTTTCTAGCTTTGACCTGGAACGTTGAAGACCTAATCCCCCCAAGTGAGAAGCTCATCTTTAATTTCAATTCGAAGGATGAGCTGAAGAGGTGGCATCTGTACTCGGATTCAGAGTATGGAGGTAGGTGGCATCTATTTTCCATCGCAAAATCTGTACAAGATATCCTGTTCTGTCAGGACAGTAGTTCTAGGAGGTTGGAATTTGTTCCTTTGGTTGTTTCCTTCAGCTTGAATGGGAGCTGTGAGCAGAGCATTATTATGCTAAGAATTATTAAATTTGAGATGATAACCCTGGGAGATATATATATATATAATTATATATGTATATATAATTAAGATGCCAGGCACGTAGTTAACTTCAGAATATCTTATGGCATAATCAATAATTGGTAAAGTGTGTTACGGATATGTTAGCAGACTAACGAAGTGATCATTTTTCTTGTTTCTTTATCCCACAGGGTTATCATCTGCTTCTTTGGAGATCACAGATGCTGGAAATGGACTAAAAGGCACTGCTTCACCCTGATTCCAATTGTTACTTGCTACCACACTTGGCTTTAGCTTAGTTTAGCTTTCTTTTTGTTTTATTGGCATTTAAAATTGGATCCATGGAAAATTGTTAATATGGGAATCAATGTAGATTTGAAGCTTTTCATTAGTACCTGCTGAATTGTAGATGGAGATCTTGTACATTTGACTGCTTTTATCTGCCCTTCTTCACATGCATCACCTGTTGGATATTGAAACTGTCTGTTGTTACAACAGTAAAACAAAAATGAATATCAAGAGTCTCAACCACTACACTTATTTTAAAATTTCGCTTTTAAATTCCTTTTTAATCTCTCTGTATTATTCCATCTCCTTTCTTTTTTATTTTTTACTTATGAGTCCTCACAACTGATTCTCTAATAGGGGTCTTCTCTGGGAATCTATCGTCGGATGTAGCTGAGGGTTCACAGTGGAAAATCACTCGAAGTGGTTTCTGTGGAATGCGATCCAAGAAGGTGAATGATATTTCTTGTTGCTATTAAGTCTAGAAATGTACTTTAAGTTCACAGTACATTGAAAAACGTAGCCTATAGCTAGTTGTTTATTGTTACCTGTCTCATCGCAAAAATGGTATCCACATACCTACTCAAATGGCTTCATTAATAGATATGCTGAGTAACCATTTGACTGATCAACTTCGATAATAAACTAGAATTTCCCAACAGATGCAAGGGATTCCTTGGGAAATTTTAATTCTTGTCAAGGTTAAATGTCATCTTGCTAGTGAGTTTTTGGTGTCACATCTAGAGTTCAAACTATTACTTTTCAGTACTATGCATTTAATGAACTCATATATAATTGCTTTTTTTATTAATTACTTAAGCAAACTCTATATGCAAAATTTTCACTGAAGATGCTTGTCTCTGTTGTATATTAAGCCAATGCAGTAGCTGACCTGGCCTTACTTGTTGAAAGTGTCTTTTATGGCTAGCACTTGAAGATTCAACTACTACTGACTACCTATATATTTTATCTTTAAATTTTTCTGTTCTGCTGAAGTTACTGATATAAGCTGCACTTGTAGCTTAATAGTTCCTGGACATCAAATGGAAAAGCTATCATCTCTTTTATTTTGTTAACATAACTCTTTTGATGATCATGTATAGGTGACTTTAGAAGTATTTCGAACTTATAAGGTCTTTTTTTGCTTCAGAAAAAGTCATAAATATGTCAAGAATTTTTAGAATGTGGTTATATACTGTGTTCATCTGTAAGTTGACAAGAAACTGTACCTTCTGCAGTTTGATGGTTTCATAGATTTAGATGCATATGATACAATAGCTCTAAAGCTTAAAGGTGATGGAAGATGCTACATATCAACAGTAAGTTATTCTGTGGTTTTTTGGTTTCATAGATTTAGATGCATGTGATACAATAGCTCTAAAGCTTAAAGGTGATGGAAGATGCTACATATCAGCAGTAAGTTATTCTGTGGTTTTTTCCTCTATTAGCCAGTATTAGTTAGCTTGGTTGTGATAGTTGGTAGTTCTGTACTTGGTTTTTGTACTCACTGTTGGTGCAGATTTATACAGAGAATTGGGTAAACTCACCTGGGCAACAGGAAGATAATTCATGGCAAGCTTTCATTTTTGCACCCAAAGACAACTGGTATATTCTGAAGGTATGTATGCTTAATGTTCCAAGACATGTCCAACTCTTTTCACTTGCTGTACATTAAGTCAAATTTTATAGGTCTAGGGTCTCCTGCTTATAAACTCAAGACAAGACAGATGCCTCCAAATTGATCTTATTGGTTTTTATTATAAGTTAGCCCATTCGTGTATCATAGATGGAAGTTAGAGTAATTCTACCCAATTTGTCCTGAATGAGATGGTGCTTGGAAATTGATTGTGTGTTTCTGCCAAAACATTATTTAATGGTTTTGGAGGTTATGTATTTCTGCTAAAAAATTTTTAATGGTTTTGTAGTTTACATTATTTTCATGAACCTTGCAGCTGCCTATTGCTCGATACTTACCAACATGGAGAGGAAACGTTATAGATGCGGAGATGGAAATGAGTCAATCGCGTATACTTGGTATGTCACTCTCTGTTAATGCAGAAGGTGGTGTACCAGGTGCTAGGCGAGGACCAGGTGATTTCAGAGTTGAACTAGATTGGATCAAAGCCCTGAGAACTGCACAGTAACAAAGACGTCAAGTTATAAACACCTTAATCAAGTCTTTATAGTAGTTTGTGCACAAAACGTATAGTAGTTTGTGCACAAAACGCATAATTTTGGATGCAGTTTTTTGATTATGAAACGTTCGGCGAGATGTATGTCTTGAGATGTTTTGTATACCCTCCGTGTTCAAGTGGTAGCTAAACACTTGAGATCAATTTTTAAAGAGAAATAAATAAAGTAACCCAAATCCAAGGTTAAACGGGATCAAGATGATTTTGTGGTGCACAAAGTTGATGCGTCGTAAATGGTACCACATTGTTTTCTATTTCATCCGGTGAAAGCAACTCAAGATAATTTGATAGTTGAAACTTGGAACTTTAAGAACTAGGAATTGTCTGTGCAAACATAAAAAGGTCTGCTTAGCTAACAATACTCCCGAAAAAGTGGCGGTACACGAAGTGTGTAAGATGATTATAACATCTGATAACCTACAAAGTCCGCTCTTATCAACTCAATTAGTTCTACAACTTCATCATACGTGTGTAACCAATTGCATGCCATTTAGGCGTTTTCGAGAGATAAAAATTATCCAACTTCCCCGTCACAATTACAATGGCCTAAAACTTGTTTTGTTTTTTTAATCACGAGATATTTTAAGAGGGTCTTAATTTTAAAACGACGTCTTTAAGTCATCTATATTCAGATTAATCTCTGTTCACATTGAGTCAGTTCGTAAGAAGTAAAGTACTGGCCAAACAAAATTCTTCATTCCCAATACTCGAACTTGAGACTTCTGATTAAAGGATGAGAATGCTAAACCACTGATACCAACCATGCTTAATTCAATGGCCCCAAAGCTGGATGTCTAGACAGACGATACTAGGCGTATCTTACTCAACCGTACAACCGTACAAGCTGGATGTGCATGCCCACTTGACTATTAGTTGCAAGTGGCAAACTTTTTATTCCTTATAATATTACAATAACAAGTAAGTCTGCGATTATCTCACTAAGTGAATGCTTTTTGTAGCAAGGGTAAAACGTTTTAAGTGATTTTGTCAAAGTTCTTGATTGGATATCATCAATTTTTGTAACAAGATTTGGTGCCAATTTAGTTCAATTAACTGGATTATGTGAAACTAAGCCAACGGAGTTAAAGAGAGCATATGGAAGTTTAGTGAATATTATTCAAATTATGGGGCCAATTTCTGAAGTGGGACCGCAACAACTTAGTTCAACCAAACACAGAAAGCAGTTAAATAGAGCTTCTTCAAACCTTAACAAGTTAAATAACAACGAATTGGACACCCTTTGTTTTTCATGTGATAGTCGTCAAAGGGGACCAATCACAGTGTATGGTGTATACACAACCTTCTAGACATACAATCTATCAAAATATAGACCTACTTATATCAGATCTCCACCGTCCATTTCACCACACCTTATCCTACACACCCGCATACAACATTTATCACATTATATAAAAACAACAGCTTATAGTGTTACAATAATGCTTGTCATGGACCATTTACATTGTAAGATCAAACAAAACAAGTTATATAAATGCTCGATTTCTGGAGTCTTTCCTCGTTCTTATATACCTTATAAGATTTTCCTATGAAGAGCTTTCTGTTCTTGTTGAAAAATGAAGGTTATGCCATTTGTATAATTATATACGTGTGTATGTTTAAATGTAATTTTTTGGTTTTGGAGAGGCGTAGGTTCGGTGGGTTTGGTTCTGCTTTGTGTTTTTTTTTGGGTGGTGCTTTGGTTCTTGTGGGGATGTGGAATTGTTTTAGAGCATTTAAGAATGGCCAACATAGAATAGAAGAGCAAAGGCAAGGACTTTTATGAAGTGCTGGGGCTGGATATGGCATGCAGTGAGACAGAGCTAAGGAATGGTTATAAGAAACTTGCAATGGTTAGAAAGTTTGGTTACTTGTCGATAGAGTTAGTTATTGGATTACGTGTTGTTGAGAAAATTATCAAGGATAACTAAAAATTGTGATTTGATAAAGCTGTGCCTTTTAGGTATAGAGATGGCATCCAGATTGTTGTTTAGCTTCTGAAAATTCTAAGCTCATTGAAGAAGCCAAAAAGTAAGTTTCAGGCAATACAGCAAGCTTGTTAAGCTAACTTTGTCCAAATCACATTTCACGGTTCCATACATATTGTCAATGTTTTTATATGCCAAGTTGCTACCTTGCCAAGTTGGAGGAGAATTAAATACTTCTAGAGATAGAATACGAGTTGATCTTCTCTGATACTTTTGTGTTGTGTTCTGCTTTGGGGATATGTGTAGTACTTTCTGACTCAAACAAGAGGCTTCTTTACAATGTTGGTGCTTACGATAGTGATGATGACAATATATTTTAACTGACCAAGCCCAATTTTTAATAATGGTTCTATATTTTATTTATCATCATTTTGACAATAATTAATTCAAGCCTAATTCTTTTGCAATAAGATGCATAATCTTTATGGATTTGTTGGAGAGAAACTGATATGCCGATTTTCTTTAGCTACTGCATCAATATTTTTATCGGCTAGAATTTGCTTTCAATTATACAAGAAATGGGCGATTTTCTCAATGAAATGGTTGCTATGATGAGATTAAGTCAAATGTAGCTCTATGATAAAATTATGTTATAAAAAGTAGAATAATGGTTGCTATGATGAGATTAAGTCAAATGTAGCTCTATGATAAAATTATGTTATAAAAAGTAGAATATTCATCTAGCCAACTTTATTGATGACTAATTGTCTATATTTATAGACATGTTTTAGGAATACAGTAGAAGTATCTAGAGGTAGTACGAATTATAACAACTTTTGGACAGTTGAGAATAATAGATACAGACTATAAATGGGCTTGAGTTATTATTCGATCTTCATATGTGTCTGATGACTTATGACCCAATAGACCCATATTCTAGAGAATTCTTTGCATGATGTCGTTTTTAATTTATGGAGTGTTCTTGCTCGTCTCTCATCTTTTCTATATCGTTCCCCCGTAAGCTGGAAGACATTGTGGATTCCAAGCTTAGTGATAAGTGAGTCAAACTGGGATTTGGGTAAAGCCTTAGTGAAAATATCGGTGAGTTGAGAGTGAAAGGCGACTGGTAAAAGATGAATGAGTCCGAAGTGAAGTTTTTCACGAACGAAGTGGCAGTCGATTTTGATGTGCTTCATTCATTCATAAAATACGGGGTTTTTGGAAAGATGGATGGCGGATTGATTGTCACAGTAGAGGTAAGCGGCGATTTGGTGGCGAAGGCCAAAGTCTTGTAACAAGTAGAATAACCATTGAAGCTCGCACTAGGTGGTTGCAAGGGCTCGATACTCAACCTCGAAGGAACTTTTGGAGATGGTAGCCTACTTCTTAGATTTCCAGGAGATTAGGGACAAACCCAAAAAACGCAGAAGCCGGTGACTGATTTTGAAGAGTCGGGACAAGTGACCCAGTCTGAATTAGAGAATGTTAGCAATTGCACTTTGGAATCACGGTGAAAGAGGATACCTTGGCCGAGAGCGTTTTTAAGGTATCGTAAAACTCTCAAAGCTGCTTGCATATGTATTTTTGTGGGTCTGTCAAAAAATTGAGAGAGTTGTTGAACGACGAAGCTAATGTCTAATCGTGCTATGGTCAGGTATAAGAGCTTCCCAATGAGGTGATGATAACTTGCGACGTCAGTGTAGAGTTCTCCATCAGCCGTCAATTTTGTATATGGAACCATCAGCATAGATAGGGTTTGCATTCCAAGAAGCCAGCTTCAGTCAACAAGTTTTCATGAAGGACTCATAAATAAATTCCATCACTAACCAGTTCAAACTCACCCATTAATGTGGCTGCCCTGTTAAGCTTGTTAAAACAGCACATAACCTAAACCATATCCGAAATTGAAAAATT
>JANVCQ010000001.1:12602328-12627915 GCA_025531925.1 Erythroxylum plowmanianum
GTTAGGGATTATCCCAAACGCTGGTATGAGTAGCTTATTGGTTTCGGCTGGTTGGGTTGGCTGATTCAACCCAACCAGCCAATTAACCAAACACATGTATCAGCTGTTTGACTAAGTCAAACAGCTGATTTTGTCTGATCAGCTAATTTTTTAGCTGATCAGCTGTTGTCCAAACACACCCATAACTTTTGTGTCCCTATCTGCTATCCTTACCTACGAGGACAGCAATCCAACGTAGGGGAAGCTATCTGAAATCTCAAATATCAATTTGTAGTCACCTAAACCAGTTTAGACGGTTGAACCAATTGAGACTAGAAAAAAAAACTCTTCCTTTTAATCGAAAGTAACATTCACAATTACCGAAGTATAAATAGTAGGAATGCCTAATGATAAGTGACATTTCCCTTTTATTGAAAAGGGAAATGAAAAATAGATCACCACCACCGACCCTCTTAATGATCACGTCAATCCAACCCACCAACTCCATTCCTTCATCGGGGAAGATTTTCAGAACAGAAAAGCAAACGAAACAAAAGAGGGTTATGGATTTATAGAAACATCCAATTTGCAGGTTCATATTGTTGGTCAATGTGGGGCGAACGTAGGTAGAGGTTGTTTTTCCTTACACGACAATAAATTCAAGAAAACACACAAACTAGAAGCGTCCCTACCATGTGAAGTAAAATGAAAATTGTGGTTGAGTATTGCAATGTAGGCAAAAAGTAACGGGTTTGACATTTTAATAAATTTAAATGACATTTTAATAAATTTAAATTTTAAAGTGCATAATCTTTCAAAAACTGCATTTAATATGCTTTTGAATTGAAAAGATTAGAGCCGTTAACATTCGTAAAATCCCTAACCCCGCCCTATTAACGGAGGGATGTGGACTGTTGACCTCACCTTGATTTTGCATTCAAAATGACCAGAATGACCCCAATGTGATATGACTGACGCGCCTATTCCTTTCACCTACTTTTACATTATCATTAAGCACTCACTTCAACATTTGCATGATGAATACAAGAGATTTAGAGAACCAACTTCGTTTAGAAAAGTCTTTGCAGCCTAAATCTTACACCGACACATAAAATTCCTAAACATGTATTTGGAACTTAACTGATACTAACTCGGAACCTGGTCATTTAGCTTCAATGTCACTCCCATCCATTTTGGTAATTTCAAGGTCACTTATGTTCGGTCTCTGTCTTTCAAAATTTTCAGTTAAATTTTCTCCGCAAGCTAACAAATTTTTTTGTCCGAAATAGAGAAAAACACAACCCCTCTCTCTGCTGTACAGAAAGTGTATAGAGAGAGAAAGGGAGAAAAAGAAAACAAAAGAACAAAAGATGGCATTTGAGAAATGAGTACAGCAAAGACCTCATTTTACTGTTGGGGGTTTCTTAGAACTGAAAAAGAAACAACTTCAGATATCCAAAGATTTAATCTTTGCAAAGAGTATGAAGACTGGTGATAAAGTAGATAAAACCCAAATGCTGCTACTCTTTTACTGAACTGGGAACTGAGGATCAGATTCACCAATCCGAGATCTCGCTGGTTGGTATTAAAGGTATGATCTCCCCCGCATGGTCTTAAATTGTGAGCTCAAAGGGGTAAACTTCTCGGATTTCTAGCATGCAAACTTGGTGCATTTTTGGCCGTTTACTTGTTCGTTGAATGTTTGTGCAGATGGTTCTTTTTGTTCTATCATTTGAATTTGACTTTTGTGGGGATGCTTCTGCCAGCGGGTTTGGTTTGGTTGAAGCATTTGAGGCTGGAATGTTTGTGGAATCAGATCTGGGTTTTGCTTAGTTTGTTTGAAAAATAGATTTCTTTGTCTAACTTTAGCTACATTTTGGGTTTAAGGAATAAGATCCATGGGTAAATGTTTTTGCACACATTTATGCCCTTAAACTAGTAGATTTTTACCGACTACTATATAATATGGTCATTTGTTTTTCCATTTGTCGTCATTTGAATTCAGAATGTGGATCGGTTAAGTGTTGGTTTCTGTCTTTGATTTCCATATATGGAGCATAATCCACATTTGAACCGAATTCAGTACATAGAATTGGTCAACATTGGGTTTTGTGTTTATTTTCCTTTTCCAGAACTTGCAGTGGAGCTTGGAGTTTTTTGACATGAAATTCTAAAGCCTTGATTATTTTGCAAGTTGGGGATCTCTCAATCTATCTGCACATGTACATTATTGAGTGTAGGAGGAGGATAAAGAAGCAAGTAGTGTAAAAATATTATTGAAAAATGAAACCGGACATGCCTATCGACTATGCTGTGTTTCAATTGTCACCAAAGCGAACACGGTAAGGACTTTAGTTTCCTCAATTTCTTATTCCAGTTTTGTTCACAGTGTACTGTTTGGCTTATCTTTCCTGGTTTCTTGTTTCTTTTGCAGATGCGAGTTGTTTGTTTCAAGTAAGGGAAACACAGAGAAACTTGCTTCAGGACTTGTAAAGCCTTTTGTCACCCACTTGAAGTTTGTAGAAGAGGATGTTGCACAAGCAGCTCATTCAATTAAACTTGAAGTTGAAGGACAAAGGAATCGTGATGGGTGGTTTACGAAAGGAACACTTGAGCGGTATATGCAATTCTGGGATACCTTCATGGCTGTTGGAGAATTAAACCATGTTGTATTTGACTTTTGATGTAATCTGCAATTCGTGTTTTTAGATTTGTGCGGTTTGTCAGTACACCCGAGGTTTTGGAAATGGTTAATACATTGGATGTGGAGATGTCTCAGTTAGAAGCATACTCTCAGGTAAACTTCCATTTTAGGCAGCAAAAAGCCTCTGAGTGCAGTTGAAAATATTGTATCTGAATTTGAATGCTTTTATTCAGGGCGCTGGAGATCAGTTTTCTGGTGCTTTAGGTGTGTATCTTTCTCCTTTTTCTTCTCATGTGTGTAGAAGCTCCTACAAAATTATATTACAATAATGCTATAATTCAACAGCACTGAGGAATGCAACTATGGTTAGAAGATACTTGCTTCTTTGGAGGATGAAATTTTTGCTTTTATATTACCTTTTATATGAGCATGTCATTGGTTCCAATGGACATTTTCATGAAGGAAAATTTGAAAAGTGTTGATATTTTCTTTCTGAATATTATTGACCACACTTTTGTTTGAGGCATTGTATGCTGAATTTTCCTTCCTACCACAAAGCACAATTAAATTATGTGTTCCCAATCATATAACTCAGCTTTTTGTTTATTTGCTACAGCTGGCGATGGAATAGGAATCATTGCAGGGGCTGATGCAACAAAGTAACTCTCTGAATTTATTCTTTTCTGTTACTGTAAGGCCTGGTGCTGCCCAGGGGGAGGGGTTAGGAATGTGAGGGTGGTTGATTTCATCTACTGTTGAAATTCTTTAAGTTCTATCTGTTGGATTTTTCATTTTAACTCAGTTCATTGAAACCTTTGCAACAAAAGTAGATTTGTTTTTCTTTTCTTTGCCTCTTGGCTTGGATGGGGGGAAGTGGGGGTTAATGATTGTCAAATCAAGGCATTTACAAGGATCTAATGTTAGGAAGATGTGGAGCCAGATATTAGCATATTCATCTACTATACTAAGTAGGCAAGGAAGAATTGATAGTGAATTATGAAAAAAGTAGATGATAACGCGATGATTTCAAAGATTATAGTGTAGACTTCTTAGTGAAATGAGGCCATAGTTTTCTGCAAAATACACCTGACTATGACTGTGATTTTAGTAAGTTCCTAAAAGCAATGTGTTAAATAATGCAGGAAGGAGCTTCTGAGGGCAATGGATGTACGACTTGCTGCAGTTAGTCAGGATTTAACTGCAGCATGTGCTCGTGCATCATCTGCTGGTTTCAATCCTGACACTGTAACAGAACTCCAGCTCTTTGCAGATTGTTTTGGTGCCCATCGCTTGAAGTAAGTTCCCTGAGGAATTTCCTAAACCTATTTTGGGTCCTTAACTCCTTCTCTTTCTCTCGGGCCAAGTCACTGGAATTGAAACAGTGGTAAGGATAATAGAAGAAATCAAAGTTAAGGCTATATAGATCTGTCAACAATCAAAGCACTGGCTTAGGATTCTCAACACCTGACTTGTGGCTGCCCAAACATTATGTGCTCTAGTGTGCAGTTTCTATTGGTTAAAAGTAAGGTCTAGGAAAGAAATAACTATAGTAGAGCATTGAAACTTATGGAACATGTCTCTTTCTTTTTCAGATCTTCTATCTATTTTCATTGGGCTATACCAGCTCCTGTAAATATGATCTTAGTGCCGTAAGAGTTGAAATTGTGGGATATCATATTTAGATGGTCTTCAGTAGCTTTTTCTCGATTATCTATCTTGAAAAGTGCAGCTATCATCAATATATGAAAGTATCTTCTTCTGTTTTATATCTTTCCTTGATAGATAGACACTATGCTAGACATCATAGGTATTTACATGAAAAGTAGTTATGGTCTCTACATAGGGAAATAAATCTGTTGTTCTTGGCATTTTATTTGGTGGAACTACATTTTTCGTTGAGCCACAGTTGCACCATGTGTAAGGTAAGTGATATTGATGAGCTTTATGCAGGTACAACTTAGCCATCTTGATGATATAAAGTCCCTTCTGAATACAATTCTTGATTATATACGCAGTTGAACTTAAGTCCCTCATATTTCATCTCATCATGATAATGCAAGTTGTACTTTGCACTCGGCATAACACTCTTTTGCATTCTAATTCTCTTTTATTACCAATTCAGTAATTTTATTCTCAATTATTTGGATTCCTTATGCGGTTCTCCTGCTTCCACGTATATGATACCAGGACCATTTGAGGGTTTTTTAGATTTTCTAGGGTGTTATCCTGGGTGAATCTGGGGCTAATTGTTAACATTTGTTACTGGACAACAAGTTATCCTTATCAACCTATTCACCTGTGCATTAAGTCCTCCATTTTTAGCACCTGGGACAAAAGGAATCTTCTGGTGAAAGGTACAAAGAAAATATTATATTAAACTCCATTTTGAGATGATATATCATAGATCGATAAAAAATAAGGGCTGAGATGAAAGAAACAGGCAAATTTTCAGCAACATCGAAAGGAGTTTTGAGGCTTTTACTATGGAGTTGTTAAATGCAATTAGACTACACATCAACCTATTTCCTGACAAGCTTTCTTTAGATTCAAATTGCATTGATGTGTGGTGGTACGAGGAGGTGGTTTGTAACAATTGTTGGTATTTTAAGTAGCATAGCTTTCTAACTTGGTTCTTGAACTCTCATCCTCTTGGTGAGATTGTAATTCATCTTGTTTTGTCTTTTATTGGCTTAATTAAATTTCTTTATATATATATATATATATATAAAATGGCATTGGTTCTTCATGACTTACAATGTCACTGTTCAGCAGGTTTAACAGTTAAATAATGATTTTCTATTTCTAAAGGTCCTGACTTCCTTGTACTTGTCACGTTATCTTTTATCTAATATCTTAGCTCTTCCATTACCAACCCAAGTTGATCCTTTTTCTTTTTTTTGGTCTATCTGAGAAAGTTTTAATAAACATATTTACATGTATTCTACAGTGATTCTTGTACCAAGTTTATCTCACTGTGCCAAAGAAGGCCCGAAATGATTAGTCCATGGAAGCCACATATTGAGGATGAAGTGGTTCGCTCTTCATGGGGATCGGACATGTCAATTGATGATTCGACAGAAGAGCCAACTGGTTCCCACACTGCAAGAGCCTACCAACTCCCTTCTCAAAACAAACTCCAACATCATCAAGTTGGCCAGGAGCAGCAAAACCTCGAAAAAGCACAGCTCTGCCTCAACCAATCCAGACCCTCAGCCTCTGAACAAACTAATTCCTTAGTCTCTATTAACCAAAAACAGAACAGTGAAGAAGAGGCAAAGAAAGATGGTGTCACTGCGTTATCACAGAATCATCCAAGTCAACCAGGGAGGAGACTGAGTGTGCAGGATAGGATTAATCTGTTTGAAAATAAGCAGAAAGAGAATTCAGGTGGGAAACCTGTAGTTGTTGGGAGATCTGCTGAGTTGAGAAGACTATCCTCTGATGCCTCATCGGCATCTGGACCTGAAAAAGCTGTGCTGAGGAGATGGAGTGGCGCCAGTGACATGAGCATTGACTTGGGGAATGACAGGAAAGATAGCATTTTTACAGATAGCCCTGCATTAACACCTTCAGGCTCTCTGTCTCAGAACAGAAGTAGTGTAATTTTTGGCTCATCAGATGAACATAAGGACCAGAAGGGGTTGAATGATACATCAAGCTCATATAAGAATGAGGCTAAGAAAGATCAGACTGAATTGCTGACACGTAGTGGTTTTGGTGTGAAAGATGAGGAGGTGGGTTGTAAGGTGAACATTAGCTGGAAAGATCAAGCGGCTTCGCAGACACAAGTGAAGTTTCTTACTGGAAAAGGGGAACGAGTGCTTCAAGATCATTCGGTTGGAGAGAAGGGCAATTCTGGCAGGGAAGAGAAGACAATTGGAGTTACAGATTTAGTGGGATCTGAAGGAAAGTCAAGAGGCTTTCAGGAAAAGTTGGAGAACATTACATTTAAGAACCACGCTAGGCTGCAGAGCCAGATTGGAAGTTCAGTGGGTAGGGTGGGTGAAGCTGAACTTGGGAATAGAGTTGAAGGTATCGATTTGAAGGATCAGCCACGGAATAAGTTTGGGGTTTCTCATTCTCATTCCCAGTCTCTTTCAGGGCAATTTGAAGTTGGTATCGGGGTCAGAGTTAAAGAGTTGTCACAGACAAAGGCAGAGGGTATGCAGCCAAATTCTCAGTTGGAGTGGGGATTGCCTACTGGGGAGAGTGAGCTAGCGGGAAAGAAGGATTTCACTTTTCCTGAAAAGGAAGCCAAAGATGAAGATCTTGAAATTCCAAAAATGAAGGTCCAGAAACCATTTTTTGCTAGTCCAGAACAGATAAGGAAGATGCAGAGTAGGGATGAGTGTGGCCGCATATTGGATGAAGCTGTTTTGCCTAGTAAAAAGGCTTCTGAAATCCAAGAGAGCTTTGGTGCTGCTCAAGCATCATCAATGGAGACAATTCAAAGGGTTAGGCAATCCAAGGGGAACCAAGAGCTCAATGATGAGCTGAAAATGAAAGCTAATGAGCTTGAGAAGCTTTTTGCAGAACACAAGCTTCGGATTCCTGGCGATCAATCTGCTTCTACACGAAAACTGGCAGCAAGCTCACAGTACCCAAAACCAGCAGTGGTTGGGATGCCCTTGGCGCAATTTGAGGAGAAAAAGCCAATCATTGAACCAATTGAAAATCCCAATTATATGTCTGAGTTGAGAACTCCTGAAATGAAGATGGTGAACAATCAAGGCTATGACATTACTCCGGACCAAAATATTTCTCAAATTAGCCTTTCTGATGATTCCAGAGGAAAGTTATATGAGAGATACATGCAAAAAAGAGATGCAAAACTGAGGGAAGAATGGAGTACAAAAAGAGTTGAAAAAGAGGCCAAGTTAAAGGCTATGCAAGAAAGCCTTGAGCGGAATAGATCTGAGATGAAGGCCAGACTTTTTGCATCTGCAAATAAACAGAATACCACACGACGACAGGCAGATAGTCTCAGAAAGTCCAATGTGCATTCAACTTTAAAGAAAGAGCAGGTATAGCATTAATAATTACTCCCGAAGAGATAATGTATGAGGCTGATAAGTTTTGGGTTTGCAATTTTGCTTTTGTTTCTAGTAATTGGAATCTTGACGCTTGCCCATCTCACAAGTGTTCCTTTGACAGCTGCCAGTAGATCTCACTCAGAGTGAAGAGGATGAAAATTCCGAGTTTTCAGAACAGAAATATTATGGACAAGATAGATCCTTCAGTGAGGCATCCTTTGTTGATGATTCTTCAAAGAACTCAAACAAGAGGCCTTTTACAAGTAGAACTATCCCTTCATCCACCACTCGCACTACAGTAGTACCTGTTCAACGGTCATCATCCAAAATTTCCAGCTCCAATACCGGGAGACGGAGAATGCAATTGGAAAATCCTCTAGCGCAATCTGTTCCAAACTTCTCTGATTTGAGGAAAGAAAACACAAAACCCTCTTCTGGTGTAAGCAAAATGGCAAATCGAACACAGTTGAGAACCTATACTCGCAGCAGGAGTACCAATGAAGATATACATCTTACCAAGGAAGAAAAGCCTCGCCGTTCTCAGTCTTTGAGGAAAAGTGTGGCTGTTACTGGTGAATGCAAGGATATCTCCTTTTTGAATGCTGATGGTATTATTTTGGCACCTTTAAAGCTTGATGATGATCGTGGTGAACGAGGCTTTCATGAGAAGTTTGCAAAACCTGTGGAGCCAAGGCCTTTCCTCAGGAAGGGTGATGGTCGAGGCCCTCGTGGAGGAGCTAGTGCTGATAAACTGAAAGCTTCAGCGGCATCTCACATTTTTGCACATGAAGATCAATCTAAGGAATCTCTGTATGAAGTGGATGATTCAAATCATGTAAGACAAAGGGAGGAGGAGGAGGAGGAGGAGGAGGAGGAAGGCAGGCTTGAAAGTCCAGAGCTTGAAGATTGTGCTAAATTGGATAATGGCAAGGCAAGCCTAAGCCAGGAGTCTGACAAGATGATTATGTCTGGTTCTGAGAATGGTGATTCTTTGAGATCTCTTTCTCATATTGATCCTTCCCCAGTTGCTGAATTGCCTGCCTCATTGCCGTCATCATTCTATGCTGTGGGGTCCTTTCAGGACTCCCCAGGAGAGAGCCCAGTGTCATGGAATTCACGCATGCATGCATTCTCCTACCAACTTGAGACTTCAGACATTGATGCTGCTGTTGACTCACCAATAGGAAGTCCTGCATCCTGGAATTCGCACCCACTCAACCGAGCAGAAGCTGATGCAGCTCGAATGAGGAAGAAGTGGGGAAGTGCTCAGAAACCTATTCTTCTAACAAATTCTTCACACAATCAGTCCCGCAAGGATGTGACAAAAGGGTTCAAGAGGTTGTTAAAATTTGGAAGGAAAAGTCGTGGAACAGATAATCTGGTCGATTGGATATCTGCTACAACTTCTGAAGGAGACGATGACACAGAAGATGGGAGAGATCCTGCTAGTCGATCATCAGAAGATTTGAGGAAGTCAAGAATGGGATTCTCACAAAACCATCCTTCTGATGATAGCTTCAATGAGAGCGAGTTGTTCAATGAACATGGTAATCTATACATCCCATTTTCAGATTCATTGATTAATTAAAAGTCCTATTCTAGTAAAATTAGGTTCTAGTATGCATTTACAGTTGTCTGTGGTATCATATGTGCTGTCACTTAGCTTGGAAATTGATGTCTTTTACTTTAGTTTTGATGAAGTAGCTGATTCAATGATTAGAAATTTATATCATGGCTTGTTTGATATTATGGTGCTTTATATTATGCCGCTGAATATATAAGAAGTTTAGCTGCTCATTTTCTGCTAGATTTAAAGCAAGGATTCTTTATGGATTATTTATTGCAGTGACATTCAGAAGGATTTCTCTTTGCTGTTGTATGTGAAACATTTGTCGATAGCTCAGACTGAAAACACCTTGCTGGCTTTGCAAAGGACTGATCTAGTATTTGTTGATTTCATTGAATTAATATTACAGCTTTGCTTGTTAAACCTGTTATCCAAGAAGATTTAACCATTTGGTTCAGGTCACATTATTTTCACATGATGAAAGTTATTATGTTGCATTTTTTATACGATCTCTCCTAAATTAGGCAGTGCTGAAAATTTTGGAATCCACTGGAATTCTGGCTTGCTAAAGCATTAATGTACTAATGAATGATGATTTCCAATATAGTCCCTCAGGTGAGCAAAGAATTAGTGGACAAGTCTATGAGTTTGACAATGAATACTTAATTAAGATTTTGATTCCATATAGATTTTCCTGTCTTATTGTATATTTTCTCATTTATACCTCTTTGGATTCCAAGTAAAAGCAAAGGTGGGGATTTGTGGTGTTGGTTATGCTTTTGTTTTATGCTGAAAATTTCAAGGATATGACCATGCGCCTGTCTTCTTGCAGTTCAAATATTACGTAGCTCTATACCAGCACCTCCAGCAAATTTCAAATTGAGGGATGATCATATATTTGGAAGCTCCATTAAAGGTAATTTCTTATGTTATCCTTTGCCCTTTCGTGTGTTGGTTTTCTTGGTCACTAACTGCATTAATATTCAGCTGCACAAGTTATTGATGATGTATGTCCATAGTCCTTGGTCTAGTGGATAGCATGATGTCACTGGTAACTGTATGGTCGATCAAACTTAGGATTTCTTGCACTTGTCTGGCTTAGATAATCACGAACATTGAAGTTTTGCCAAATTAGAATCGACCTTGCCATATTATGGGATTCTGGGCTGCATAGCTGTAACTTGACTAGAGCCTGCTGTCCTAAATCAAAGTTCATCTCCTTAAGCATATTAGAGCCTTCTAGCTAGATAAATGGGCATCTTTATATTAATGTCTAATCAATCAATATGGACCACTTTAGAGATCTGATCCTGAGGAAATTCATTGCCTTGATTTTGTGCTCCTCATTGAAGTGGGGGAAAAAGAAGACAAATCTTACATTAGTAATATCCTATAGGCAGTTGCAGGTTATACAGTCCTGTTCTGTTTATAAATCTGCACCACTTTAGAAAGTTTTAAAGCCTGATCCTGATTGTCCAGTGGCATAAAAGGATAGTTGGTTTCTGTTGGAAATTGATTGATTTTGTATGGTATACTTAATTTGATGCCTACAATTTACAGCTCCAAGATCATTTTTTTCACTCTCCACATTTCGAAGCAAGGGAAATGACTCAAAACCCCGATAATACTTTTACCAGAAGTTTGGAGATGGTGCTCGAAATCATCTCTAACGATAAGCTGTAAGGGTTACGTACAGGAGAAAACATGCTTGTGCCAGAACTGGTTGTAAATGCTGTTACGAAAAAAAATCACCTACTGGTGTTGGTATGATTTTGGTAGTCTAGGAGCATTCTTTCATCTTCTCTTCATTTGTTTTAGTATCGTGTGATGTGTACATGAGATCCTATCATTGAAGTTCCTGAGTTGTTAATGGTGTACGAGAATGATGTGATTATGCGGAGCAACTTGTAAACACGGACTACTTCATTTTAGTAAATACGTAGACAATCCTGTTTGTGGCGGGCATTGTTTTTGTTCTTTATCATGTTGCATCTCATCAACTGCTGACAATAAGCTTTTCTACGCCGCTAACAGTTAGCATGAATGCACGCTAAAAAGACCACCAAAGCCTTCTTGTACCTTCATTAGCTCTTGGAACGACGTGGTAATGGTTGCATATAAATTCCCCGAGGCACATTATGCTTGTGCCCGTCAAGGCGTCAAGTACATTGATCAAGCCACTTTATTTGTTCCGTTTCGTCTCTGAGCTTTTGTCTTTACAGGCTTTATCTCCACGTCCAGTGACAGGCTCCTCCGATACAGCCAGAACAGACAAAGAGAAAGCATCTTGGTCAATTATAAAGGCAACTTTGGTTGGTTAATTTTGCCAAAAAAGGTCCCCGATGACAAATGGAAAGGGACCATTGTGTATGGTAACTTAAGTCTTTATAAGAGCATATTTATCAAATGCAGCTTCTTAGGTTGAATCTATCATTCTGGTTGATCGGCAAAACACCAGGGTCAACGAACACAAAAACACTTCACCTAATACAATGCTTTAAGAATGGATTTATGAGTTTTAAACTGAAGGGCTTTTGGCAAAATCTTATGAGCAATATTCCAATGGCCGGCATTGTTATCTAGCATACGCACCCCTTGATATAATTTGGATAAAGCCAATCAATTGGCGCATACATACACACCCCTCTTTCTTGTACCAGTCAACTTAATCTCATTAGACAATCTTACGTATTGATTACATGTTTCTCATACTCCAAACTTAGCCTGCAGAGTGACCAGGTGGGTGTCTTAACTATTTAACGTTAGGAAGGAGAAAGGATTATTTATCAAAAAATAATAAAAAAGGGATAGAGAGCTATACTGTCCTGAGAGGAGGACTAAGAGAACCGGCAGTAATCTATGTTGGCTTGGTAACTTAAGGATGAAAATACGTAGAACATCGATGACCAATACTATTCTTTGGACACATCAAATCAGACGGCATACTCAAAGTTTACTTTAATAATCCTTTTTGGACAACTTCAAGGCTGAACCTTGTTCATCATGTCATGTCCATTGGCTTCTGCTCCTCATAGTCTGCATTGTCATAGTACAGGGACTTAAGACCATCAAACACTTCCATCTCCATACTTGCAACCATGTCTGATTCTTCTTTCGAAAGTTACTACAGACCAAGAAACAATCGACGCAGACACAGAAGACACCCTACACCAGCTTCCATCTCTGGAGTCACTGCTTCACCTTCATTCACAGATTTAGGCTCTTCACACACGTCACAGTTTTTTCAATATGCTCCTCCTCGTACTTTTGCGTCACCCCCATTTACAAACAATGATAACGTCTCCTGGGAAAGTGAGGTATCATGGCAGTTTGAGCCAACAGGTTGGCAAGATAGTCGCAACTTGGGTGTAGCTTTGAATCCATGGATTGATTCACCAGTGACAAGTCGTATCTTTAGAACAGCTAATGATTACTACAGTTCGCATGCTCATGGTGGACACCGAAACTTTTACAGTGACTATTCAAGCTATAGTGCAGCTCCTGTTGGTAGGCTTGAACTACAGAGTTATGCCGCTCGAGATAACGAGATTTCGGCCGTCCATGTCAGGCATTATCGCCAGAGTTCTGGTTATGGTAAATCCCGTGGTGAGAGTTCAGGCTTGGAAATCATTAAGGAAGGGTCTGCAAGAAATAGCAACGTTATGGCTTCTCAAGGTGAGCTTGTTCATATCTCTGAGAGAAGTGAAGATGTGGAGAGACAGGCAGCATTCATAAAAAATCCTAGCCTTGGTCATCATGGGCGCCAAGGTTCTAGCTGGTTTGCTGTCTCCAATGCTTACAAGGATACAGAGCAAGATAGTTTGAGTCATTTCGGTGAGGGCCTTCATCATGCTAAGCCACATGTAGGAGATCATGAATATGGCCAAGGCAACCGTACTCCTAGTCAGGATCCAGGATCAGAACAAGGAGATTATGGTGAAGAGGAAGAAGATGATGAGGAGCCGCCAGAGCAGGTTGGTCTCTTTGGTTTGTTCAAGTACTCAACCAAATGGGATATGGTTCTTGTGATTTTTGGCTGTTTAGGAGCTCTCATAAATGGAGGATCTCTTCCATGGTATTCTTATCTTTTCGGAAAGTTCGTGAACAAGATCGCCCATGAAACAACTGACAAAGTTCAGATGTTGAAGGAAGTGGAGAAGGTAAACAAAATGCTTACAAGTGAAAATGATCATTGTATTAGACTGTTTATCAAATTTATACGACATTAATGTAACGATGTTTCTTTTCTGCAATTCAGATTTGTCTGATGATGATCGGTCTATCAGCAATAGTTGTGGTTGGTGCATATTTAGGTAAGATGGAGAATACATCAATGATCAAACCAATGATTATAACTCTATAATAACTATACATATCAACTGTAGATCTTAACAGTAGTTTTCTACGTTACCAAGATCAACATGTATCATTTCATAAAAAGGAAAAGTTTTGGATGGAACAGAGATCACCTGTTGGAGATTGGTGGGGGACCGATCAGCTCATCGAATACGAACCAAGTATTTAAGAGCAGTCCTACGCCAAGAAATTGGCTTTTTTGATACCGATGTTAGCACAGGTGATATCATGCATGGAATTTCAAGTGATGTTGCACAAATACAAGAAGTCATGGGAGAGAAGGTCCATCCTACATCTTCTAGCCTGAAAGCTATAATCTTTACCGTAGCACATACTATAGAATTTGCAAAGATGTATAATATTTAAACATTTAAGTATTAAATTTGTTCTCGTTGTTAACAGATTAGACTTACAAATCCCAATGAATATCCTCTAATGAAATAACTTTTAAATAATTGCAGATAGCACATTTTGTTCACCACATATTTACCTTCATTTGTGGTTATACTGTCGGGTTCTTGAGGTCGTGGAAGGTAGCTCTAGTAGTTTTCTCAGTCACACCATTGATGATGTTCTGTGGCATTGCTTATAAGGCCATCTATGTTGGTCTTGCTACGAAAGAAGAGGTAAGTCGTTAAGTTCAAGTAATTATTGAAGGATTCATTGTCTGAGATTTTCAATTAAATGGAAATTGCAGGCCTCGTATAGGGAAGCTGGTGGAGTTGCAGAACAAGCAATTAGTGCAATTAGAACTGTGTTATCTTTTGTTGCTGAGGATCATTTTACCCAAAAATATGCTGATATGTTGATGAAGTCGGTACCCATTGGGGCAAAGATTGGGTTTGCAAAAGGTGGAGGAATGGGAGTTATCTACCTGGTTACTTATGCAACATGGGCCTTAGCATTTTGGTATGGATCTATCTTAGTTGCAAGAAATGAGATTCGTGGAGGTGATGCCATTGCTTGTTTCTTTGGTGTCAATGTAGGAGGAAGGTAGTACTTTACCAAAAAAGCGCAAGCTTGCTTCATATAATTGGCATAGGAATTAAAATTTTGCAAAATTAATAATATCAGCATGTCCATTTTGGCAGGGGATTGGCATTATCACTGTCATATTTTGCACAATTTGCTCAAGGCACAGTGGCAGCAACCCGTGTATATGAGATCATAGATAGGATCCCTGATATAGATCCTTATAGCAGCCAAGGTGGGAGACTTTCACGTGTTCGAGGGAAAATCGAACTAAAAAATGTCACTTTTGCTTACCCATCTCGTCCTGATGCTATCATTCTTCACTCTTTAAGTTTGGCTATCCCATCAGCAAAGACTCTTGCACTGGTTGGTGCTAGTGGAGGTGGCAAGTCAACAGTTTTTAGTCTAATTGAGAGGTTCTATAATCCCAGTAAGGGTAAGTCCTCTATCGCTTTGATCAGAATCTGTTTGGCTTAGTCTTCTGTCGGTGAAACCAAACTCCAATCTTATTTCTTAGCTACAAGTTGAAGTTAATTTCATAACTAGTAGAAGTGAGGTTTTTGCAGGAACTATTACCTTGGATGGTCATGACATAAGTAAATTACAAGTCAAGTGGCTAAGAGACCAAATAGGCATGGTTGGACAAGAGCCGATTCTGTTTGCCACCAGCATACTGGAAAATGTTATGATGGGGAAGGAGAATGCCACCCAGAAAGAAGCAATTAATGCTTGCATTGTTGCTAATGCCCACAACTTTATCTCAAGCCTTCCACAAGGTTATGACACACAGGTAGGTATAATGAGAATAATTTCCAAAAGATCCTACCTATAATTGGGAGGGACTAAACAAGCTTGAACATGCTAGAACATTGATGGTTCAATTTCTAAAAGAAAATGTTTCTTATTGGCAGGCCGGAAACAAGGGAACTCAACTCTCAGGCGGGCAAAAACAGAGGATTGCATTAGCTAGAGCCATTATTAAGGATCCAAAAATCCTTCTCTTGGATGAACCCACCAGTGCATTGGATCCAGAGTCTGAGTCTGTCGTCCAGCAAGCCATTGAAGAGATCTCTGCCACTAGAACAACTGTTGTCATTGCTCATAGATTAGCAACCGTAAGAAATGCCAACACTATTGCTGTTCTTGATCGTGGATCAGTTGTTGAAACTGGTGACCATCACCAGCTAATGGAAAAAGGTGGAGCATACTATGATCTTGTCCAGCTTGCTTCTGAAGCAGTCTCGGATTCTGCACCAAAAGAAACGAATAGCTTCAAGGACACAGAATTTTCCAGGTACGAAAAACCATATCAAGATATTGCACCAAAGAATGTACAGGACATATCAAGATCAATAAATTTTAAGTCCATGCAATATGACAGCCAGATTAGTGAGATTTTGCAACAAAAAATAAAGCCAAGAGTGTTACAAATGTCAGATATATGGAAACTTCAAAAACCAGAGATTTTTGTGCTTTTTCTGGGATTCATTTTGGGGATGATTGCTGGTGCAATTCTAACAGTCTTTCCATATCTCCTTGGCGTAGCCCTTGAGATCTACTTTGATAAGAACACACACAAGATGAAGAATGACATTGGAAATCTCTGTTTAGTAATTGTTGGTCTTGGTGTTGGATGCATTATTTCCATGACAGGTCAACAAGGTTTTTGTGGACTTGCTGGAACTAAGTTAACTAAGAGAGTCAGGGAAATGTTGTTTAAGTCTATACTAAAACAAGAGCCTAGTTGGTTTGATCTTGAAGAGAATTCACCTGGGGTACTTGTTTCAAGGCTCTCAGTTGAATGTGTCATTTTCAGAGCTGTTCTTGGTGATCGATACTCAGTTTTACTCATGGGATTGAGCTCAGCTGCTGTTGGTTTTGGTTTATCATTTTATCTTGAATGGAGGCTAACCATTTTAGCTATAGTTTTAACTCCTTTCACTCTTGGAGCAAACTACTTAAGCTTGATCATAAACGTTGGACCAAAAATAGATAACAGCACTTATGCCCGAGCTAGTAACATTGCTGCTGGCGCGGTTTCAAACATTAGAACAGTAGCGACATTTTCTGCTCAGGAACAGATAGTTCAGTCATTCCATAGAGCCTTGGATGAGCCCAGGATGAAATCAATGAAAAGATCACAGGCATTAGGCCTAGCACTTGGTGTCTCTCAGGGTGCAATGTATGCTTCATATACATTTTTCCTATGGTTTGGTGCCTACCTTGTGAAAAAAGGTTATTCGGAATTTGGTGAGATATATAAAATTTTTCTCATCCTCGTTTTGAGTTCGTTTTCTGTGGGACAGCTAGCTGGTCTAGCACCGGATACTTCCATGGCTGCAACTGCAGTTCCTTCTGTTTTAGACATTATTTACCGTAGGCCATTGATTGTCAATGATAAGGAAAGGTTTAGAAAAATTGACAAATCGAAACCACTTGATATTGAGCTTAAGATGGTAACATTTGCATACCCTTCTAGGCCTCAGGTTGTTGTTTTAAGGGATTTCAGTTTAAAGGTCAAAGCTGGTAGCACTATGGCACTAGTGGGTGGTAGCGGATCAGGGAAATCAACTATTATTTGGTTGATACAGAGGTTCTATGATCCTAACAAAGGAAAGGTCACAATGGGAGGAGTGGACGTGAGAGAGTTTAAGGTCAAGTCCTTGAGAACACAATTAGCTTTAGTTGGTCAAGAACCTGCATTATTTGCCGGCTCTATACGGGAAAACATTGCATTTGGAAATCTAAATGCTTCATGGGCAGAGATTGAAGAAGCAGCAAAGGAAGCTTACATTCACAACTTCATCAGTAGCCTTCCTCAAGGTTATGGAACTCAGGTATGGACTTTAACCAATAAAAATACGATGGTGTTCAAGTAACCATGACATAGATAAACCAGACTTTGACATGATCAACTTGATCATTTGCTCTTTCTTTGATTATACAGGTTGGCCAAAGTGGAGTGCAACTATCTGGAGGCCAAAAGCAGAGGATAGCTATTGCAAGGGCGATATTGAAAAAAGCAAGGGTGTTACTACTTGATGAAGCAAGCAGTGCATTGGACTTAGAATCAGAGAAACATGTCCAAGAGGCACTAAGAAAGATCTCTAGGAGGACCACAACTGTAGTGATAGCTCACAGGCTATCAACTATCAAAGAAGCTGACCTGATAGCAGTAATCAAAGATGGCAAAGTTGTGGAATATGGTAGTCATGATGCACTCTTAAATTCACATCGTAACGGGGTATATGCAAGCCTGGTTCGTGCTGAAGCCGAAGCCACTGCATTTGCTTAGCTGGGCCTTAAAACTGTGTGCACAGCAAAGCCACCATCCAATTTCAATGTGATTTTGCTTATGCTCATGGCCGTGGGCCGTTTCAGACGAATCCAATTAATCCTATGCCAATTGTTTGAGTGTACCTAGATCTGCTTTCGTAGATGAATGGGAATTGATTGTTCTGGCATTATCTTGGATGGATCATCGCAGTTCTGGAGAATGTTTACCCTTGTTACATTCTTTTGATGCAAAGCCTAATAAATGTTAGATGCCTATAAAGGAGCCATTCGTTCATCTGCTCATTTTCTTAAAGAAGGCCGAAAGCATTTCAGATTTTTCATAATCTACTTAGAATGGATTAATATGACTGAGAGTATTAAGAAATTCTTTATATTTTGATGACTTCGCCATTTCGAGGAACTGTTCCATTCCATTCTTAGTCTCTTCAAATCTTCAAGACTAATCTTTATGTGGATGAAAAAAAAAGTTCTGATCACTCATGTTTAAGTCATGAATGACATAAAACGTGAATTGAGTGTGCTTATCTACTTCAGTGTTTCATTTTTATCACAATTTCAAGTACTTCAAGTCGCTTAGCTTTCAAGATATATTTAACCATTTGGCTGATAGTAGATAACTTACATAGTATGCTTAAATCTTAATTAATAATTTTTTATAATAGTTAATCTAATGATTGATCTTGGACATCAGAGATTGAAAGATCCCCATTCCCTCTCCAAGCTCTAAAGGGAAATTTGACCTCCAATTAAAAGACCCCTGACCAATTGACAGAAAGGCACTCCATTCATGATACCATAATCTTTCAGGGCTATGTTTGGCATTTCAGGTAAGGGCACATATTTTCTTATAGCATAACCATTGTCTCTTGGCTTTAAAGCCAAGGGATGTTTGAGAGTTACGTGCCTGCCATGCAAAGATAGTGAGCTTTGCCTATGACTCCTAACTTACAGAACAACTTTGTCTTTGGGATCTTCTTTTATCTCATCTCTATCCCAGAAAAAAAAGAAAAAAAAAAAACTCTGTCTCTTCAATGAATTTCAGATGCTTCAACATTCTCTAGTCTTGTACATTTATACTTGGAAAGGTCTGCTGCTTCTCTCAGGTATATTGCCTTCATATTTCTCTTTTCTTTTCTTTTAAAAAAATGCTTGAGATGCTAGGTCGTGCAGACATGTCTTAACTATTATTACAAGTTCCTGAATCCTAAAATTACACTTCCTTGGATCTCATTACTGATATAATAAGGTTGAGAATGGTGAGCGGAGGAAAATCTTCAAAAACATAATACCTAGTCGGGATCACGTCCTTCTATCATGTGGACGTGAAAACGTGGTTAAGCAAGCCGTCTTTTGCTAGTCAGTGCTTCAGAATATTGGAAGCAACAATTGATTGATCAACTTTTCCACAGCAATGTTATGATATCAGGAAACTGAGGTTTTTAAACCATTGATTTTCTTATTTTCTTCTGACATGCTCGGGAATAGAGTTTTCAACCTGAAACGAATTAGATTATGCTCTTAACATTTGAATTTGGTGCATCAATCAGCTACCTAAAGGCTTCAGTGAAGGAAGGAAATAGACAAGGAGAGTTCATGCTTTGAGAAAGAAAGAAGGGCATGGCCTCTCTCACACCGGGAGTATTACTAAAGCTTCTTCAGAGTATAAACTCCAATGTAAAGGTTCGAGGAGAATACAGGTCTGTTCTGCTACAAGTTATCAGCATTGTCCCTGCCTTGAGTGGCTCAGAACTGTGGCCTAACCAAGGCTTCTTTGTAAAAGTATCTGATTCCTCTCATTCGACGTATGTCTCACTGTCAAAGGATGACAATGAGCTAATATTGAATAATAAGCTACAACTTGGGCAATTTTTCTATGTTGATAAAGCGGAAGCTGGAACACCTGTTCCAGTCCTGGTTGGTGTCAGGCCACTTCCAGGACGTAATCCTTTTGTGGGTAATCCGAAAGATTTGATGCAAATGTTGGTACCATCTGAGGGTCCTGTAACAGTTGATAGTGAAGGGTCGAAATTAAGAGAGTCACTAGACTTTAAAGAAGAGAGTTCGAGACAGAAAATTGTTATCAAAGAAGAAAAGGCAAATGTTCAATCCAGGTATATGCAGGGCGTTTTGACAGCAACTCCTAAAGCTAGCGGAGTAGATATTGACGGAGTTGGGAAGAGCAATGATAATGAGAATTCTGGAGCAGGTAAGAAATCTGGGTCAGTGAGAAGCAAGCTGCTAGAGAATAAAGGTCAGGTAAGATTCTTGGCCGATAACATATAAATGTTGTAGGTGTTCTATAGTCTCTTTCCTTGGTAATCTAGTAAATTACAAATTGGCATGGAATCAAAATGAGTGAGTAATTCGTTGGATGAAGGCTTGATTATATTATGGAAAATGAAAACCCCTGTCAACTGATAATTATTGGCATTGCAAGCATTGCAGGCACGTCCTATCACTCCTTTACGCAGTCGACCTGATGCATTCTCAGCAAAATCAGATATTTCTGTATCCAACATCAAGGAGTTTCAACTAGCTTCCAAGATCACCTCTGCAAGATTCTCATCAAATAAACAGGACATCACTAATTTCGCTCCCTCCTCAAACGGTAAAGGCAAAAGCTTTTTGCCTGAAACACCAGCTTGGACATCTCTGCCTGTTAACCTCATGAAGCCAGGAAAGGTATGTTTTCAACTTTGTCATTTCTTCCAACAAATTTCTTCATTCTCAGGGTCAAGGTTGGCATGTGACAGTTCTTTAGCTGATTGATTTATCTACAAGATCTTGTATTGATTAGTTTTGGAAAAGTTTAGCTTTCTTTTTCTTAATCGATCACCATTCTCTCAGGGACTACTTAGAAGGAAATATTTAGCTTCTCAAGTTGCAGCTGAAGCTCAGAAAGAAGCATCAAATGCAGCAACTCTCATCAAGTGCCTCAAGTAAACTAAATGGCTGAGTTCATGAGAATATCAAACATGTTTAACTTGACATCTATCAGAATCAATTTTTACATATCTTTTTTTTTTTTGAGAAGTAATAAATTCATTCAAAAAGGTGGAAATTACAGAACTTTTCAATCTTTTCTTGCAGTATGTTTGCTGATCTGTGCTCCTCTGCCTCTCCTGATAACCCCCATCAATCTCTCACCAAGTTCTTCTCGCTTCACCAGTTAATTGATCAGCAAAAGGTCACAACAGCATTAGCGGATAAATCATTCCAACTCTCAATTCAATTATCTGCTTCAGACACAGAGAAAACATCTAGAAAGCCAGTTCTGGCTCATTATTGGAATACACTAAAATCTCCAAAGTCTCCGGCAGATTTAAGTTCAATTGAGAAGTTGGAATGGGCCAAAGGAGATGGTGTAAAGGACATGGAGGAATTAAAAGAAACTCTATTGAATGAAACAAGAGCTTGGTTTCTGAAATTCTTGGAGAGAGCATTGGATGCCGGCTTTCGAGTCGCCACCCAACAAAAGAAAGGTAAAGACAGTGTGGGGCGACGTTTGGAGCCAGAGAACAACCATATTGCTGTAACACTATCACAACTTAAGCAAGCAAACGAATGGCTAGATAAACAAAGGAACTCACTGAACTCAGAAAATAACAATGGACTAGTGGATGCAATTGACAGATTGAAGCAAAAGCTTTATGGCTGTTTACTTGGTCATGTCGATTCAGCTGCATTAGCTCTGGAAAATCGTTCTGATCGTGGCTGAGAGGCAAGATATCTTCCGTAGGCCACAAAATAATTCATGTATTGAAAGTAATGACACAAAGTTTGACAAACTATTTTTATTGCGTATTCTTTTTTTTGGTTTACACACTGGTATCGCAATTCACTGGACTGACTAATTCGAGTTGGGGCTTAGTTACAGTTAAGGCTCCTCGTCTTTTTCTACGGGTGTATTTAGTGAAAATTGAACCTGACAGCTCTTCCCACGTGGCCAGCCTACACAACCAACTGAGTCACAACCCGTAGGTATTTATTGCGTATTCTATGATCCATAATTCTAGTCACTAAAGGCCCTTTAAGGTCGAAATTTTGACATGATACTGAAGTTAAATTAAAGTTTATAGTGATTGAAATCTATGTACTTTCATCATCATCATCATCATACTCTGAAGTCCTGCAATGAAGCAGGGTCTGAGGGGTCTGATAGTACGCAGCTTTATCCCTACATTGTAGAGAGGCTGTTTCCAGTAGACTCACATGCAAATGTGACAAGAATAATATGGATGCAGGTTGAAAAAGTAAATCCGTAAAAAATACAGCAGAAAAGGTAAAAAATGAATATAATAATTAATACAGAAAAAACTAAAATTAAAAATAGATAATAATAATAATGATAATAATAATAATAATAATAATAATAATAATAATACCATAAGAGCAGAAATTTCAGAAAACCCATAAAACACCCAATCAGAATATACTAATTAATCAAGAACCATACCCGAAAAGAGGGAGCCGTGGAGAAGGAGAAGGAAGAGAGAGTGAGAGCAGAGAGCAACTTTTACATACCTCTTGTTCAATCCTAAAAAGAGTAATCGCCTATTTATATACTGTCAAAGATGAGTGCATAACCTTCACGAAGAAAAGGGGCAAGAGAATTGGCAGAAAGCTAGTGCTCCTTCATTATCATCATCCGTGTCTAACTTTTTGGTGCCGTTGTTCTACTATTATTGTAAAAAACATAAAAGAAAAAGGCAACAACTTGTATGCCTTGTGAATCCATACAAATGAGTTATATCCATTTTAGAATCCTTTTGGTCTCAACAAATGATTTAATTGGCAAAAACAGGGAACTTCAATCATAAACCCAATCATGTAAAATAAACAAAGACTGAAATGAAAACAAGTATAGCATCATTTGAAATCTATGTACTTTGTTGTTGAAAAATCATAACATGATCACTTGCGTAATGGAAAAAAATAAAACTTTTTATATTTGTTTGATATTTAAAATCTTTTTAACTTTATATCATAATTAATTTATTAACATAATAAATCATAAATCATATTTTATTATGAAATTTGATTTTTTTTAAGCAGCTCCTTCATGAAACCAAGATTTGAAAAAGGTTATTAAAGATGGCTTTAATCGTAAAAGTCTCTTACTTTTTTTTGAAGAAACTGAAGTTCTTTATTGAGATAAAATTGCATCATAATTTAGACTGTCTAATAAAAAGACAGACGGCAGGTCCCAACTAAGCTTATTAGGATATCTAGTAGCTGATTTAGATAACAAGTAAGCTACCATATTTACATGCCTTATCCATTTAAAAGTAAATGATTGAAAACCACAAGCAGTTAATTTGCACTCTTTCAGGATCCCTCTAACCTCATTGATGCTATTTCTTGATCCATGGAATCGCTGCACTAAATGAAGACAATCGTTTTCCACCTCCACTGATGTGAAGCCAGATTGTATCAACCAAGATAAAGTTTCTTTGAAAACGATAACTTTAGCAATAAGAGGAGTATAAGATGAAGTAGACAAACCAGAAAGACATTTAACAAACTGACCTCTCTCTCCTCTTATTACTATGCCATATGACGTTGTCCCTTTAGCAGATTGGGTTGCAGCATCAAAATTGTACTTCACAACTCCAATTATTGGGCCTGACCAATGAACAACAGGTTTGTCAACACTTGTTGGTGTACCAGAATTGCTAGCCTAAAGTTTGATATTTTTCCACTCTTCAAGAAATTTGTTTGAAGATGCCACAATAACACTGGGATCTAATCTTTATGCTGCCATAAGAAAGAATTTTGGGCTTTCCATAAGTCCACAGAAGTTCACAAGCTCGACTCACCATGTCTACCTAGCCAGTCAAGAGATCTTGTAAAAAGAAAATAAGATTTAGAGCAACAAGATATAAATTTAATAAAGCCCAACATGCTTGAGCATGTTGAGCATGGTCACAGTCTAGCAATGCATGAGAAATTGATTTAACCTCATCACAGTTATCCTCAACTATCATTCCTTTTCTTTTTAAGGTCTCTCTTACCGAAATAATTCCTCTACATACTCGCCAAAGAAATTCCTTCGTTTTGGGAGAAATTGGTAGATGCCACAACTTCTTCCACAGGCCAACAAGCTCCTTAAACACTGTGGTCCTTAAAAATTTAAGGGCTACTCTATAACCAGACCTAACTGAGTAGAAATCATCTTTAGTAAAATGCCAAATAGACTTATCTTGATGGTTTGTCATTTGCAAAGGAATTGAAAGTATTTTCTCCACATCAATATTACAAAAATGCCTTGTATTAGATCCCATGCCTTCTTATCTGCTAGCATTAAGTCATTTACCTGCAAATGTTCAAGACCCTCTACAACTAGTGACTGTACAAAAAATCTACATCTCCCGGTAACCAAGGGTCATTCCATACTGAGATGGTCTCTCCATTTCTAACTCTCCACCGTGTGCTAATTGCTAGCAAATCTCTAGCTTGTAACATACTCCTCAAAATAAAACTTAGATTATATCCGTTTGTTGCTTTTAGGAAAGAGTTCCTGGGAAAGTATTTATCTTTAAGAATTTGTGCTAGAAGAGAAGAAGGGTTATGGATTAGATTCCATCCCTGCTTAGCTAGCATTAGTTTTGACCCATACATTCTATCCCATGTTAGCCAATGCATTCTGGCACCTCTATTGGTGCCCTACCAGAAGGAGTTCATAATCTTTTGAAGTTCATCACAAGTTGCAATTGGGATCAAAAACACATTCGTACATTAATTAGGCGAAGCTTGGGCAACTGTTTTGAGAAGAATTTCCTTTCTTGCACTAAAAAGAAAACGGGTTTTTCAACTGCAAAGCCTCCCTTTCAGTCTCTCCTTTAGAAAAGAGAATATCTGTTTCTTGTTTCTGCCTATAAGAGAGGGCAACCCCAGATATCTTCCATGATCAAAGGGAGTTGAAACTCCTAGAATCTCTTTCATATCACTAGCTAACCTTGGATCAACATTAGAGGAGAAAAAAAATCTAAAATTTTGAAAGTTAACAACCTGCCCCGAAGCATTTTCGTAATCTGGTAGTATTTTTTTAATAGACAGACAATCAGATATAGTTGCTCGAAAGAAGAAAAACTATCATCTGCAAACAGTAAATAAGAAACCGACGGGGCTTTTCTAACAACTCGAAGCCCATGCAAGTTACCATCTGCTTCTGTCTTTCTTAATAAAAATGTAGGACCTTCAGCATAAAGAATAAAAAGATATGGGGATAGGGGATCTCCTTGACGAAGTCCTCTTTTTGGTGCAATTGGACTCACTTCATTTCCGTTTAATAGGACACTGTAGTTCACTGAATTGACACACATCATGATTAACTCAATCCATTTTCTATCAAAGCCTAATTTCCCCATTATGAATTCCAAATATTTCCAGTCAATTCGATCATAAGCTTTGCTAATATCTAGTTTCAAAGCCACATCACCAGATTTTCCTCTCAATTTCTACTTTATGTAGTGAATAAGTTCAAAAGCCATAGTGACATTAACATGAATTGATCGTCCAAGAACAAAAGCAGATTGTGCAGTAGAAACAATTTTAGGCAGAATAGCTGTAACATCCCGTTACTGTTATAAAGGGTATTTTAGTAATTGAGACAGACTGATAGGATTGCACTGCATTTATTGCCTGAGCATGTTACTGGCTTCTAATTATAGAGGAACAGGTCTATTGTATATGCATTTATTCATAGGTACATGCATTCATGATTTTCCGGTATTTGA
>JANVCQ010000001.1:12628015-12644267 GCA_025531925.1 Erythroxylum plowmanianum
ATTGCGATGCCATGTGGATTATTAGCGAAAATTTTCTGGTAGTACACCTTTATCGTGGGATACGTGTCGGAGCGACCTTCGGGCGTCCCGATATGTACCCTACTGTGAGGGGGCGCTACAATAGCTTTTAATCTATTAGCCAGTTCTTTTGTCACAATTTTATAAAGTACATTACATAGATCAATTGGTCTAAAATCCTTAATATGGATCGGTTTATCATGCTTCGCAATGAGGACAATAAAAGTATAAGAAAGGGAAGAAGGGAACTGACCATTACTTAGCCAACATTGACAGCTTCGCAGCACATCGGTCCTTATTATAGTCTAAAACTTTTGGTAAAATGCTACATTAAACCCATCTGGGCCTGGCAATTTGTCAGAATGCATTTGATCAATTGCCTCTTTGAATTCATCCTCCATAAAAGGAGCCGTAAGAAACTGATTGTCGTCCTCCTCAACGGTCGCCCTCATCATAGAAGAAACCCCAACATTTGGATCAGCACTGTCTGAGTATAAATTGGAGAAATATGCCCTCACTATTTCAGCCTTGCCATTCTCATTATATAAGTGATGTAGACGAGGACATGTCAAGATGTTAGATCTTATAAAACCTATGCCTATTCATAATAAAGTTTAGACTCTTTAGTACTTTAATCAAATTTTAATTATATTTAATTAAACTTTATTTAGAATTGTAACTAATTCTAATTAACTCTCAATTAGGCTCAAATAAAATTTAACTTCTAATATTGATCATTATTTATCAAAAATTTTTATATTTGACTTTAAATTTTCTCAAGCTTTATCATTAAGTCCGATTTGATTAAATTACTTTTCCTTTATTCAAATGATCTTTATATGTGACTTATTAAGTTTTTAAATATGTTAACAATAGATATAAATTATATTATTAAATTATAGTTAGGATTAAATAAACTAAAATATTTTAATTTGTCTTTATTTCTCTAATTAAATAATTTATATTAACAAATTATGATTGGTGCCTAACAATATATTATGACCATCTAAATATTAGAAATGTTAAAGCAGTTTTAACTAATCTTTTCATGCAAGATTTTTTCATATAATTAAATTATTTCATCATACAATATTTTGTAGAGTAAGAAATTAGTGTATATTCTACTTGAGTTTAATCATATTAGTTCTTCATCATTAGTAATTGATTATTTTAATGACATTTGAAAATTATTTTTGTAGTGATAGTTCACCTTAGTTAAGGATTTTTCAAATAAATATCAATCAAAAACACATTCTCCCTAATTACTTTAAGAGACAAATTATATATTAATCACTCAGTTACCTTTATAAGTACATATCATATCCAATGATGATCAATCTGGCTACCTTTAACTAGGATAGGTAAGAAGTATCAAAATATAGTGATCTATATATGAAATGTTTTAGATATATTGAGTTAAAGGTTCACTTATAAAATTATCACGATGAATATTCATAAACACATAAGTAATGTTAAATATAAAATTCTTGTATCGATTCAGTTTAGTGAACTTGTTCTCTAACAAGTACTCATATATTTGTTTAGGTATATTCATAATTTAGTCAATAAGATTGAGCATGTCCTTCGTAAGAAAGAAACATAATGGAATGTTATTATTTATACTTTATTAATTTCTAATACTAATAGAGCAACGATTACGAACAATTTATGGACATAAAAGCAATGTGGATCTCATAATTATGAGCTCTTCATGATTTTATTTTTAAATTTTATTTATTGCTTGGACTTTATCTTATAAATTAGTTAATTAAACAAACATGCATAAAATAAAAAATACTTTCAATTAATTATGTAACAAATATACAACCAACTAATTAGTTACAAGGTATAAACTAACAATCACCACTTGTGTTAAGCCAGTCGCTTAAGTATCATTTACTATATATGTATATGACAATCATGTTAGGTGTATTAGTTTGGTGAGAGAATTTCACAAGATTTTGTTAGGAAAACTTGCTTAAACTTTAGGGTTAATTACTAAAAAAAGCTCAAGATTTTGTCAAATTTTCAATTATGACTTGAACTTTAAAAAGTAACAATAAAATGTTCAAAGTTTCAATTTTTTTAATTCTAGCCTGAACCTTAAAAAGTAACAATAAAATGTTCAAACTTTCAACTTTTTTCAATTCTAGCCTGATGTTAGTGTTTCTGTTAAGTTTATGATGTGGCTTGCCACGTGTTTTAGAAACCTTAACTGTTATTAATACACGTTAGCCAAAATTAACATAACAAATGAAGATTAATGAAACGGTGTCGTTTAATCACATATTAAAATGATGTCGTTATTTAAAAATGACCTAAATCAGATCACGTGGCCTCGATGACCTTATGTTTTGATTTCAATTTTTTCTTTCATTTTTAATTTGTTCTCCAGACGCATTCACCCTTCTATTTTCAGATTACGCAACCTCAACGCCCTTATACTAAGGGCATTAAGAGAATGAACTTAAAACGAAGAGCTTCCTAATGTAGTATGTTTTAATGTGAGAGTAGTTTGGGACGTCATAAAAGCAAACAGAAAACAAAGGGTTGAGCACTGAGAGCATCGGAAGAACAACAGATAATGTTGGGCTCGAATTGAAAAAAATTGAAAGTTTGAGCATTTTATTGCCATTTTTTGAAGTTTGGGCTAGAATTGAAAAAAATTGAAAGTTTGGGTATTTTATTACGACTTTTTAAAGTTCGGGTTATAATTGAAAATTTGATAAAAGTTTGAGCTTTTTTTTGGTAATTAACCCTAAACTTTATAACTTGCATCTTAATTATCATTATAAGGAAGAGAAATTAACTAAATACTTACTTGGACACTTGATAAGATTTTATCTTTTTTTGCACCCCTAATGACTCTAATGTTTTATAGTATATTTTTTTAACAACGCAAAAGAACTATACCAAGTTCATTAAGAAACTTCTTGATTCAAATAATCATGACTTAATTAGCAATTCATGTTGTATTGGAATATTTCCAAGTTAAAACGATATCATTTAGAGTAAAATAGACCTTAAATAAGACGTATGTTTGTTTTTGTAAAATTGAAGTTAAAATCCAAATGACATTGCACTCAAATATCGGCTTATACGTAGACTAACGAATATCTTTAATATTTCATAAATATCAAATATTTTAGATAGTAAACACCTTTAAAACATTATCTATGTAATCATAATAAAATGTATAAGAAACTTTTTGCATTTATCTATATAGATATCTGAAAAACTAAAGGGGGTTAATTATTTCACAAACTTTCCGCAAATTTCTTTGGCACCAACAAAATAAAAATAAGCAAAACCGAAATAATAAAAACATCAGAAATTTAGTAACGCAGTTCGGCACCCCTTGTCTACGTCTGGGGGGTCCTCACCTAACTTAATCACTTTCACCGAAGTACAATATATTTACCCAAGGCTTTACTGAGCTGACACCATTCAACCCTTGACACTATCTCTCAACCTCACTTCCCGTGAAAGAATTTCACACCTAATAGTACGACCGTCTCGTACTAACCTCAACAGAGGATTTTCTCAATAGTATAAGAAATAAACAACTGAAGTAATCAATCAACTAAGAAATAAACTAATACACTTGACATAAAAAGAGAATAATAACTCCCCTAAAGATTCAGTTCCATCGAAACAAGTCTGAATGTTGTCACCGCAAACGTAAGAATAATAATCAATCACTATAGACAAAGGACAGCCAAAACACGCATAGTAGTGAAGCATAGCAACCGCACAATCCAGCAGAGACCACGTCCAACATAGCAGCAATAATCACAAAGATTATTCTTCCAATAAAAAACGATGCACCACAAAAGTTATACATGTCAGAAGTTACCCATGCCCAATCAATAGCTTCCTTTCAATGTACTATAATCCATACCAACATAATCCATACATATAACTAGGGAAGGACCAAGTCACACACGTCAAAAGTCACCTAACCAAGACGATCACAATGTTTCGCACATATGGAGTCTAGAAGCAAAGTCATGCACACAACTCCCTTTAATGCACACCGCTATTCATTCAAACACTTTTGCGTTATTTTAATGCCCACTCCTCATTTAATTGCAAGAAACCAAAAACCACATAAGCTTCTTATTTTCAACGCCCACTCCACTCACCTTTTTTAATCCATACAATCTATTGTTTTTAAGCACACTGCCATGAGATATTCTTCAGCTGTAAACAGACGTCTACTTCAAAACCACAACAACCACATCCTTTTGTTTTCTTTTTCCAATATCCAAAATCTACAAAATATACAAAAAATCAGCAGTAATTTAATTCCAATATTTTCATTATGATAGACTCCAATGCAGTGTAGAATTCTTTTTCAACTAGAGGACTATCCATATACCTTTTGAATCCAAGTTATTATCCAATTAATATTTTATATGTCCAATTAATAAATAATGCCAAAACTATATAAAAGATATAAAATATATATCCTAACAATCTCCCTCTTTTTGGCATTATTTGTCACAAATATGAAACTCCCCCTAAATAACATAATTGGACATATAAGTATCAAATTCACAATCCACATGAGATGGAAAAAGAACTCGCCCTTAATCAAATATCAATTTTCAAATTATTCAATTATCCAAATTTCTCCCCCTTAGGACAAAAAAAGGCCAAAAAGTACAACGAATAGTTACGCATATACCCTGAAATCTTCCCCTAAATAGAACATTCACCATGACCAATTTGATGCTCCTCCTTGGGACAAAACATTATCAAAATGCATAATCATAATAATCAACCATAGATGCAGTGGAAGAATCATAAGCACGCTAATATGACAATTTACCACTATTCAAAACACTGAGAGATATGTCCAAAAAAGAGAGAGATACTTGAGAGAGATCCATACCAATGAGAGAGATGGCGAGTCTTTGGTGGAGCCAAATAGAAGTCACAATGCAAACTATTAAAAAATTAGATGACAATAACAACATAAAACTAAAGAACTAAAAAAATATTTTCTTTTCTTTTTTTCTTTCATTTTTTTGTTTTTAACAAGACAAAAAATACTTTAAAAATGTAAAGCACATTGTTTTTGTGCCCCTTGAAGAATCTCAAACCTGGTGCTTTTCTTTGACTCGAATGAAGATGTGTAACATAAGTAGCCTGCAAGTTCTTGATAATCAATCCTTTTTCTTTTTTTTCTTCTTTCGCTCACATCTCCAATAACATTTTCTGTTGAATGATTTCTTCGAATTCGAGATGAAGAACCTCGGTTCAAATCAGCTTTCATTATTTTAGTTAGTTCATCATCCGAAGTAACTGAAAGTTCTTCAGTTTCTGCAGTTACTTCCTCAGCAGTAACTAACTGTAAACCACTTTCTGCAGCTGCTCCATCTGCAGTAACTAGCTGTAAGTCACTTTCTACAGTTACTTCATCTGCAGTAACTAACTGCAAATCTGGGCATTTTCTTTTTTTTTCCTTCACTATATTTTTGTGCTTGTACTTGACCCTTTCTAATCCAAACTTGCTTCGATACTATGAGATGCTGCTAGAAATTTAATGAAGAGTGTCTAGATTTTCAGTTTTGACCCCTTTGAAACATCATTTGTAGTAACTGATAACATCTTGGCCTTATATGTCCAATGACTCCACAAAAGTGACATGTGGGTATAAATCTTCAATTCTTTCTCGATGTTTCTTCTTCTTAGACAGATTTGGATATGTCATCTTTCTTCTCATTTATTTTAGAGTACTCACCCTTATAGCCAATGCCTTAAAGATCCCCTTTAACTTTACCAGTTTCTATCAACTTATCTAGTTTTTCCATGCTTCCATTCAACATTCTCAATCCCTTTTCAGTACTTACCAACTTCATTCTAGCTTCACCAAGTTCATTCGACGTCAACATCAACTTCTTTTCTAACTCTTGTATGGTGTTCTTCATGGAAATATTCTCTTCCTTCAATCCTTCATTCTTTTTACACATTTTCACCCACTTTTCATGTATAGCCTTGTAATCCTCATAACTATTCCCTTTTTTATCATCTAAGCCACTTCCATCACTGTCATAATCTAATAATAGGTCTTGAGATGAGTTGTTTTCGAAAATTTTCGATTTTCCCTCTTTTCCGACTTTAGTTACTTCCTTCTCAGTTACTGTTAAGCAAGTAACTGGACTTTTGCTATGTAAGGCAACCAACGTAGCACTATTTGTTATTTCTTCTTTGCTACCATATTCACTCTTGGAATCATTCTCAATCCAAGTGCTTGTGAAAGACTTTCCTTTTCTCTTCTTCAAAGTATTAGTACATTCGGATTCCATGTGTCTGAAACCTTGACATTCATGACATTGGATTCTCCTTGCCTTCCGTTCACCCCTTTGTGTTTTGACTTGTTGTCTTGAATTGTTACTCGATGAATTTCTGCCAAATTGTCTAAAGTTGGATCTGTCATTCTTCATTCTTTTTAGTCATTTACCAAAATTTCGTGTGAGTAGTACCAAGTCTTCGTTTTCATCTTTCGCATCATTCACACTTTTTCCAGTTTCCACTTGTAGTGCCTCTTTTGTAGCCATGTTCGCGAAACTAGGATCTGTATCAACATGCTACCAAGTTCTGAATCGGTGACCTTGCTCTGATACCAATTGAAAAACTGAAGGGGGTTAATTATTTCGCAAACTTTACGCAAATTTCTTTGGCACCAACAAAATAAAAATAAACAAAAACGAAACAATAAAAAATCAAAAATTTGGTAACGCAGTTCGGCACACCTTGCCTACATCTGCGGGGCCCTCACTCAGCTTAATCACTTTCACCGAAGTACAATAGATTTACACAAGGCTTTATTGAGCTGACACCACTCAACCCTTAATACTATCTCTCAACCTCACTTTCTGTGAAAGAATTTCACGCTTAATAGTACGGCCTCCTCGTACTAACCTCAACAGAGGATTTTCTCAACAGTATTTGATAATAAAGATAAGAAATAAACAACTCAAGTAATCAATCAACTAAGAAATAAAATAATAAACTTGAGATAAAAATAGAATAATAACTCCCCTAAAAATTCGGTTCCACCGAAACAAGTCTGAATGTTGTCACCGCAAACGTAAGAATAATAATCCATCACTATAGACAAAGGACAGTCAAAACACGCATAGTAGTGAAGCATAGCAACTGCACAATCCAGCAGAGACCACGTCCAACATAGCAGCAATAATCACAAAGATTATTCTTCCAATAAAAAACGATGCACCACAGAAGTTATACATGTCAGAAGTTACCCATGCCCAATCAATAGCTTCCTTTCAATGTACTATAATCCATACCAATGTAATCCATACATATAACTAGGGAAGGACCAAGTCATGCACGTCAGAAGTCACCTAACCAAGACAATCACAATGTTGCGCACATATGGAGTCTAGAAGCAAGGTCATGCACACAACTCCCTTTAATGCACACCACTATTCATTCAAACACTCTTGCGTTATTTTAATGCCCACTCCTTATTTAATTGCAAGAAACCAAAAACCACATAAGCTTCTTATTTTCAACACCCACTCCACTCTCATTTTTTAATCCATACAATCTAATGTTTTTAAGCACACTGCCATAAGATATTCTTCAGCCGTAGATAGACATCTACTTCAAAACCATAACAACCACATCCTTTTGTTTTCTTTTTCTAATATCCAAAATCCACAAAATCTACAAAAAATCAGCAGTAATTTAATTCCAATATTTTCATTATGATAGACTCCAATGTAGTGTAAAATTCTTTTTCAACTAGAGGACTATCTATATACCTTTTGAATCCAAGTCATTATCCAATTAATATTTTATATGTCCAATTAATAAATAATGCCAAAACTATATAGAAGATATAGAATATATATCCTAACAATATCTATCCCTAAAAGTTAAGTTATAGCCTCTGATATCTAATTGAAAGTTATTCTTACACTATAATATCTTCCATAATTGAAAAAGATAAAATTTTGTTCTCTATGAGCAGTATGTCATTTGTAAACTCCTAAGTACAACAATAATCCTATTAACCTTTGTTTAAGTATGATGAATCGACAATAATATTTGAAATAAACTATTTGAATTTATTTTAAAATTGGATCTTTCAACATCTCTAACTTTGACTATAAATCAAATACATTAGATAAAGACACTATTTTCATTAGGATGAATTGTTATGAGATTTGAACTACTTCAAAATTCATCTTACTTTTAGTACTCAGTTTGAGACCCATTCTCTTATAATTTCGCATTCAAACAAATATTTTATTTAATTGAGTTTGTAACTTTGTATCCAACCTTTTGGATATCATATAAACTTTTATGTATCTAATTTAGTTCTAAACTTATTAGATTATTTGCTTTAATTAAGTACAATATCCTTAAATCATTAAATGTGACCCTTTAAGAGTCTTATCTTTCCATATCTTTATAAATCTTTACTAATTGAATTGAATTAAATAGTGAAAGCCTGTTGCTATATTAAGACATAACTATGGAAGAAATAAATATCATATAGAACAATATCTCTTATTGTACATTCCATTTTAAACAAATCCATATTGTTATGGATTTTAGTTTTATAGACATTCTCTAGAGAATCACATTTCTTATAAATAATCGACAAATTTAATGTAAAACTAATCACATCAATCTTATCAAAGTTTTTCAGTATTCTCAGTGCTAGTCTCTACTCATATTTAAACACTTTGAACTTTCTTTTAAAAAAATATTATTAGTTAATTTAATACATATCACTATATCATATAAAGTTGGTAATAAAAAATTAATGAAATATAAGTAGTTATTCTTTTATAAGGTCCTTATTTATCAAATATCTTACATTTGACTCTAAAGTTCCTTATTTCTAATCAAGTATAATTTGATTAAATTATTCTTTTTTTACCATTTTTGTGTTTAATCAATTAGGATTTTAAATATATTGACAATGGATATAAATTACATTTCTAAATTAAATTTTGACTAATTTAATTGATCTTTAATTTTCTAATTAAATGTTTTACATTCATAGATCAAGATTAGAATTAAGTAAGACATTATGATCACTCAAATATTAGGAATATTAAATTGTTTTTGACTAATCTTTAAGTCTTTGAAATTTTCACATAATTTAATTATGTCATCAATGTTTTGATCAATCAAAGAGTATGAAATTATTGTCTATTATATTTGAGTCTAATCATTGTTCCAAAGATGAAAGTTTTTATTAAAAATAAAGTACTTGAATAAGTGAATTCATGACCCTAATACAAGCTAGAAAAATATTGTTAATTACAAGTAACTTCTTCAGAGCTCCAACAAAATAAATTAAGACTATTCAAATTATGTAGCAACACTTGGAAGGTCTAGCAATGTTCCATTTCAGTACTATTAGTAATCGACTCTTTTAATAATATTTGAAAAATATTGTTAAAATGTCATTCTACCTTAGCCAAAAATGTCTCAAATCAATACTAATTATGAATAATCAAACATTCTCCCAAGTAACTTTAGGATGACGAATAACTTATTGATACACTTAACTACCTCTATATAGGATATACACTAAGTCAAGTCAAAAGTCAACGTGTCCAGTGCACAAGATTCCCCGCTTTGCAAGAGTCTGGAGAAGGTTATTAATATACACAACCTTCTCTTTGTATTATTTATAAAGAGGCTATTTTCTTGATTCAAGCTAGTGACCTTCTGGTCACAAAGGAGCAACTTTTACTAGTTGCTCCAAGGCTTTCCCTCACGAGATATATATTAAGTAATATCAAAATATAACAATCTATACATGATATATTTTGAACATATCAAGTTAAATGATCACTTATACAATCATTTTAATGAACATTTTCATAGACATAAAAGTAATATTTTATATAAAATTCTCATGTGAGTTGGTTTAATGATCTCATTCTCTAATAAGTCTAACACATTAGTTTAAATATCTCTATAATTTTGTCTATCAGAATAACTATTTCTTTCATAAGGAAGAAACATATTATGAATTAACTACTCTTTCCACTTTATTAATTTTCAGTCTTAATCGACTGATAAATATGAATAATTTAGGAATAATACATAAATATAATATTAATCTTAATTATGATCTCTTCATAATTTTAATTGTAAAGTATATTTATTTACGTACTTTATCTTATAAGTTAGTAAATTAAACAAGTATCTTTAAGAAAAATGTACTTGTAATTAATTATAGTATAAATAACTACCCAACCAATTGGCTGTAAAGCATAATAAATTATTATTAAATGACTCTATACATAATTATTATGTTAAAAATAAACGCAATTTATGTTGCACCTTAAAATTTTAAATGTATTTATTTAAAATAGTGAAAAGAAAGAAGTAAATTTATGTAGTAATTCGATTTTATAAATTCATCTATTTAGAAACTAATTGAAAGTATGTCTTGATTTTGTTAATGCAGTTTTTCCAAATAAATGTATAAAATGAATTATAAATAATGATTGTATATTAAACAATCAATGTATTAGCCTTTATTTTAAAAATTTATTTACTCCAAATAAATAAAAATGAATTATACATAATTATTATATATTATATATTAAATATGATTTATTTTATGACTTGATTTTTAAAAGTTATTAAATTAAATAGTGAAATCATATATAACTATCTTTTTTAAAAATGCATTTATCCAAAATAATTGATATTTTTGTCTCAATTTTTAAAAATATTTAATTTTCAATTTATATACAATTAAAATTTGTTTATTTATAATATTGGTTTTTAAAATTGGTAAATATTAGTTTTGTCTTTAATATTGTCATACATCAAAGTTTTTATTTAAGGTTTATAACGTATTTCATTATCTAGTATTATTTATAGTGTATTTATACTTAATTAAACTTAGAGAAAACTGAACAAAATTGTTGTTTTATGCCTTTATCCATAGTCTTTATATTAAAAATAAACACAATTTATGTTGTATTTTGAGCTTTCAAATAGATTTATTTAAATTAGTGAAAATTTATAAATAAATTTATATCAAAATTTGATGTTGTTAAAGCACTGATTTAAATTAATTGATTTTATGTCTTAATTTGTGAATACATTTATTTCTAAAAAATGTACAATATGAATTATTCATAATTATTTATATAAAAAATGAACATGTTATGTCTTGATTTATACATAATTATTGTATATTATATATATAATCTATGTCGTTTCTTGATTTTTTTAAAGAAATTTAATGAAAATAGTGAAATATATTAATAATTAATGTTATACCTTAATTTTCCCAACACATTTATTTAAAATAATGTTTAAAATATAACCTTGAGTTATTTTTATCTTGACTCACTTGTTATATATATATATATATATATATATATATGACCACATTAATAGAGTTCAATAAGCAATTCAATTCTATATTAATTGGATACAAGTGAAAACGCGTACATTTCATAAGCTTCTCTTTCTGCTACACTAAGATTTGACCACACATCTTTCCTGAGATCCCTAGAATTAGAGGCTGAAACCCAGATGCTATATCAAGGTTGTGCCCTGGCACATGCGTTTGTATTTGGGTTTCATTTTGAACATGATGATTATTCTTATGGTTGCATCAGTGACTTCAATGGTCTTTTGATCTGTATTTGACTCGTGTCCTTCGCTTAGATGAGATTGTCTTGATTCGTGGAGATAGATCACTAGATTTTTGCGTTATTTGTTTGTTCTCTACTGCATTGTTATAGCGAAAATCTATAATTTTGTTCAAAATGTAATCTTTTGTCGGTTCCTTGTTTGGGTTTCTCAAACTACAATTGTTCTACTGAAGAGGTGCGAGAGTTGGGATCTTTGTTTCAATTTTGGAGTTTCCTCTCGTTTTGATCACTTGAAAGGATGAAATTTGGGTTTTTGGGGATGTACTAACCAGTATTTCTAGACATTGCATTTTGAGTTCATCTTACAATGTTAACGGCTAAGGCTCTTTGCATGCTTTTTACTGGATTACTCGCGTTGCATTTTTTCCTTTCATAATTGTTTCTATTTGGTCTTTTAAGGATTTAAATTTTGTTGATGAACAAATGCAGTTCTTTCGTATACCTGAGAAAGTGGGAAAGTAAAGATGGTGAAGGTTACTATGATTGCTCGTGTCACTGATGGACTGCCCCTGGCAGAGGGATTGGATGATGGTCGTGATGTGAAAGATGCTGAAATGTATAAGCAGCAAGTTAAAGCTTTGTTCAAGAATCTTGCTACACGACAGAATGAGCCTTCAAGAATGTCCATCGAAACTGGCCCTTATATTTTCCAGTATCCTTCACACATTTTTTTAAATCTCTTCTATAATCACACACAAATTTAGAACTTTTAGTTTTTGTCTATGTCCTTCATGGTTCGTACTTATAATTGTTGTTGACATGTAAACCTAGCCTTCTTCTCCTTGCTTCTTGCTTATCTTCTTCGAACTCCATCACCAAGTCTCAACGTGCTGTGGAGATCTGTGGAAATGAGTATGGCTCTCAATACTATGTATTGTTAGCAATGGTGTTGAGGATGGGTGGAGGGCATTTCCCGTGATTGCTGTTATTTGGGATGATTATAATTAAATCATTGGAGTTCTTACTGCACACAGAGGGCTTTTTGAACATTCTAATGACAATAAATTGTTCTGGGAGACCTTTGAAAATTGAATAGTAACAAGCTTAGTTCTGTTATAAAATTACTTATTGTTTTGGACCATGCTTAATCAATTTTTTGTTCAAAGTTGCTTTTACATTTTCCTTTTCTTGACTATTTGAGGATCATGATGTGTGTATTTTTCTCTTGTTATACTTTTGGTCCAAAAGTGAACCGTTATCAATGATTTCTTGACTTAAACCTGTAGTTATATTATTGAAGGACATGTATGTTATCTAACGATGTGTGATCGCTCGTACCCGAAGAAACTTGCCTTTCAATATCTAGAAGACCTGAAGAATGAATTTGAGCGTGTCAATGGGGCCCAAATTGAAACTGCTGCTCGGCCTTATGCATTCATTAAATTTGGTAGACCTTATACCTTTTTTTTTTTAAATTTTCTCTTCCTAAGCCAGATGGCTTCATTCCAGTGACTTGATGTTTTGTTCATTTGCTTCTAATGTCACTGCTAGGCTTGACTTTACCTTTTACGTTTCTCTTCAAGATACATTTATACAGAAAACAAAGAAATTGTACCAGGATACTCGTACACAGCGGAACATTTCTAAGTTGAATGATGAATTATATGAGGTCCACCAGATCATGACTCGTAATGTGCAGGAAGTTCTTGGTGTCGGCGAAAAGTTGGATCGTAAGAGCCATTCTCTATCTCCAGAATTTTTGTTTTTCTTTTTCCCTACTATTGTTGCTATTTTAATGGAACCTGATGAAAGAGAATAATAGTACTGGCTATTTCAGATGCACACATAGAAATTAAGTTTATGATGCTTTACTATTTGGTTAAAAGATGTGAGAATTTTTTTTTGTCCTAATTCTCTAAATTACCATTTGCAAGTTGGTTGGATATTTGAATTAATCAGCTTTGTTGGTATAAAAGAGTTTTTGTATCAACTTGTTAGATTCAGTTGAGACTAGTGCTTTCAGTTAAATGTGTAACCTGTGATCAATTTCACGTTCGGGGGCTTGTCTGCTGGTTAAAATCTGAAGCATCCTGCTTGAAGTGATAATATGACTTTCTCTTGTGAAAGAATATGATGTTTGATATGTGTGTTTCCCTCAGTAAGTAGTGGTATTAAGTGACCTGTAATGTGAAATGCTATTGAACTGATTGTTGTGAAGGCATAGCTTAGTTGACCTGCGTTCTACAAATTGTTCTGCAAGCACCCTATTCATAACTTTATTGGTCTAGGCCACGGATAAAATTTTTTAATTGGAATTCTTATTTGCACGGTATCCTTTTAGTTTGGTTTTGTAGGGGTTATATTTGATTGAATTGTGTTGGTTTTGTTCCCTGTCCTTTTGATTCATCCCAGCCTTCTTCCAGTTGCTTCAGTTTTGTCCAAAGATGATAATGCGTAAAATTTCATCCCATAATCAACTTTATTTGATGAATGTGGTTCATTCTCTTTCTCTTTTAAGTATCCTGCTGTTCCTCTATCTCAATTCAAGCTTTGTACTAACAAAACTTTTGCATACCTGTTTAATTATGCAGAGGTAAGTGAAATGTCAAGTCGGTTAACATCAGAATCTCGTATATATGCTGACAAGGCAAGAGACTTGAATCGACAGGTCAGTTGCATTGAATCTATTGTGGGCTTGTAGGCCTGTCCATCTTTCTTCTTGTTTTCCCCTGGCCACAGCCATTTACTCCAGCTCACATTTCTGCAACTTTGTATGTAGAGCATTACACTTTTAAAAATGGATTCTCAGAAAAATTATTAAATGTGAGGATATTCGAAATTTAGCTACCAAATTTAGGGAAAAAACAAAGGTTTTGCCTTCTGTGCTGGATGTACCATATCTTTTATTCTAATTCTGCTATTCAAGTTGGGCTCTTTTCCTAAAAGTTGCTGCTAATTGCAGTGATAAAATGCTTTTACTTATTGTTTGTGCATGCTTTTGAGGTGCAGGCTTTGATTCGAAAATGGGCCCCTGTTGCTATTGTTTTAGGAGTTGTGTTCCTCCTCTTTTGGGTTAAAACAAAGATATGGTGATCCAGCCAACTATTCTAGTCTATGAAATTTGTTGAGTGACATCTTGGATTTCTCTGCAATGCCATTGGTTATCCAAACTGCATGGTCTTTATCATATATCAAGGGCTCTTCCAAAGTAAAGATCCAATCACATATCGAGATGAAGCACTATCGGATTATGGATCAGATGTACCAAAAGACTTGATCATGCTTGAATTTGAACTTTAGTTTCTTTTAGTGTCACATTTATGTACCTTAGAGAGGCCCCTTTACCTTACACACAGGTTGAGGAACATAGTATATTGGATACAGCTATGAGGAATTTTTTCTCAACCCTTTATAGAGATTTGTTGATCGTATCTAGGATTGATATGAGATCCAAAATTATGTGATTATACTGGCAGCAAAGTTGAGTTTCAACTTCTGCTGATTTCCCCTTGTGCGTTGTAGTCACTCATTTCATTTGGAACAATTAGTTTCCAGTCCTTAAGCCATGATGTACTGCATTGAAAATCTCTTACTTTAGATGCTGTAGACATGGTCTAAACTCGTGTGAGGTTATGTAATCATGTATATGGGCATGAAATCCACTTCTTGACCATCTTCAGTTGCAAGAGGGTTATAGTTGGCGCTGGAGAGATTACATGTGTTCATTATTATCCATGAGAAGCACTTGACCTCTCAAGGAAGTTAATCCGGGTTGGTTTGTTCATACGAGTTCTTGTACGCTACTTGCGAGAGCTTAAGCCTTTTTGAATTATGAATGTGGGGTTAAACACAAAGAAAAGCTCCTAGGTTGATTGGCTCTGGCTCCTGCAAGTAAATTTGGTAATAGTCGAATGGTGAAAAGAGTCTGGTGGGCTGGCTTAATTTAGATATTTATTATGTTCTCAGAGTTTTTGCAAGTGTATAAATCAATTAAGAAGGGGACAGTTTTTATGAGACCTGTATAAATATGAAATGCAAAGAGTTTTCATTTACCCCCACCCCTTTGGACCACTGTTTGAATTTAAGTCTTCTAGGGCTGGGAGTTCCGATCTAATGTCTAAACATGCGAGGCTTGCTCCTTTTTGTCGTGTTTTGTTTTGGGTATTTGTTAATGACATTTTAGGACCGATATATTTTTAAATGAAAGTAGGTCCTATTAAGATGTATTCGTTAACTGGAGGTCGGACTCACCTCTAGTTAAAAGCACCGTTCAGCGTTGTTCGTTACCGCATTTTGTTCTCTTTAACCCAAAGTTATGAATATCGTATCAGGGTAGTTATCGAATTGAGTTCTGGAGCAAAATTATACTAGTATCGGTTAGTAACGAATACCGTTTCGAGTAATTTTTTAAATTTATAAAATAATCCTTAAAATTTTTAAAAATTACAAAATAATTCATATTGTTATATTGTACAGTTGTACTGTATACTTTACTAGTTTACTGTTTACATTAATCATACTTTCAAAAATCTTAAGAATAAATAATAATGACAATTAATATGAAATAATAATAATTTTTAAATATTTTACATATAAATAATAACCACAATTAA
>JANVCQ010000001.1:12654648-12681344 GCA_025531925.1 Erythroxylum plowmanianum
CCAATTTCCAAAACAATTCTAAAACAAAACAATCAATATTCACTAATTAATCCATTCCAAATCCAAAACTGTGACACCACCAACACCAACTTCTTCAACAGTTCAAACTTCAACTTCGATATTCAAAATCCAAATCCAATCCTCCACAAGTCCACCCACCGACAGCATTTTCATCAACTGATCAACACTAATACACGGAAAATCCAATCCATTTCCAATCCACAACACAAAAAAATCCATTTACTAGCAATTTTTGGAAACAAAGAGAACAGATCAACTCATCAACGGATCAACCATCAAAATCAAGTATCAACAGTAAACACATACCCAAAAAATTTTTTTAACCGTCAGGTGACTCTGGTCTTCACTTCGGTATTCGAGTTGGGGCTTCGGGTGGTGAGATTGTTCGTTGTCTAGGTCCAGTCGTCCACCTGTGAGCGTCGGAGGGTCGGTGGTGCGGCGAGGAGGAGAGGTGTGACGGACTTCGCAAACCCAGAGGCTAGATCTACACGATGAGGCAAGGTCGAGGAGGAGAACAACCGGGGTGGGGAGGAGAACCGGAGAAGACAACAACCAAACATCAGTGTCGGTGAGACGATCCAGATGCTGATGATAGAGACGATGAGAGCGAGAGAGTGAGAGAGAGAGGGTGAGAGTTAGAGAGAAGAGTAGAAGATTGAAGAAAGAGGGGTGGTAGCAAACTCGGCGTCAAGGGGGGGGGGGGGCTGGGTAGATTTTTTAGGTTAAAATATTTTTTTTTGCAAATAAGTCCTCCAGCTTTTAAAAGCTTGTGAAATGGCCCAGAATTTTTCGATATGTTGGGTACCGGCTGGTACCCAATGGAAAACCCTGGTACCGACTGATATTTTTGGCCGGTACTGAGGTTGAGATCCAGGAATCGGTCTCTGGTTGGTACGGTACCTTCCAACCGATACCAGCCGAAACGATACGGATCCCTATACTTTACTTTAACCTTGTAGGAAAAAGTCCAACAGAAATTGCAATTTCCATGTTTACCCGTGTATGAGACAAGGAGATGGAGATCAACCACAATAAAGAAGCGAAGCTTCAATTACTTACCACGGTGGGATCTTGATTTGAAAATGGGAAATTCATGTGATGATGATGGAATGGAGATTGATAGCCCGATTTTTGTTATTGATGCAGTGTTCGAAGATTTATCATCCAAATCAAGCCATCAACTTTTGCTCTTAGGTTGCCACTCATCAAAGAAACGATGGACATGTTAGAAATATGTGAATTAATATAATCGCAAAATTAATTCTATATGCATGACCATTAATTGAATTGCTTAATGTATGTTTAATAACCATAACAAGATGATTAATAATTTACTAATTGCATTTGAGGCACATGACAGTACCTTAATAACTATATGTTAACCCATTAAACTATAGTTTTATCATTCTCTACTCCTTAAAGTAGAAACATGTTATAAGATATAACATATGTTGAGAATGTGTGCATATGGTGTGCGGGTATGAAAAATGAAATATTGAGTCTTCTACCATTAGCTTCCTTTCTTGCATAAGATGTTGATTTTGATAGGTTTTGGTGTTCAAGATGGAAAGAATACACCATGACTCGATGCCAAGCATTGGAGGTATGTCAATCTTATTGTGTTGTTAATGCTCTAAATAAAATGTAGATCTTTACTTTGTGATTGTTGATGAATGCATCTGTGTATAACAATTGGTAATAGAGCTCCGGTCATTTGATTTTAGGGCTCGTTTTTTGGGTATAAACTCGTATTTTCAAATCAATTTTTTTGACAAAAATGACTTCAAAATGATGCATTGAAGGTGCAGAAACCGTTGTTGGTTGTTGTTGACTTTTACCTTTGTTTTGGACAAAAAATCATGATTTTTTGGGTGAGATTTTGAAAATTTCAATGTTATTGTTAATGGCTAAAAAGATTTTCGAATTTTGGAGCACTTTTGGCTAAATGGATATGGAAGATCCATATAGCATGAAAAATGGAAGAAAATGCCTAAAAAATCATAAAAAACCAAAGTCTAGAGAGAAAGTTACTCGGGTTGATTGCGGACTCAGTTGAAGGATAGGGATGATACCATATATTTTATTTTTGATTTTTTAATATTTTTAAAAAATTCAAAAAATTTTCTACATAGGGCACATGGGAGCACGTGCAATGCAAGGTCCTTTTTGGACCATTTTTCATCTTTTTGCTCAATTTTTATTTTTATTTTTATTTTTCATATGTTTTTTATGCACAAGGTTTATTAGTAATTTTTATTTGATAATTCTAATTGTTTTGATCTTATTATGGCATAAACATGATTTTTTTTGTTGACAATAGTGAATATTTATTTTTACCTATCGTAGATTTGAGCATGTGAAAATATTTATAATGAGGAATTTTTTTAAAATGTGAATGTATGTTTAAAATTTTGTGTTTGTCCTCTAAATAATGTTAAGATCTATACGGGTAATTAATTATCCTGTGATAATTACTATTTAGTAGGATGTTTAATATGGTGAAGAAATTTTATTGAAATATTATGAACCACATAATTTTTCTATTTTTTTGATAGTATATTGATGATTTGGTTGTAATATTTAATAATTGTTCTTACCTGTGAATGAGTTCTATATTTGTTTAAGAAACTCCAGCATGACTGATATAATTAATTTTGAGAAAAAGAGCACAAATTACATGATTTTGTTTTAACATGCATATCATGGTTATTAGTCTTGATTCTCATTCAACTTTAAGCAATCTGAGAGTCTCTGTGATAAAGACATTAATAGGCTTTTATTTGATGCATTAATGTAGGTGAATTGTGCAGTATTTTGGAATAAATATTATACTAAATTGTTGTTTTATATTATCTTTGAGTGTTAGGAATTTTTTGGAAAAATAAAGCAAAAACATAGCAATTTTGGAATGCACAAAATGCGATACACTAATAGCAAATTAAAGACCATGCATTGGGTGAAAATGCAATGTACAAAGGAAGGGTCCAATGTTGGTTTTGAAAGAAAGAAAAACAACGTAGCCAACCAAGCAAAAAGGGAGAGGGTTCGGTGTTGTTTTAACAAGAAAGAACAAAACAAAGTGAGTAAAATAGCAAAAGGAGGTTCAACGTTTTGAAAAAAGAAAAACATTGCGTAGCACAGTGTTGTAAAAATGGAGGGTTTGGTCTTGATTTTAAAAAAAGAAGAAAAAAACTCTGCACAGCCCATGGACCAAAACGAGAGGGTTTAGTGTGTTTTGAAATAAAAATAAAACCGCAGCAGCTTCTACACCTCCACTAATGCAGCCCCCACTCACCAATATAGAACCACGCAGCCTCCACTTACAGATAATCCCCTCTAACAACATAGCCCCCACTTTAATGCCTACACTCCATTCCACTCACACGCAACAACCCCACTTACGTTGTGCTTCCATTCCATTCACACCAATGCAGCCTCCACCAAAAACAATAGACGCAACCTTCACTAGAAACAATAGACACAGCCTCACCCAACACTCACGCACGTAGCCTTCACACACCACTTCCACGCAGCCTCCACTCCACCGTAAGACAACACAGCCTCCAAAAGACAACAACGCAGTCACGTAAAGGAGACTGGAAGCAAGATGTTCTACAGTAGTTTGGAGCATTATTCTTCATTTCAATTTGATTCCTTCACAAGTTTGTCTAGAATTTATACTTTTGGATTTCTTGGCATGATGATTTATGGCTAGAACCTTAATTTCTCTTAGGGATTTGATGTTTTGGTGATGCTTTAACATTAAACATTGCTGGAATTCATGACTAAATATTCATATAATTGTTGATTTTCTTTGGGTTTAATTGTTCTTACTTTGGATTGTTGGAAGTTTTCTTGGTATAAATTCATCTTTAAAGGCGCGGGGTGGGGGGGGTTGGGATTTGCTAGAAGATTGAGGAATTTTAGCTAGGATTATCTTGTAAGTTGGGAGACCTAAGAAACTTAGGAGGTGAAAATAGAAGATTTGAGTTTGGAACTTAAGAAACTCTAGGAAGAACTTAAGTAAGGGATTACTAAGTGATGTCTAGAGTAGATAGATTAATTCACCTTTAGGAGAAGGGGATTAATTACTCTTAAAATTCACATACAAGGTTAGGATTGTTCATTTGTGGAGGATAGCTAATTCAATATTAAGGTTGGCAAAAATATCATTCCCTAAGAGAAAGTCATTGCATAGATTTGCCATATTCATAGTTATTTTGGTTGCATTGAATTGGGTGGTTGTTTAGAAATTCCTTTGAGTTTTTAATAATTCTTTACATTGCTTTTAATTTCTCAAAATTTCACCCAACCCGATTTCAAACGTTGTTAGCTAGTATAGATTTGAACTTTATCATAATCCCTGTGGACATGACTCAATTCTTACCGATTTATTACTCTCTTCGACAATTGTGTACTTGCGATTCACGAACAAGTTTTTGACGCTGTTGCTGGGGATTAATGTTTGAATGTTTGTTTCTATAGCTAGTTTGATATTTACTTGTTGGTTTTCTTTTTATCCCTAGAGTAAATTATTTGTTCCTTCTTATTTTTGCATTCTCGTTTTCTTGCACGATTTGTGTATAAGAGGTTGTATGCCCTGAACCAGTAGAGGGCAAGAAAAACATTTTGATCCAAAGTTAGAAAGAACAGTAAAGTCAATTCGTCGGTAAAAGAAAATGGAGAATTAAGCAGAAAAACTTCAGAGAATTCAAAGAAAGAGGGATGAAATGGCTCAAAGATTAACTCAGTTGGAGGCCAGGTTTGGTGCAGCTAATTTGAATGGAGGAAATAGAAGAGGAGATAATGGAATGAACAGGATCAATTACAAGAAGGTCCTATCAGGGAATATTTTTAGCCTATAGTAGTAGACAATTATCATAGTATCTAAAGACCTAATGTTCATAGTCAGAATTTTCATATTTCGTTCGGACTCATCAATTCGATTCAAACAAATCAGTTTAGAAGGGCACCAATGGAGGATCCAAATGATCATCTTGCAAGTTTCCAGGAATTATGTGACACTATCAAGACTAAAGGGCCACGCAAGATGACATTAGGCTCAATTTGTTTCCATTTTCGCTTCAGGACAAAGCAAAGAATTGGCTTCATTCAATTTCTGCTGATAGAATGCAAACTTAGCAAGAGGTGGCACAATAGTTCTTTATTAAAGTTTTCCCACCTGGTAAAGCTGTAAAATTCAGAACTGAGATCAGTACATTTATATAGTATGACTTAGAACCATTGCATGAAGCTTGGGAGAGGTATAAAGACCTTTTAAGAAATTGTCCACATCACGGATATCAAGAGTTAGTACAAGTGGAAATGTTCTACAATTGGTTGAATGAACATACTCAAACCACTATAGATGAAGCAGTAGGAGGTGCTCTAATGAGAAAAACATCTATAGAAGCATGTGCATTGCTAGAAGATACGGCTTCAAACAGCTACCAGTGACCCTCCGAGAGAACTAATGGAAAGAGAAGAATTTTAGAAGTGGACCAAGTGACTCAATTATCCGCTCAATTGGCAACCTTAACTAATCAATTTTCAAACTTCATGTCAAAGGGAAGACAAAATGAGTATGTGATAGCTACTAGTCAATCGTTCTACACCAATGATGAGGGGGTGGAACAAGCCAAGTTTGTTAACCAAAGGAACTTGAGATTTAAGTCACAACCAATAGGAAATCATTATGGTAAAGGCTACAACTCTAAGAAGCAACATAACTATGGTATTCAAAGGAACATGCCCCACCCACCTAGATATGGACCACCATCGGCAGAATGAAGACCCTCCTTGGAAGAAATGATTGGTACTTTTGTAACTAAGACAAGTAACCATTTCCATAAGAATGAAAAGGAGATGGATGAGCTAAAGATGCAAGTAACCAGTATTGGGACTTCAATGAAGGATTTGGAAGTTCAAATGGGACAACTTGCAAATGCTATTAGGAATTTGACTCAGAGGACATTTCCAAGTAATACTAAAACAAATTCGAGAGAGCAGTGCAAGGCCATCATCCTTTGAAGTGGAAAAGAATTGGAAGAGGTGAAACCTAAAGAAAAGAGCTCTACTTCATCCAATGATAACGAAGGAAAGAATACTTGTGAAGAAGCAAATATACTTGCACAAGTTGAGAAGGAAGTTAACTCGGAGAAAAAACTAGAAGGGGAACTGCAAACAAAAATCATCCCCAAACTGCCATATCCTCAAAGATTTCAATGGAAGAAAATCAATGATTAATTCAAAAAATTTTTTAAAGTCTTTAAGAAACTTGAGATCAACATTCCCTTGATTGAAGTTATTAAGCAAGTACCAAATTACGCAAAATTCATTAAGGACATTGTTACCAAAAAGAGGAGATTTGGAGACTATGAGACGGTATTGATGACTGAGGAGTGTAGTGCAGTCTTGCAAAGAAAGTTACTATAGAAATTGAAAGATCCAGGAAGCTTCACAATTCTGTGTGAGATCGGCAACACATATTTTGGAATAGTGCTTTACAATTTGGGGGCAAGCATAAATCTCATTCTTCTTTCCAAGTTCCAAAAGTTGGGATCAGGAGAAGTCCAACCATCGATAATTTGCCTCCAACTAGCTGACTGTTCATTCACTTATCCTTGAGATATTATAGAAGATGTTCTTGTTTGAGTAGACAAATTTATTCTCCCTGTAGACTCTGTGGTGCTTGAAATAGAAGAAGATAAAGAGATCCTGATCATACTTGGGTAACCATTCTTGGCTACTGGAGGCACAATGATTGATGTGCAACAAGGGAAACTAACCTTGCATGTAAATGGCGAGAAGATGAGGTTCAACATATACGGATCACTCAAACATCCAAGTGATACACCGACTTGCAACCGAGTGGCTGTCATATCCTATTGTGTGGTAACATCTTTTCCTTCCCTTATACCTAAAGACCCATTAGTGATAAGTTTGGAAGGTATGTTTAGAAAAGATGCTATGGATGATGAGGATATTTGTTTTATGATGGTATTGGATTTTTTTGAATTCTTGAAAATTTTTGATCAAATTGAGCCTTTGTTTTTTTGTGACTAATGTTGATGTTGTTAGTGATGTGAAAGATATTCACCCATCGATTGATTTGAAACCCTTTCTTAAAATTTGAAATATGCATTCTTGGGTGCTAATCAAACTTTTTCTGTCATTATTTCATCTTCATTGACTCCTTTAGAAGAAGAAAAACTGCATAGGGTGTTAAGGGAGTTAAAAAATGCATTGGGTTGGTCAATTTTAGATATTAAGGGAATTAGTCCTTCTATTGTAATTCATAAAATTCTTATGGAGGAGTCATTCAACCCTAGCATTGAACCGCAAAAAAGATTGAACCCATAAATAAAAGAAATGATTAGGAACAAAATTTAGAAGTGGTTTAAGGCTAGGACCATTAATTTCTGATAGTTTATGGGTTAGTCCTACTCAGGTTGTTTCTAAAAGAGGTGGATTCACTGTAGTTAAAGATGATAACAATGAGATTATTCCATTAGGACAATCACTAGATGGAGGGTTTGCATGGATTATAGGAAGTTGAACAAAGCCACTAGGAAGGACAATTTTTCTATGCCATTCAAGAAAAGACTACATTCATTTGTCCTTTTGGCACATTTGCATTTAGGCGCATGCCTTTTTGTCTTTGCAATGCTCCTGCTACATTTCAGCTCTACATGATGACTATCTTTTCTGATATGGTTGAGAATTTTGTGGAAGTCTTTATGGATGATTTTTCTACTTTTGGTGATTCATTTGATAAGTGCTTACATGATCTGTCTCTATTGTTGAAAAGATGTCAGGATATTAACTTGGTGCTCAATTGGGAGAAATGCTATTTTATGGTGAGGGAAGGAATTGTGTTAGGTCACAAAGTATCTGCTTATGGCATTGAAGTGGACCAAGCCAAAATAACAATTATTGAAAAGCTTCCTCCACTGAAAAATGTAAAGGGTATATTCCTTGGACATGCGGTGTTTTACCTGAGATTCATCAAAGACTTCTCCAAGATCACTAAAACCCTTTGCAATCTCTTGGAAAAGGATAAAATTTGAATTCAATGAGAAATGCTTGAAGGCTTTTGAATTAATCAAGAAAAAGTTGATTTCAGCTCCTGTGATGATCACACCTGATTAGCAATAACCATTTGAAATTATGTGTGATCCGAGTGACTTCACGATGGGAGCAGCTTTCATCCAAAGGCAATAGAAAGTATTAAGTGTTATCTACTACTCTATTCGGACTTTGGATGATGCCCAACAAAATTACACAACTACACAAAAGGAAATGGTAGCGATTGTGTTTGCTTTGGACAAGTTTCGGTCATATATCATTGGGTCCAAGGTTGTAGTTTTCATAAATCGTGAGGTAATCCGATATTTTTTTGCAAAAAAAGATGCCAAGCCGTGACTTATCCGATGGGTGTTGCTTTTGTAAGAGTTTGATGTGGAGATCAAATACAAAAATAGGACAGAAAATGCAGTTGTCTACCATCTATCTCGATTAGAGCTTGAGGAATCAAAGCTACGAATATCTATCTAAGAGACTTTCGGGGATGAGTAGTTATTCAGAGTCAATGAAAAGCTTCCATGGTTTGTCGACGTGGTGAATTATTTAGCTACAAGTTTGATTCCTCCGAATTTAAATCATCTCAAAAGAAAAAGTTCCTATTTGATGCGGAAGGGTATCTATGGAATGAGCCTTTATTGTTTAAGAGAGGCCCTGATCAAATGATTCGAAGATGTATCCCAGAGGATGAAGTCCAAGCAATTTTGGAGCATTGTCATTCATCACCATATGGAAGTCACTTTGGCCTAACAAGAACATAAGGACAGTTATGCTTTCACTAAGATGTATGACCAATGTCAACAAATGGGTAATATCTCACGACGACATGAGCTTCCTTTGACCAACATTTTTGAGGTAGAACTTTTCTATTTATGGGGTATCGACTTCATGGGACCATTCCCTAAATCTTGTGGACAATCCTATATCCTTTTGGCAGTGGACTGCGTATCAAAATGGGTTGAAGCCATAGCTTTATGAACAAATGATGCCAAGGTTGTTTTCATATTTCTTAAGAAAAATATTTTCACAAGATTCGGCACTCCAAGGGCTATTATCAGTGATGAAGGTACCCACTTTTCAGTAAGATTCTGGGTGATCTTTTAACCAAATATGGAGTTCGTCACAAGATTGCTTTACCTTACCACCTACAGTCAAATGACCAAGTTGAAATGTCAAATCGAGAGATCAAGGACATTCTTAAGAAGACGGTTAACCCTAATCAGAAAGGTTGGGTTCTCAAGCTTGATGAGGCCCTTTGAGCATATAGGACGGCCTTCAAGACTTTAATTGGCATGTCTCTATATCGTTTGGTTTTTAGAAAAGCTTGTCATCTTTCGGTGGAGTTGGAATACAAGGCTTATTGGGCAGCTAAGAAGTCAAATCTTAAATGGTGAACATCGGTTGAAAATCGATCTCTTCAGTTGTGTGAATTGGAAGAATTTCGAAATGAAGCATATGAGAACTCCAAAATCTACAAGGAGAAAACTAAGAGATGGCATGACCAATACATCATGAGGAAAAAATTTGCCCTCAGAGAGAAAGTTCTACTTTTCAACTCGAGATTGAAGTTTTCTCCAAGCAAATTGCGCTCTAGATGGTTAGGGCCCTTTGTTGTGAAAAATGTTACCTCCTATGGAGCAATTGAAGTTGAGAGTAGTGATGGAAGAACTTTCGAAGTGAATGGGCAAAGGTTGAAGCATTATTATGATCAAGATTTGAGAAACATTGCAAGCATTTCACTCAAGGACTAGTGATCAAATGGCTACGTTGAGCTATTGAAGTTAAACATAACACCTATTGCGAGTCACCTTAATCTTATCCTTTCATTTTAGTTCTTTGTTGTTTCAGTTTCTTTCTATTGCTTTCATTTGAGTACCTTATTTTTTTTTTATCTATTTTGTTTTTTAGGAATGCAAGATTGGAGCTGTGAATTTTGATTTTAAGTCGCTGAGCCTTCTTTGATCCAGGGAGTCCTTATGTTCTCATCTCCTTATATTTTTTAAGTTATTAGGGACAATTTCCCATTTAAGTGTAGGGTGGGACCAATTTTACAAATTTTGCATTCTTGCACTTGAACTATAATGAAGGTTGAACCATGTCAATTTGTCATAGTAGTTAGACTGAGGATTGAGTTGTGTGCTTGAATTTGAATTAGGCAGCTTGAGTGAAAGGTGGATCATATGGATTGATTGAAGTAGTTAGTTGTATAAACTCAGTCAATAATTGGACACTTGAGTGATTAAGTAATGTATAAAATTTTGATGGATTTTCACATAAGCACATGTGAGGTTTTGAGCCTACATGAATACATTTTATATTCATTTCATTGTTTTTTGTAATGTGTGATTCTCCCTTAGGAAGATTACCTCTATAACTTGCATTGAACCGATTTGAAACTACGAGATGCATACTTTATGGAAATGATTAAGACATTTTTTTTTTGAACCCATTAGCTTAAATGACCCACCTTATACATTATCCCTTGTAACCCCTTTTGAACTTTTATCCTTTTTGATTGCAAAATAGACATTTAAAAACCCAAAACTCCACTAGCCTTGCTAGATCACAAGTATAATGAAGTGCTAAGTGATCATTTGGTCTATAGTTTGGGACTTTTGAGCTTACTTATCATTCTGAGATGTTTATAGAGGTATTCCTACTCATATTTTATAAATTTATGCTACTTTTCCTCTCTCTTGTTTTTAGTAAAAAAAGAAAATAAAAAAGTAAAGTAAAAAAAGAAGAAAAAAAAAGAAAGACAAAGAAAAAGAAACAAACATAGTAGCATTAGTTAGTGATGAGTAGTAGTAGTCCCATGTATTCATTTGCATATCTCAGACTTTGTATTTAGTTGTCCCTTTTACTTAGTGCTTTGTTAATGCTTGTGAATTACTTGTGACCTTTTTATCCTACCTTAACCTAAACCTTAAATAAAAGTCCTTTCGACCCATATTGGTGTGTATTTTATGTGGTAGATAATTGGTGAACATGTAAGCCTATGGTAGTGTAGTCTTTTAGAGGGAGTTTTGGGTGAAACACTGACCCTAAAAACTTGAGTGATTCGAGTGAAAACGTGAGGAAAATTTATCTAAATTTTATATATGCCTTTGATCAATGGTGTCTGCTTTTAACCTTGTTTATGTGCATTGAAGAAAAAAATTATGATATGTGTAGTAGCTCATAGCTTGAGTTTGCTAAAGTTTGAATGAATGCACAATCTCGATTTTCTTTAAAAACTAATTGGTGAATTTTTTTTATTGTGTTTAAATTGCTTGGGGACAAGAAATTTTTTAAGTATGGGGGTATTTGATAGAGATATTGATAGTCTTTTATTTAATGCATCAATGTAGGCGAATTGTGCAATATTTTGGAATAGATATTATGCTAAATTGTTGTTTTTATATTATCTTTGAGTATTAGGAGGAAAAATAGAGCAAAAAGATAGTAATTTTGGAATGCACCAAATGTCATACACCAACAACAAATTGAAGACTATGCATTGGTCGAAAACGCAATGTACAAAAGGAGAGTCCAGCGTTGGTTTTGAAAAGAAAGAAAAACAACGCATCCAACCAAGCAGAAAGGGAGAGGGTTCAGTGTTGTTTTAAAAAGAAAGAACAAAATAGCGTGAGTAAAATAGCAAAAGGAGGTTCATCGTTTTGAAAAGAGAAAAATGTTACGTAGTGTAACATTGTAAAAGTGGAGGGTTCGGTTTTGATTTCAAAAAAAGAAGGCAAAAAAATGCTACGTAGCCCATAGGGCAAGACGGGATGGTTTAACGTGTTTTGAAATAAAAACAAAACCACAACAGCCTCTACAACTCCACTAACGCAGCCCCCACTCACCAACATAAAACCACGCAGCCTCCACTCATAGATAAACCCCTCCAACAACACAGCCCCCACTTTGACCCCTCCACTCCGTTCCACTCACACGCAACAGCCCCCACTTACACGTTGCCTTCATTCCATTCACACCAACATGGCCTCCACCAAAAAAAATAGACGAAGCCTCCACCAGAAGAAATAGACGTAGTGATGGCGTGGTGGTTGCTGTGGTGTTTAGGGGTGATAGTTGAAGTTCTATAAAATCTGGAATTTCCCGAATACAAACAAATAGGCAGATTGTAAGGTGAATTTCGGACAAACGGATTAGAATTTAAAGGTGATTCTTGAGGCGAAATTGTAGAGTAGGATGTGGTTACAACTTTGATGAAGGAAGTTTTTCAATTAGATTAATGGTTTAGAAGGTATGGTTGATTTTGTTCGGATGTGTCTGGAAAGGTGTGACAGCAGGTAGATTTAAATAGACGAATTCGAACACATTTTTTGGGTGATTTATTGAAGCAAATAGGGTCAAATTATATGCCAAATTGAAGTTCGAGATGTGAACTACAATCTTGAAGAAAGAAGTTTTGTGAAAAGATGAACAGATTAAAAGATATGGAGTTTTTTGGCTGGGTGATTTCTGGGAAAAGGAAAAGGCTGAAATTGAGGGACTAGATAATCAGACGATTTTTCTAGCTCATTTTTTAGGCTAATGACTGAACAGAAATGGGTGGAATTATATGTCAAATTGATGTTCAGAATGTTAACTACAACATTGGTGAAGGAATTTCATCGAAATGATGAGCAGAAAAAAGATATGATTTTTCTTGTTTTGGTCATTCTGGATTAGGAATCTGGGCAAATTTTCAAGAAGTGATGAAAACGGGTTGATTTGATGAATTTGGTTGAAATAGAAGATTAGATGAATTGAAGGGAATGATAAAGTGAATAAGGAAGGATAATTGAGTGTTTTCGGACTACATACAAAACCCAATTGATAGTTTTTGGAAACTAACAAAACCTAAATAAAGATGATAACTTATAAAAGCAAATCTCTCTTACAATTTAAATTTGATAATCTGACTTTCCTTTTGAGAGATTACACACACACACACACACACACACACACACCACACATATATATATATCAGAAAAATGAAAATGAATGGCCTGTTGGATGGCTATATGAATCGGCCTCTCAACAAGTCATAAACACACATTTAACTCTCCTAAATAGGAAAGTTACACAACAATAATTGAATATAAATAAGTCTGAATTAAAACCATCATAAAACCAACATTAAATAGAGTAATTAACTGTTTATTTATCTCACAACTTAGCCAAATTTGACCAGTACTTGGGCTAAGCCTTTGGGCTTCAAATTAGGTTTGAAGATCATCAAAGAGTGCAACACAAGTTGGCCTTCTCAACCAAACAAGCACTAGGATTTTGGCCCTAAAAAATCACACATTTGTAAGTCCCAAAAGGCCTCAATAAGATCTGTAGCTTTAGGATTAGGTTAACTTCTTCTTCCTCAAGCTCTTTATCAATTGAATCAATGTCACCTGCATCACTTGCACTAGAAGTAATCGGACCAAGGCCCATATTGGCAATGTCTTCATAAACTTGGCTAGATGGACCTCCATCATTCTCCTCTCCTTTAAAGCTTTCATAATAGGCAGCCTCATCAACCGAATTGGAAATCATTATGTCTTCCTCATACTTGCTCAAATTACAAACATTGAAAGTGTTAAAAATCTTGTAAGTGTTTTGCAAGTCTACCTTATATGCATTTTGGTTGATTTTCTTGAGAATCGTGAACTGTCCCTCAATTGTAGGCATCAATTTGTTCTTCCTCTTGGATGGAAATCTTTCTTTCATCAAGTGTACCTAAACTAGGTCACCTTGCTTAAAGTCCACCAAAGTCTTCAACTTGGCTTGCTTCTTGTAGGCTTAATTCTTCTTCTCTATGTGAGTTTTAGCTTTAGCATGGAGCTTGACAATTTCCAAAGCTCTATCCTCGACCTTCACATTAAATGGATTACTAGAACTAGCCATGCTCAAATCAAGTGGAACAAGAGGATTAGCACCATAAACTAATTCAAAAGGTGTAAAATTTGTGGTCTTACTCTTTGAACTATTATAGGCAAATTCGACATGAGCAAGCAAGCTATCCCAATTCTTCACCTTTCCCTTCAATAAACTTCTCAAAATGTTGCTAAGACTTCGGTTCAACATTTCAATTTGGCCATCTGTTTAAGGGTGGAAAGCTGTGTTAAACTTTAAAGTAGTTCCTAGTCTAGCCCACAAATGTCTCCAAAAATGGCTCAAGAACTTTACAACTCTATCACTAATAATACTCCTAGGAATTCCATGAAGTTTTACAACAACACTTTCAAAGTACAAGTTCATTACATGAGATGCATCATTAGTTTTGTTACAAGCAATAAAATGAGTCATCTTTAAGAATCTATCTACTACAACCATAATGCTATCATGATTTCTCCTAGTTCTTGGTAAGCCAACAATAAAGTCAATACTTACATCTTCCTAAGGAGAATTAGGAACCGGCAATAGCATGTATGGACCGTGAGCTCTAGTTGTCATTTTGGATTGCTTGCAAGTATTGCAACCCTTAACCAACCAAGTGACTTCCTTCCACATCTTGGGCCAATATAAATTCTTACTAGCCCACTCATCAGTCTTGTCTCTTCCAAAGTGACCAGCTAAGCCTGCACCATGGACTTCTTTCAAGATAGCTTCTCTTAAAGAACAATTAGGAACGCAAAGAGCATCAAGTTTAAAAAGGTCACCATCATGAATGAAAAAATCCCTAAAAGCACCATCTTTGGTAACTCTCTCCCAAATCTCACCAAACTCACTATCTCCCTCATACAAGTTCCTAATGTCCTCAAAACCTATTACTTGAGCATGCATAGTACTAAGAACTTCATATCTCCTAGACAATGCATCAGCTACAACATTACTTAGACCATCCCTATACTTCACTACAAAATCAAAGGATTGCAAGTATTCAACTCATGATGTATGTCTTCTACTTAAATTAGATTGACTTTGCATGTATTTCAAAGCTTGATGGTCAGTATACAAGATGAAAGAATTTGCCAACAACTATGCACTCCAGTGTCTAAGTGCACAAACCAAAGCATAGAATTCAAGATCATAAGCAGAATATTTTCTCCTAGTATAATTTAGCTTTTCACTAAAGAATGCTATTGGCCTACCCTCTTGACTCAAAATAGCCCGTATTCCTACCCCACTAGCATCACACTCTAATTCAAAAGGCAAGCTGAAATTAGGCAAGGCTAAAATAGGAGTCCACTTAAATAAATCTTTTTTTTCATGCAATTTGTTATAGGACTTGTGATTGTACTAAAACCCTTGATGAACTGCCTATAGAAAGAACAAAACCTATGAAAACTCCTAACTTGATATAGATTGCTAGAAATTGGCCATTCTATAATTGCTTTCCCCTTAGCCGGATCTATACTAATCCCATCTTTTGACACTACATAACCCAAAAAACTAATGATGCTATCACAAAAATGATACTTCTCCACATTTGCATATAATGATTCATGGTCCAAAACCTCAAAGACAAGCCTCAAATGAATGCAATGCTCATGTAAACTAGTACTATAGATCAAAATGTCATCAAAGTAGACAACCACAAATTTGTTAAGAAATGGTTTAAGTACCTCATTCATCAACTTCTTGAAAGTGGAAGGTGAATTGGAAAGTCCCATGGGCATGACTAACCATTCATAGCGTCCTTACATTGTTTTGAACGTTGATTTCCATTCATTGCCGCCTTCTCTCACACGGATTTGGTGAAGTCCATTTGCAAGATCAAGCCTAATGAACACTGTAGCTCTATGTAATTGGTCTAGCATATCATCAAGTCTTAGAATAGAAAATCTGTATTGATGGTAATCTTGTTGGTGGCTCTTGAATTAATAACCATCCTCCATTTGCCATTTTTTTTAGGAACAACAAATGCAGGGACCATATATGGTGACACACTCTCTCTAATGAAACCTCTCTTTAACAACTCATCAACTTGCTTTTGCAATATCATTTCCTTTTGGGCTCATCCTATAGGAATGTTTATGGGGAATTTGGGCTCTAGCAGTGAAATTGATTTCATGTTGGATGGTTCTAAGAGGGGGCAAGTCGGTTGGAAGTGTTTTGGGAAAAACTCTCATAAACTCATTGATTAGAGATTGTACCTCACTAGGAATGAGGTGGCTCCGTTTGGGCTCATCATCTATGTCAATGGGAATGTAACTAGGCAACTCCTCTATGATAGAACTTTTCTCCTCATTGGAAAGCAATCCAATGGCTCCAACTTCTCCTTTGTTCCTCCTCTTTTCGGGCAGCAAAGGTTTAAGCAAAATCTTTTTACCACCATGGAACAATGTGTAAGTATTTGCTTTCCCTTGATGATGGACATCTTTATCAAACAACCAAGGCCTCCCAAGAAGTAAATGGCAAGTAGTTATAGCAATAACATGGCAAGAAACTTCATCTTCATATTTTTTTTGATAAATCAGAAAAAATTTTATACATAAATTAAAACGTTATGTACATGGCCATAACTATCGAATCAACGACCCATTGTTACCAAAATATTTACACGACCTAATTTCATACTATTTCCACACACCCAAACATCATATACAATTCTACCTTTTTTGCCAAGATATTTTGCCTAACTAATGCTCTATGTCATCATCTAGATTCTCCAGTAAACCCACAATTAATCCATCATCATAACAAGCACATTTTTACAGCACAACCTAAACTATCAGTCCAAGTCTGTATAAGAAGAGTAGCAGCTTAAGTATGCATTGTTTTATGTCAAGTTTGTGATCTGCATACATATCCACATTTCTAAGCACTTTCGGTTGCCATCCAAGTAGTTTGTACTATGTTGTTGTAAAAGAGCAGTCAGCTTTTGTCCATACTGCTTCAATTGAATCGCCCAGTCATGTCTTTTGAATTTCCTTATGCATTTATGAGGTTGAGGCCCTCCTAGATGAAATCTGAAAAAAGCTCCTGCACAAAATTGTTAGAAAAATACAACGATCCCATTCTTACCTTCTCTCGGTGTTTGAACGAAGATGTTCCATAACTTGAAAGATTACTTTGGCTTTGAGGCTTCCCACTTCCATGGCCTCATCTTTGAAGGTTCTAACATTCCTTTCACCCCATAGGTTATAGATGGTAACCAAAATGATAATGGCTAAAAGATTTGTGTTGCAGTTTCATTTGTTTTGTCGTTGATTGAGCCAAATGGGAATGGAGTAAAGGTTTGGGGAGTGGGGAAAGTTAAGCTGAAGGTGGTGAAGGCAATTGTCCCACACTGCTTTAGAGAAGGTACATTGAAAAAAAAGATGCTCTGTGGTCTCATTATTCGTTATACACAGGGAGCAATGGTTTAGTGTTTGTAGATATACAAGTTTATCCTAAGTTGGCAATTTTTTAAGGAATGCTAACCAAAAAATGAAGGAGCACCGGGGGCTATTGTTTTTACACCAGACTAGGTTGTGCCAAGGGACCTTCTACAAAGGGGGTCTCAGTAACTTGTAGGTTGAGGAATTTGTGTATTGTTTTGATGGGTTAGCTAACCATTCCAAACAATTAGGAGTAGAATAGTTTGGTAGGTAAGGTAGAGGCTCAAGATGTCCGAGTAGGATTATCTCTTGCCAACACCACTCATTAGGACGGATTATTACTGAAACTATAGTTTGTATAGGAAGGTCTGACCCCATAGATCACTCTTGGTGTGTATAGATTCTTTAACATTCCTCTAGGGTGCCAAGGATCCTGCCATAATAAAGTAGAGTGCCCCATTTCCTATCCTAACAAAGTATAGTGCCCATTTCCTATCCTAACTCTGAATTGGTTCCCTAATTTGTCCCTCGTTTGTAAGATCTTTCACCAACTCCAAGAGCTATTATAACTAGGAAGAACTGTCCCAATAGCAAATGGAATAAGGCACTTCTTTGTCACCTTAATCTCATGCTTTGAATCTAACCAAGTCAACTTGTATGAAGTGTCAAGAGGCTCTGTTTTAAGACCCAATTTATCAACCATTTCACTAACAACAGCATTCTCACATGCCCCACTATCTATCACAACTTCATACAACTTATTTCTTGTCAAACACCTAGAATGAAACAAAGATTTCCTCCTATAATTTTCTTTACTTTTTTTCATAATTCAAGACTCTCAACAAGATAAGCATTTCACCATCTAACACATTTGCATCATAAACAAGAGCATTTTCTTCATCATCCAAATCTAGTCGTGGCTCATCTTCAATAAAATCAGCATGATACAACTCATTCTTAATTTCCTTAATCTCTTGAGTGGTCATAACTTTTCTAGTAGGACACTCAGTTTGAAAAAGGCCATATCCTTAACATTTCAAGCATTTTATGTGTTTTTTGGATATACTTTTGTTAGATGGGGCAGATTGGGTGTTTCTTGGTGTGTATAGAGTGTTTTGAGCATTTGAAGTGGATTTAGGTGGTAGAGTGTAGGCCGGTTTAGATGGGGCAGAACTTGAGGCATTATGTTGACTTGTTTTAGATGGTGGAGTGTAATTTGATGGGTCTAAGGAATATCTAGGCATGGACTTGCTTGGACGGTTGTTTTTAAGGTAAGTTTCACTTTTCAAGGCTAATCTTTTCAACTCAAAGAGAGAATCATAAGAGTAGAAATTTACTATATCTTAGATTTCTTTTTCAAGCCCTTGAGAAATCGTACCATAATCATCTCCTCTGTTTCCTCTACTTCACACTTCATCAAGAATTCCTCAAACTCCATGGTGTATTGCTCCACAGTTTTGTTGTCTTGCTTTAGGCTCAACATTTGATCAATCAACTTTTGCCTATAGTGTGGAGGCAAAACTACAACGTCCATCTCCTCCTTCATCCGGTGCTATTGACTAATCCGTGGCCTACCTTCTCTAACTCTCTTCTTTTGTAAATTCTCCCACCAAAGGGCAATATACCCCTTTAGCCTCATAGCAACAAGCTTCAATTTCTTATCCTCACTCACTTCTCTTAATTCAAAGGCCCTCTCAATAGCATATACCCACTCAAGGTAAGCATTGGCATCAATCTTAACATAGAATTCTGGTAATTCAACTTTGAAATTGAAAAACTCTTCTTGCCTTTCACCATAGATTGGGGGTGGTAAATTCCTAGGTGCTACTCTCCCTACACCATGAAAAAGCCCTCTTCCTCTTCCTCTAATAGCTCCTCATGGCCTGCTAGTATTGGTTGGCCGTCCTCTCCAAATTCTTCATCAATTAAATCTTCTTCAATGGGATTTTGAGCCATCAAAGGAGATTTCAATACTAGAGTCTCCAAGGCCTCATTTTTGGCTTTGAGGGCCTCCATCTCTAGCCTTATCCTCTCAAATAAGGTTGCTAAGTCTTGTGGATTTCCGATAGACATAAATGAATGATTTTTGGGGGGTTTTTGAATCATTGGACATGGAAAGGGGTTGGGGAAATAAAAGGACCAGGATTTAGATGCTCTGATACCAAATGATGGCATGGTGGTTGCTGTTGTGCTTAGGGGTGATGGATGAAGTTTTGTAAAATCTAGAATTTCCCAAATACAAACAAACAGGCAGATTGTAAGGTGAATTTTGGACAAACGACTTAGAATTTGAAGGTGATTCTTGAGGAAAAATTGTAGAGTAGTATGTGGGATACAACTTTGATGAAGGAAGTTTTTCAATTGATCAATGGTTTAGAAGGTATGGTTGATTTAGTTCGGATGTGTCTGGACAGGCAACGGGTAGATTTACATAGGCAAATTTGAACACATTTTCTAGGCGATTGGTTGAAGCAAATAGGGTCAAATTATATGCCAAATTGAAGTTCGAGATGTGAACTACAATCTTGAAAAAGGAAGTTTTGTGAAAAGATGAATGGCTTAAAAGATACGAAATTTCTTGATTGGGTGGTTTCTAGGAAAAGGAAAAGGCTGAAATTGCGGGACCAGATAATTAGACAATTTTTCTAACTCATTTTTTGGGCTAACGGCTGAATAGAATTGGGTGGAATTATATGTCAAATTGAAGTTCAGAATGTGAACTACAACATTAGTGAAGGATATGATTTTTCTTGTGTTGGTCATTCTGGATTAGGAATCTGAGCAGATTTTCAGGAAATGATGAAAATAGGCTGATTTGATGAATTTGGGATGAAATGGAAGATTAGATGAATGAAAGGGAATGATGACGTGAATAAGGAAAGATAATTGAGTGTTTTTTGACTTCACACAAAACCTAATTGATAGTTTTTGGAAACTAACAAAACCCAAATGAAGATGATAACTTGCAAAAGCAAATCTCTCTCACAATTTGAATTTGATAATCTGACTTTCCTTTTGAGAGATTATACACATATATATATATGGGAAAAACGAAAATGAATGGCCTATTGGATGGCTACATGAACCTGCCTCTCAGCAGGTCATAAACACACATTTAACTCTCCTAAATAGGAAAGTTACATAACAAGAATTGAAGCTAAATAAGTCTGAATTAAAACCATCATAAAACCAACATAAAAAGAGTAATTAAATGTTTAATTATCTCACAACTTACCCGAATTTTACTAGGACTTGGGCTGAGCTTTTGGGCTTCAAATTAGGCTTGATGATCATCAAAAAGTGCAGCATAAGTTGGCCTTCTCAACTGAACAAGCACCGAGATTTTGGCCGTTAAAAATCACACATTTGTAAGTCCCAAAAGGCCTCAACAAGACTTATAGCTTTAGGATTAGATTAACATCTTCTTCCTCAAGCTTTTCATTAATTGAATCATTGTCACCTCCATCACTTGCACTAGAAGTAACCAGACTAAGGTCCATGTTGGCATTGTCTTCATAAACTTGGCTAGATGGACCTACATCTATTATGTGTAACTAAAAGCGTTTTTAATGTCTAGGTGTGATGAACCCTATTTGAGATATAATATGTTTTGATTCTTCTATCTAATCCAATTGTTTTGATTGTTCTATTATGTATTTAATTTATATTCCAATAGATCCATAATATTAGTTCATAATTTGATTTCATAGTATAAAGATTGAGAAATCATAAGCATAAATCGATCTACCATAATTGAAAGGAATGGATTGTAAACCTAGAGATAGGTCGACATAAATCCTCTGAGTTAGGTTCAAATATAATATGGAATTCACAAATCAGTAAAGCAATCCTATAAACTTTAACCTAAGTAATTTGGTTGATAAACTTAGGGTTATTTGTTAGTAGATTTGAGAGAGCTATTAGCATATGATTGGAATTTTCACAGTCTAATAGTCAATAAAATAATAAAATAATTACATAATCTTACCAAAAAATAAAATAATTACATAATAAAAGGTTAATTATTTAATTATTTTAGGGGGATTTATTACGTAGACACTAACTCATGATATTGATTATTTTTCTAAGTGATTTCTTTCGTTTTTGTGTTTAATATTCCTGCATATTTTATTTTAGTTGTTAAGTTTTATTTTCTTAATTAAAAATCAAAATTTAATCCATAGGCTAGATAATAGGAGAAAGGCAATTACTAGTAATCACTGTCTTTATAGGATCGACTCGTACTAGCTGATAATAACTATAGCTACTCTATGCATTTACAGATAATTCATAATTGACTAAATAAGTTTAGTTCAATCAAGAACATTAATCAACTCCTTAACTCTACAAAGGAAGCTCTCAAAGAATCTCAAACTGACCTCTAACTCAATCTTAATTGTCCTTATATTTAGAATCTTGAGAAGCTGGCTCTTTAAAACTATCTACAAGCTCTTAAATTTGATCACTTTCAAATGAAGCAAAGGTCTAAGATGCTTTGGCTTAATAAGGGTGATAAAAACTAATCTTTTTTCCATAGATTAATCATCTTAAGGAAGGCTACCTACATAACCGATCCCATGAAAAATAATTATATTCTTTTAAACACTCAAGAAGATCTCTTAAATGAATTTGTTGATTTCTTTTCTAAACCTCTAGGAACCCCAACCTCTTTATGATCGTTAATACACCTCATCAAGGAAATTATTCATGACCATTTATGTCTTCAAGAAATTGAATTTCTTTAGAGGAAGATGTTGATTTCTTTTCCAATTCTCTAGGAACCCCAACCTTTGTATACTCCTTAGTATGCTTTATTAAGGAAATTATTCAAAACCATTTGTCTTCTTAGGAAATTGACTTTCTTTTAAGCCTTTCATAATGGCAGATGTAGAAAGGACCACAAAATCCGTCAACCTTTTTAAATCTTTGGGCTCTGATGGTTTGAATGCTAATTTCATTCACAAAACTTAGTCACTTATTAAGAATTTACTCTCAAATGTTGTTTTTGAATTTTTCAGCTAAAGCAAAATGTTGAAGAAAGTAAATATATCTTTAACAACCTCACTCCTAAGGGTAAGGAGCAAAAACTCCTCGAAATACTCTCTCCCTATTAACTTGTTGAAACTTAATATACAAAATCATTTTAGAATTGATGGTTGGTAGACTTAAGTAAGTCCTAAATGTTCACATATACCCCTCTTAAGGAGCATACTTAGCAAGTAGATAAATCAAGGATAATATTATTCTAAGTCAGGAATTATTGAAGCATTATACCAGGAAGAGAAGTAGCAAAAAGTTGTTACCTCAAAATTGACTTTCAAAAAGCTTTTAATTTTATAGATTGGTCTTTTATTTGAAATTCCCTAAATGCTTAAGGATTCCCTGCAATGTTTATAGAATGGATTTCAGTAGTGCCTAGCAACATTTTCCTTTAATCTCTTAATGAATGATTCTCCATAAGGTATAATCAGAGGAGCTAGAGGACTTAGGTAGGGGGATCCATTCTCCTTGATCTTTTCTCTATTCAAATGGAAGTTTTTGCCAAACTCCTCAAAAGAGTTGTGGAAAGGAACAAAAAATTCAGATTCTATATTAAATATAAAAAGCTTAGGATTATAAGCCTTAACTTTGTTACTAATTTATTCTTATTCTATAAGGCTAATGTAGGTTTGATCTCTTCATTTGTAACTACTTTAAATGTGTTCAATAAGCTTTTGAGTTTATTCGTTAATAAAGGAAAAATTGATTGTATTTATATTTAAGTGTAGAAAAATAAGCAACTTGATTTTCGTCACTCACTAAATTTAAACACTTGCAAATTCCTTTGACATGCTTAGGTATACCCATCTCCTCCAACAACCCTTTATCAATAATTTCAAGCCATTATTAAAGAAAATTCATGATAGACTTAGTAACTAGAGCTACAAGAGCTTATCCATGGAGGGGAGAGATTAGCTTATTAATTATGTACCAAACTCTTTATATGTAGTATAATTAAATCCATTTACAGGCTTCTTAAAATGTTTCTTTAGTATTGATGTAAAGGAAAAGAAACTATAGTAAAAATCAAGTATTATAGGATCTATCAACCAAATAATCAAGGTGGATTAGGGGTCATCCTATTAAAAATCATAAATAAGGTCTTGATAGTTAAAAGAATATGGAGTCTTTTTAAAAATAAAAATGTTCTTTGGTCATATAGGTTAATGTGTACTACGTCAAATGCTGCAACTTCTTGTGCTTTACCATTCCTCACAATGCCTCCTTAATTATGAAACTTTTAATCAAGATCATGGATAAAATCAAGTTGGAATTATTTTATAAGATTGGTAATGGCTATAGATCCTCTTTCTAGTTTGACAATTGTCCCCATATGGACCTTTAGAAAGAGTGGTTGAGTTACCCCTTTAAAATCAATTTTCCATATCTATACCCTAGTATATTAGGTCCTCTCTGATCAAACCTCCATCTCTAACCTTCTACCACCTTCCAGTGTAGCCTCTTTTCTTCTCAACTTTAACATGATCCTTAGTAACATAATTTTCTAGAAATTAAACTCTTTAGATTAGCTTACAAATTCATCCTGCAAAAATCATTTTAGAATTCCATTCCCTAAAGATGCATCGTATAAGTTGGTATACAAAAAATATGGATTGACCCAAGCTTCCTTGACTCTATGGCTAATAGTTAGAGGAAGACTAAGCACTCATAACAAATTAACTAAATTTTTAACTATCCCAAATTAATGCACTCTTTATAAGCTAGATCAAAAGTCATTGTGTAAGATCATGTCCTCATATTAAGGGTTAGAATTTAGATTTCAATAATGGAGAGAATAGCCATGTGAGAGTTATAAAAAAAATTGTATTTCATACTCATGCATAATGTTAGCGTACATGCTTTTGAATTTGAATTTTTGCACCCATGGAAATAATTGTACATGCACTCATTGACATTATGGGTATATTGAATTGTAATGGGATAAGTTGAGAATTGTGGTTATAGTGAATAAGTTGAATGAAATGGAGTAGAAAAACTAGAAATAAAAATTGAAGTGTTGGATTTTAGTGAATGGAAGTCATCTGAGAAGTTACCGAGAATGAATAGTTAAGGGAGTCAAATTTTGATATGAAACTTCCATGAATAAACTATATTGATTTAGGCAGATTTTGACAAAGTTGTCTTCTAGAAAGTTGTAGTTTAGCTTTCTAGTTTTCCAACAGTATATAGTATGGAATTTTTTGATATCAGGGTCAAAAGTTATAATCCTTATAATTGGAGATGCTCAGGAGTATATGACGTATCGTCTGGTGAGGACGCATCATCTAGTGAGGATGCTTCGTCTGGTGAGGACACTTTATTTGATGAGGACGTATTGTCTAGTGAGGACGAATCGTCTGGTGAGGACGTATCATCTGGTGACGTCATATTGTCTGGTGATAAAATCTGGTCCATTGTTTATCTGATCCTTTCATCTGGTCTCATTTTTAACCCTAGAGATGGTAAAATTTGTCTTCAAGTTCTTTATGAAGGTTGTAGATCTTGAAGTCCTCTTTCAAACCAACTAAAGAACACCTAAATCTGATATTTTTAGGGAAAGTTATGACAATTTTGCTAATTTGTCTGACCTTATTGTCTAGTCCAATTCTAACCCTTTAGATGATAAAATCTCACTTCAAAGTCTCTATGAAAGATGTGGATATTGAAGTCCTATTTCGAACCCTTCAAGAATGACCTTAATCTAATATCCCTAGAGCAAGTTATGTCTTTTGTCCCGAAATAAGTTCAATATGGTTGAGGACATAATCTTGTTTGATTTCCTTCGGCCATAACTTTGTCATCCGACCTCCAAATGAAGTGATTCTTAGACCAATAGATTCCTAACGCATTTTTCTATCTCTCCAAAAAAAATGGTAGCATTATGAATAAAATTGAAAAATGTTGATCAAATGAAAGTGTGGAATCTGTTAGAATAGTGAAATAGGATTATTTTACTGAACACACTTCAATATTTTGATTATATTTGGATCTGTAGGATTCCAAATGAGATGATTTTTTTATTTAGAGTAAATTAGAGAAATATGGCTACAAATCATATAAAAAAATTTGAATAGTGATTCTATCTCTAAGATGTTCAATTTCTGGTTGGAAGTTGTATATAGTCTACTGTATTGGATAAGAGCAGTTCGAAAATGTTTGAAGTATATCTTCCAAATTACTGAACCAAATTGAGTGATTTTAGTGTCAATAGAAACATAAGACATAGGGGAACATATTTCTAGAAGAAAATGTTACAAAATGACTTCAGTATTAGGGTCAAAAAGAACATGTAAAGTTGACCTGAAATGATATTTTTATGGGAAAAATCTGAAAGTGAGTAAGGGGTTATGACTTGTGATTATAGTGGTTTTATTAAGTCATAAACTTAAGTATAAATCATACTTAAGTGAGTTTTAATAAAGGGAAGTGGATAAGTGGTTAAGAAATGGACAGATATCCAAGCTTTAAAGTTAAGTTTTAATAACCTTGAAAGACAAGCTGTTGTTCTTGTCTTTATCCTTCTTGAAGCTTCTTTCTCTAGTTTTTCTTAAACACAGAGTTTCTCATCAAATTTACACCATAATAAAATCTTGGTTTTCCCTTTTCATTACCATTTCCTCTTTGTTATTTCTTTCTTCTACCCTAAGAAAAACCGAACCCCCTGTCAACTTTCAAGTTGATGTATGTGGTTGCGTGAGGGATTAGGGTTCACGTGATTGCTGCAGATGTTGGAACTTCAAACAAGTAAGCTTGTTATGATTATGTGTTTTTGTATGAGCTGAAGCATGCATCGTGAGTTCACTACAAAATGGTTAGGAAACAGTGATAGTCATATTTGCTAAAAAGTGAGTGAGAAAATTGGGGTATGTCGTATTTGTTGATTTTCTATGGATTTGATGATCGAAATGTTATGAGATAGTGTTAAACTAGTTTTGGAGTTGAAAGATCAACTAAAATGTTTATGTGATGAGAACATAAAAATTTGGAGAAATGATTATGTGGACGCTCTGTTTATATATACACACACACACACACACACACACACACATAAGCTTTGGAGTGTTTTTAGAGTTGATTAAAAATGACTTTAGAATTGACAGACAAGTGTATGGTGATGTCCGAAGATGAGAATGAATGTTTTAAAATGAAAGTTTGAGGAAGAAATGAAGAAAATGAAAAAGTTGAAAAAAAAAAACAGAAAACTTGAAGAATATGTGAGTGTGATTTTCTATTTTTGATGATTGTGAAATATGGTAGATTTTGGTTTGGTTGTGATATGTTGAGTTGAAATGAAATAGGAATGAAGAG
>JANVCQ010000001.1:12681444-12695128 GCA_025531925.1 Erythroxylum plowmanianum
TGTGCATAAATAAATGCTTATAAATGTGTCATTATTAATGTGAGTGCAACGTGTGTTTTGCATAAATGGGTTGTGCACGTTAAAAGTCCACATTTAGGCGTTTCCAAAATTTGGATGCAAATGCTAATCTGGAGCATACTGTAAGTAGACCAAGATGGTCTCACTTCATTGTTTGTTTTGTTTGAATTTTGTATTAATTGACTATTGGGTGATGTTATGAATGTGATTGATTGTGTTGAATTCCAAACAGAAGGTCCGATGATTGTGAAATGTGAATGGGATATTGAAGTGTTGCTTGAATGTGAATGTGATGAGCTATGTGCTTTATAATATGATTGATTGAAAATATGAGATGTATTCCATATATGAATGCATGATCAGATAATGGGAGTTGTGATTAGACTAACCACCGATCAGAGCTTAATGCTCAAAGTGTGAAAAGAGTCTCGAGCTCAAAAAGTAGTTTAAAGCTTAAAGCTCAAAGTGTGAAAAGAGCCTCGAGCTTAGAAAGTGATTCAGTGATTCAGAGCTTAAAGCTCAAAGTGTGAAAAGAGCCTCGAGCTCAAAAAGTGATTCAGAGCTTAAAGCTCAAAGTGTTAAAAGAGCCTCGAGCTCATAAAGTGATTTAAAGCCTCAGGTTTAATGCTTAAAGAGCTCGGTATCTAATAAATACGGGACAGTTTAGGCGCTCATTCACAACAAAGTAATAAATGAAAAGTAGGTCTCATTCACATTGCATATGCATAATATGAATGATTAAATTACTCATTGAGTTAACAAAACTCATCCAAAATTTGCAAATATTTTTCAGGATTAGAAAGATACCCCGTTAGGCAAACGAGAGTATCCTTACAACATATAAGTGAGGGATAGAGATCGGGATCAATTTGCGTCTACATTGTATTTCTTTATTTTTGTACTGAATTATATATTTCGCAACTTTTGTATTGAATAATGTATTCTGAAATGTTTTGCACAATGTGTATTTGAACTATGTTGTAACGGAAAGACATTATGTCTAAAATGTTTTGTATTTGTGAATGGGCCTTAATGGCTATTGAAAGTTTTGTTGATTATATTGTTATGATTGAAAAAGTTTATGAATAAAGTGGGCCCGATTTGGTTATGGGTTTCCGCATATTATGTTTGTGGTTTTAAAAAAATTATACCGATTTTTGAATGATTGAGTGCTCCAGCATGCCACCCTCGTGGGGCATGGACTCGGATATCCCGCAAGATGTCAGGTACGTGTCTTGCGAGAGTCGGGGTGTTACACATTGGATCACCTATTTTTCAAATATGACTATCCTAAGTATATTTGGAAGGAAATCCTTTAACTATGTAGCTTAGAAAGCCCTCTTGAGAACGAGACTGCTATGACAGAGTGGAGCATCCAAGCTAAACATAGGATGAAGGGGATAAATGCCTTAAGTTACTTAATTACTAGCATTTAGGGAAAAAAAATAGAAGAATTTTTTAAAGCCTCACATAAGGGTAACTTTATCAAAGATCTTGGTAGGAACATAAGGCTTCACCTTCTTCTTTATAAAGACAAAAACATATGCAATGCTATTTTAAGCACTAAGTGGAAGCTTCATTAATCTTTAATTCTCCACATTAGTTACACTTTGACCTATTCTGGTTTTATATTGACGCTCTAGGATATGGCTTTTACATTCCAAGTTATGTACATTTTGTACTCTATATATTGATGCCTTTTGAGGCTTAATACATTCACATTTTTTTTAAAAAATTTGAATATACATATATTCATTTATATAATTTTAAAAATTAAATCTCTTCATCATTTTTAATATATTGGTGTTAAAAATATACATGGATTCATATTATTTATTAAAATTTAACATATTATAAAAATATAATATTACAAAAAATACCTTTATATATTTATAAGAAAGTTATGATTTTTACTAATAGATATATAACATGATAAGATTATTATATATGTTTTTTTTTACATATATGTATTATAAAAGGTGAATTTAAATTTAAGCTTACAAAATATTAAAATTTTATTATTATATTTAAAATGTGACATAAAGTAAGAGAATTCATATTCATATATAAGAAGCGCAATTGATTTTTTTAAAAACATTATTTGATGCGCTCAACGCATATTATTGATATCAAAAGAAAAAAGTCATATAAAAAAGAGGAGGGCATACCCCCCATTCAAAACCAGGCATAGAATTAGCTGTCCTAGCTATATTATGAGCAACTTGATTCGCTGGCTTTCTAAAAAAAGTAGAAGAAATAAACTGATACTTGTTAAGTAGAGCTTTACAATCCTAAATAATCATTGAAAAATAAGAAGAAAATATATGTGTAGATGTCAAAAATTGAGTAATTCTCTGATAATCAGTTTCCACACATATTAGGAAAAAAGATAATGTCTTGATCCAACTTAAAGCTTCCCGAAATCATAGAGTTTCGCCGATTTGTGGATCTCGCCATCCCAGTAAAGTCATTAATTTTCTAACACAATTTTGTCCTTGAGAGTTACCAATTATCATGCCTATTCCATAAAGACCAAGCTACCCAACTGGATTGAGAATGTTGGTTTTGTCTTGTTGATAGTTTGTTCTTTGTCTGTGCTACTTTCCATTCAAGCAGAGTTGTTCTGGTTCGACTGATAATGAAAGATTTATGATGGAGTTTCTATTGCCACATGACTTCATTATGGTGAGTCCATAAACTCCAAGTAATCATGAAAACCTCTTCCTTCTGTGTATTTATGAAAGAAGCAATAACCACAACAAGCCATTCATGCAAGGATATAATAGAATTTCAGTTCACAGAAGATAACGGCCCAACAGATTGAGCAAACTCACAGTGATAAAAGACATGTTGTGCAGTTTTTGTCGATGTACCACAAAGAGGGCAAGTATCATCTAAATCGATATGTCTCCTTTGTAATTTTGCTCTATATGAGAGAGCATTCTTTAAAATATGCCAAAGAAGGATTTTCACTTTACCCGGAACCTAAACCTGTCAAAGTTTTCCTATGGAAAATCAGTCATAATGAACTATGCGTTAACACTCTCCGTACCAAGCCTATAATCTTCTTTTACCTGATATTTTCCTTTTTTGTTTATGGTCCATATCCAATCATCCTTGACTTTCGAAAAACCTAAAGGAATCTATAAAATGAGTTCTGCATCTCGTGGAATGAAAGAATTCCAAATCAAAGATTCATTCCAATGATGATTCACCATGAGATTAGCTACTTTATTTAGGTTTAAATTCTCCATGAAATCTGTCTGAATATGTGGATCTGTATCATCTATTAACTAGGAATGCCGCCATATATTAATGGTCTACCCATCTCCAACACATCTTCGACATTCCTGAATTAAGATAGATCTTGCCTGACATATACTTCTCCATATTTGGCTTGGATTGTTACCTATGTCTGCTATAAAGAGGTTAGTATTAGGGAAGTATCTGCATTTCATAATCTTTGCAGCAATAGAATTAGGATATTTAATCAAACGCCACCCTTGCTTTGCCAATAAAGCAAGATTAAATTGTCTTAAGTCATGGTATCCTAAACCCCCATGAATTTTTGGAATTGCCATACGCTTCCACCGAAGCCATCTTATGCCATTATTCTCTATACCTCCATTATGCCAAAAGAAGTCATTCATTAAATTTTCCAAATCCTTACAAGTATCTATGGGCAGCAAGAAAAGGGACATGATGTAGTTCGGCATAACTTGTGCCATAGTTCTCAACAATACACCTTTACCCACTTTTGATAATACTTTAGATTTCCAACCATGCAATATCTTTGTTAATTTCTCCATCACATAGTGAAACATATGACTTTTACCTTGACCAATAACAGAAAGCATCTCCAAGTAGTTACTGTGACTATTTATCTCCTTAACCCCTAAGATTTGACATACAAAATTCCTCATTGCATTCTCAATATTAGGAGTAAAAGAAACTCCTGATTTAGAGAGGTTGACTTGTTGCCCCGATGCTATCTCATATAGTCTTAAGCAATTCTTCAATTGTAAAGCCTCCTCCCATGTAGCTTGAGTAAAGAAAATAGCATCATCCGCGAAAAACAGATGAGATACTGGAATGGCACCCCTTGCAACCAAAGCCATGAATGCGACCTTGTGCCAGAAATTTAGACAGAATAGCAGATAAACCTTCTGCTAAAAGGATAAATAAGTATGGAGATAGCGAATCTCCTTGTCTTAAGCCCCTACCAAGAATTAAAGGACTATGCTCTTCATTACCATGAACAAAATAATATGAGACCAAAGTAACCACCATTATAATCTTGTTAACCCATGCCTCATCAAAACCCATTTTCAGCATAATCAATCTCAAATATTCCCATTCAATTCTATCATAAGCCTTACTCATATTGGTTTTGAGAGCAAAAAAGCCTAATCGACCCTAAGTTTTCCTTTTGAGGGAATGAAACAATTCATAAGCCACTATAATATTATCTGTGATTAAATGATTAGGGATAAGAGCACTCTGTGTATTAAAAATAATCTGAGGTAGAACTTGTTTTAATCTGTTGGCCAGTGCTTCACAGACAATTCTATCAGCGATGTTACTCAACAAGATGGGGGTAAGTCAGCTACTGTTTTTGGAGTCGTCTTTTTTGGGATAAGGATAACATTAGTCCGATTCATGCTAGGCATGAAAGCATCTCCATTTAAACTTTTTAGGCATTCTTGTGCAACATCTATACCTATTATGTCCTAATATGTCTGAAAGAATTTCGGGTTGATCTGGGTGCATCGAGAATAAAGCTTGATGAACTTCCTCTACTATATACAGAGCCAATAATAACTCATTATGTAGGGCAATTACCTTACAATCCACGTGATGCAAAATTGGGCTTGTATCTCAGTTTGAAGTTGTGAATAATTTTTTATAATAATCCACAATCATGGTTGGCAATGCTAAGTCCCAGTCAATCCACTCTCCATTACTATTCTTGAGTTTAGAGATGAAGTTCTTTTTGTGCTTATGAGAAGCCATCACATGGAAGAATTTTGAATTGGAATTACCCTCTGCTAACTAATGCTGATTTGCCCACTGTTTCTAGTACAATTCATTTTGTAACAATAATTCGCTATATTGATGTTCCGTATCTTACAGTAACTCCATATTTAGCGTCGATTGTCGTCGAAAAAAGCCATATGATGTTTCACCGCTTGAAGTCGATTATGGAATTCTTGATGATGAGATTGCACCCACGTTTGTAAGATTTGAGAACAAGAAGCTAAATGTTCCTGAAGAGAAGTAAAAGTACCTTCTATCTGTCCCCTGTTTACAGTCCACCTCTAGAGTCCATGCATTTTTGAAGTGAAACCTTTTCTGGACATATTTCTTCAATCGAATGCCTAATGATAGAAATAGCGGGAGGTGATCAGAGGACTCTGTTTGCAAAACAAAAACTTTGGCCATCGAAAAAATTGAAGACCATGAAGTCGTCCCCACTGCGCAATCCAGTGTTTCCCTCATAACGATAGAATCTTCTCTCTAGTTCTCCCAAGTGAAAGGGGAACCCTCAAAGCCCAAATCGTGCAATTGGCAATCAAATAAAGCTTGTTGAAATCCCTCTATTAAAGCTCTAAGGTGTGAGCAATTACCTTGTTTTTCTTATAGAAACATGATATCATTGAAGTTGCCTATGACACACCAAGGTAGGTTTGAATGAGATTGGAGAGATCGAAGCAAGTCCCATACTTGTCTCCGATTATTTTGCTTAGGGAAACCATAAAATCCCGTTAAACGCCACCGTTTTATTCCCTCAATAAATACCTCAACGTCAATGTGGTGTCGTGAATAGCTGATCAAATGGGCCATTTTCTTTTCTTTCCATAGCAGTTCTAAACCTCCACTTATACCAACTAGATCGACAACAAAAATACCCGCAAAGCCCAAAACTATTTTAATTCGTAAAAGTTTTTCTTTGTTAATTTTAGTTTCCATAAGGAAAATAAAATTAGGTTTCTTTTCAGACACAAGGTCCTTTAAGGCTCGAATTGTGCATGGGTTCCCAAGCCCTTGGTAGTTCCAACTCAGTGTACTTATGGCTCGTAGTGGGTCTGGAAACCAAAGTCCACCATATTCAAGTTTTTTGACTTAATTTGAAGAATGTTCGGGATTACCTCCTCATCCATAAGCTCATTTTCAGACTCCAATTCTTCTTGTAAATGTCTTCATTTGGGGTCAACTATTATAATTGTATCCGTTATCGTATGTAGTGAGGATGCTACATTCACAGGATTTGCTATTTTCAAAATATTTGATGCCCATAATTAATCTTTGATCCACTGCTTACCTTATCATCTACGTGTATATTTGGAAGTTGAATCCCTTGAAACTTGGCTTTATTAGTGGTGTTTCCTAACTCAATGGGAATCATCTAATTCTATTTAAACACCGTTGGAATATCTGAAGATCCGTCACCCATTTCTGGCGTAAGATCTTTCTCCGACCGCAGCTATTTAGCTCCAACTTGGGTTATTTTCCTAGAATCAGCTTTTAACCATGATCCATGGGCAAACTTTTCTCAGGGAATTTTTGGATGTTCATAGAGGAGATGACAAAAGCGATCTGTGTGGCCAACTATACCACAAAAGTAGCAAAATGTATTTAGTTGTTCGTACTTAAAATCCAAACATGCATTCTTCCCTTGTGGTCTCTTCACAAACAATTTTCTTTTTAGTGGCTTTCGAATATCAATGGCCACTCTAATATGCATAAAATCACGCCATATACGTAAGTAGTTACATGGGTCTGATTTAATATATTCTCCAATATAGTTTCCACCATCGCCGACGACTCTCCCAAACATAAAACCATTAGGAACGTTATGGATTTAAACCCATAATTCCAGTTTCACCATCTCTACTTGACGAGGATTCTCATGAGGTTGTAACTTATGTAACAGAAGTGAGATCTGTTGATAATTCCAGGGACCATCCTTGAGTACTCGCTCCATGTCGAGGTGATGGAAAAATTGAAACATGAAGACGTTGTTGCCGAGTTCTTTTATCATAAGGCCTTTGATAGGACTCCATACATTCGATATAATCTACTTGAAAATCATAAAGTTTATCGTTTTTTTTGTTACCGATCTTCCTACCATGTAGTGTTGCCAATCTGTCCCTTGTACACCCTGGTCACCCATAGCTGATCCATCAGCGTATTCTAATATACCCTCTTCCTCTTCCACGTTTAAACGGTGGTAAATCTCATTCACCAATCAATCTTACTCAGTTTCCATAGCCATAAGAATAATCGAAAGGAGGGTGAATAGGGAATAAAGCAAAGCAAGCAAAGAAAGATGTGATTTGTTATGCAAAGGAAGGACGAAACTTGTTATCTAGGAATAAGAGAGAGAAAGTCTCGACATAGCGAGACAGAAGGTCATTGATGAAGCGTAATTGATTTCAAATACTGCTTTTAATATTTGTTAGGTTGTTATGGTAATTTTCTACATTCATACATTATTAGAAGCCTACAACACTTTTTAAAGTAGGTATTTTGAGTTTGCACTACAAGACTTTTAAACTATTTTACATGCAATTAATAGTTATACATAAAATTTTAATTAATTTTTATTTTTCTCACATTTAGAAATACTATTTTGCATTCAATAACTAAAAAAAAGTATGAAAAATCTTTTTTATTTATGTGTAAAAGAGTAATAATTTAAATTGTATTTTTCGATATATCATATCAATTATTAGATAATTCTTAATAGTTTTATATTTATAATAATTATTGTAAAATAATTAATATTGATTTAGTTTCTTTTAATTTATCAAGAAATGTACATGTAAAGTTGATATGAAAATTTGAGGTTTTTACAACTTATCAAGTATGCAAATTATTAAATAAGTGAAAAGAAAAGAGTGTTTAATTAGAAATTTGTTAGTTTTATTTAAAATTTTTATTTTAATTTCAACGTGCAAATAACTAGCTTACTTAGGAATTTTATGGTAAGTTAAGGTATATTATCAAAATAGTTTACATTCATAATATATAAAGTTAATTTAAACTTAATTATATGCAAGTATTATAACTTTTTCCCAGGCTATAACTATATAATATAGAATTAATGTTTTGTATATAAAATTATAAAATGTCAAAAATATTATTTATTGTAAAAATTTTAAATTTATTTTAAAATATCAAATTTACTAATTCGATGTAATGATTAAAAAACTCAATCGGCTCAGTCGGTATAATAATAAAAACCTTTAACTACAAACTTTTCGATTTTGTTTTTATCTTTTTGATTTAATTATTTTAATAACTCTTCTTGTTAAAAATAGACTACTTTATTAATTAATTGGTTAATTTTTGTAAATTAATAAATTTTTATTTAGTAATATCTTTTCAATTAAACATTAAAATTTTAGATAGATAAGGACAATATTTTCAATCATATTTTAAATTTTATTTAATCTTTAATCAATTTTATGATAATCTGATATCAGTTAAACTTTTTAAACATTAAACCTTTTGTTTTATTAGTTTAACTTCTAGTCTGGTTTATAAAATATTGATTTGATATAAATTTTTATAATAATTAATAGGAAATTATTTTAAATAAAATATAACTAAAGTAACATTTATTAGTTTATAGATATTTATATAAATAAAAATATATTCTGTAATAAATTATATCAGTTTAAATAAAAATATAAATTAAAAAAAAAGGACAAACTTTAGTTCTACTTATAATAATATAAAGTTAACAATAAATTCACTGTGAATTCTAAAAAAAAAAAATCAATGTGACGTTATCGCATACGCTAAGCAACCTTAAACGACAAATTGACTACTGTAGCTGAACGTGGACAAAAGATGCTGACAGACACAGTGGCAAGACAGCATCTTTAACTGATACTGCACAGATTCAACTTATTTAGCAGTTTCCTAGTCTCCTTCAGTTTCACGGACCCAATAGAGTAATTCTCAACCAGGTGCGCTTCCCTACGTATATCTACTAAAGTACCGAATTCATTGCTTTTACATGATTCTAATATCTGGGTTACTCTTTGTCCATTTTAATCTTCATCGGTATCCCTTGTTCATAATCAGATTGCTGTTAATATTCAAGACTTGAATAAGTGCTGTCTTACTGGGTGATGGGATTCTCTACGGCGTTTGTTCAAAGATAAGAGTCTTTGGAGTTACTAATGCTGTTTGTCAAGTAACATGTTCAGGATCTTGGTCTAGGAAAAGAGCATATAAAAAGTACAAACCGGGATTTATATTATTGGTTGATCTTATCCGATGTCAGTATGATGATAGATTATGTGTGGCTTTTACGAAAAAACTGGGTCCTTTTTGTTGTGTTCTGGGTACTTTGTTAATGACACTTTAGGTACCAGATTCTTGCAGTGTGTTAAAACAATTTATAGGATTAGTCATGTATTTCCTGGGGACACCTTTGGTATGATTGTTTGTAGAACTACAACCAATAAAATCATCTCACCTGCTAAATTCCCTATATTAATGTCTAAACACGAGTTGATTCTAAGAGCTTTCATCTGCATGCGCTATTTGTCCAAAATTTTAGTAGAACTCTCAGAAACTTCACTTTGGGTTGTCATTAATTAATTGGCATTGATGATCCAGTATAAATGACAACTGAACCAGTAAATGTGAATGAGTTTCAAGGATTGGCAAGGCAAGCCCTTCCAAAGATGTATTACGATTTCTTTGCTGGAGGAGCTGAGGACCAGCACACACTAAAAGAGAATATGGAAGCATTTCGTAGGATCACGTAAGGGTTTAAACCTTAAATGATGTTTCTGACTAAATGTATGACTTATCATTGATTGTTGACTTTTCCTATTTCAGATTTAGGCCAAGAGTTCTTGTTGATGTCAGCAAAATAGATATGTCCTGTAACATCTTGGGTTACAGGATTTCAGCACCAGTAATGATTGCTCCGACTTCTCTGCATAAATTGGCTCACCCTGAAGGTCTAATCACCTTAAACAAAGCACCTATTTCTATATTTTGACTCCCCTTTTCATCTGCTCTTTGTATTGGTTCCAGGTGAGATTGCCACTGCCAGAGCTGCTGCTGCATGTAACACAATTATGGTATACTGATAACGAAGTTTGAAACTCAATTATCTTCAAGAATAGACCTACTGATCTTAATCCCATTTAGATTTTATCCTACATGTCTACCTGCACCGTGGAGGAAGTTGCTTCCAGCTGCAATGCTATTCGGTTCTTTCAATTATATGTATATCCTTTCAACAGATCATTTGATTTGTTTTTCAGATAGCACTTGTAGCATAAGCAACTTTCTTTCTTCCATCTATCCTTTTGCAACAGGTGTACAAGAGGCGAGATATATCAGCTCTGCTTGTGCAGAGAGCAGAAAGAAATGGGTATAAAGCAATTGTTCTAACCGTTGATACTCCAAGACTTGGTCGAAGGGAAGCTGACATAAAGAATAAGTGAGAACAATTTCTCCTTCTTTTTCTTCTTTCTACCCCTAAAATGTTAACACTACTTTCTCAGTTTCTCTTTGGCATTTAGTTTGGGCTGCTAGATATATACAATTGACTTGGCACAAGATCTGGATTTGAACATCAAAATGTTGTGCCAATCAACAGAATGCTTGTTATCCTTAATATAGATTGAAGTCTCCATATCAATTTCATGCTTGTTACATTGGATCTCTGCAGAATGGTTGCACCTCAATTGAAGAATTTCGAGGGCTTGATATCAACTGAACTTGACTCTGTGGGTGGAATTATCCTTTCAGCTATTGCATGCAAATTTGAAGCATTATAGTCAGGGATGCTTCATTTATTTTCTTGCAATTACCATGTTTCTAATAGTGTACTAGACCTCATATGATAATTGATCAAAACAAGAAAACTGTTGTACCTCATATGATAGTTGATTAAAACAAGAAAACTGTTAACATCCCAGCCTTGCATTCGACAAATTAAATTGCTACACTTTTTTTTTTTTCTGGAATCTTTAGATTACTGGTAGAATTTAATGTCATTCCTTATTTGTCACAAGAATGATAACTTTTCAAAATGTAACTTTCGGTATTTGTTCCATCAATTGAATTCTTTCGGACTTTTTGTTAATACTTCCTTCTTACTTCGAGAATAATGTGAACTGCCTTTCATATGGGTGCTCAACTCTACCAATATCATTGTATTAAATTTCATGATTTTTTTATGTTAATTATTATCTCCTTTAGCAAGCTTTAAATAACAAAAATTGTGACTGTTGTGTTGAGATTGTAATTTTAACTTTGGCAGAACGAAGGTTCCAACATTGAGCTTTTTGCCAAGGAGACCTTTGATGCTTCTTTTTCTTGGAAGGTCAGTTAATTCATTGATTTTTGGGGAAATATGTGCAGAAGGATACACACCTAAAGCTGTAATTGTCACTTCTCACATTTTTAAACTGAAGATACCTAGATACTTAACAACTGTATGTTTATTACTAGTTTTTGACTTGACGTGAAGTTTGATGACAAGGGTATTACCTGGATAGCTTGTGTATATGATACTTCTCATTATTTTTATTCATCATCTCATCATTTGCAGGACATAGAATGGCTAAAATCAGTTACAAATTTGCCCCTTCTTGTAAAGGGCATACTCACTCCTGAAGATGGTAAGATTGGTCCACCATTAATCAATTTGCATCAGTACATTCTTTTCTCTTTGAAATATACCATACAAAACTTTGACTTAGCCACCATTTGTCTCTATTTTCCAAAGTTCAAAAACCAAAATATCTGATGCTTTAATCAACAGTTTAAAACTTTTTGCAGTGTAATGGAGAATAAAAACCAGAATATCTTTGATTGTGCTAAATTTTGAAGTTGCAAGATTCCAAACAGGAAACTTTGTGTTAACTAATTAGGTTCTGAGTGGGTCTCACACTCTTAGCTACTAACTTGTATTGCCTAGCATTCTCATAGTTATTTTTGCTCAAAATTTGATTTACCTGAATTGACAGCACTAAAAGCCATGGAAGTAGGAGTTGCTGGGATCATTGTTTCCAACCACGGAGCTCGCCAGCTAGATTATAGTCCAGCCACTATTGAGGTTCTGGAAGAGGTAACTGCATAATAGTTTTGTCTTTATGCCCATTGAACAGGATATCAGTGAGACAGTGCTGTCAACATGTTTCATACTTCAATTGTTATGAACAGAATTTTCAGACAAGTTTCTAATTAGAGTGAGAGATCATGTATCAAGAACCATCCTTCTAAAAACAAGATACTTCATTAACACCTTGCTGGGGAGTCCATGTAGAAGTGGTGACCCTTTCTCATTTGTGTAGGAAACAACGATGGCTAGCCTTTAGGAAAAGTTATTTGAGAAGTGATATTGTTGAAGAGAGCATTCTTGTCTACTGCCTTGCAGGTGGTTCAAGCTGTAGGAGGAAAAGTCCCTGTACTAGTCGATGGAGGAATCAGGCGGGGTACGGATGTTTTCAAGGCCTTAGCACTTGGTGCACAAGCTGTTCTTGTAAGCCTCCGATCACCCTACTATTCTAGTCCAACCGCTAACTTTTGTTTTCTGCTAATTGGCATATACGTTGATACAGGTTGGAAGGCCAGTTGTCTTTGGCCTGGCCTCAAAAGGGGAAGATGGGGTGAGACGGGTGATAGAAATGCTAAAAGATGAGCTTGAGCTTACTATGGCCCTTTCGGGCTGCTCGAATGTTAAGGACATTTCGAGGAGCCATGTCAAGACTGATCGTGACAGACTTCAATCAATGCTATAACAAGTGTTCGGCTGTCTGCCAATCAAGTGCAGCAAACAATAAAAATGCAAATTTGGATATTTTCGAGTCCTTAAAATTTGCGAATGGCATTCGCTTAGAATCTGTAACTTCATTGAACAGATTAGCATAATCTGGTTGGAACATATGGAATTGGCAATCTATAAATTAACTAGTTTGATTACCAGGAAAACTTTTTTAGTCGACATTTACCATATAAAATGATCCCTGAGCAGAACCAACAAGTCAGAATGTGTCTCAGATCTAAGGGGACCGACAGATGCGGAGGTGCCTATTAATTAATTTACTGAAAGAGGAATTGCGATCCTCTTGGCTGATGAACTTTCATCATTTACTTAATAGACCCTTAACTCACATAGAATATGGCGCATGCTTATTTCTCAAGCTCGGCTACACAAGGTGTTTTGACAACCCGTGGCATTTCAATTTCATGGGAAAAAATTCGTGAGAACGAGCTAGCTAAGACCAAAAGTATTTTTGTCAGTTGTCTATGCATTGCTGCTAACTGTGCCTGTTTTTTTGCCACGCCTTGTAGCTCCATTGGAGAACTTTTGGATATGCGGGGACTAGCAAGATAAGCCCCCCTGCATTACCAACACAACACCGGCATTGAACTCAACTGCGGCCTCATTTGCTGCTTTGTGACTGCATCTAATTGTAGTGGAGGTCTCTCATATGATTGTATCCGCTTTTCATGAATGACTATTGGTCGGGTCGGCCCTACTAGGCCCGGACCCAGTCAAAACGACCCGTGGGCCGATCGGTCTATTCTTCAAAGGTCAGTCTCACGCCTAATGATTATGTCAAGCCCAAGCCCGATCCACGCTCTCCTCAGCCCATCTGCATGTAAGAGACTCCCATGCAAA
>JANVCQ010000001.1:12735345-12745782 GCA_025531925.1 Erythroxylum plowmanianum
CATGACTAAGTCACCTCAATTTCTCGTTTAATGTCAGATTAAAATTCACAAATCTGAGAAAAGTTCGGGGTCCAACATCAACTATTAAAACTCTAATCTTTAAAGTAAGGTAATCGTTAAACTCGACAATATGAATGGCATAAATATGCAGATACTTAATATTTGAAATCTGCTCTAAACTATGAAAAGATTGAATCTTTATGTACTTCTCAGATTACCTAATCCAAATCACCATTGACTTGTAAAATTTTTGCACCTTCTTGAATGCCTTATCACCCCATGAACCATTAATCAAATAATTAGGATAATCATCATGTTCCCACATATTTAAAGGATCAAAATGAACTAAGTAATGGCACCGCCTTAAACAAATAGAATAACATAATCTTCATGAATATTTGAAAGAGCCCTAAGATTAGGCTCAACCTTTTGAACAATTGAAAGAAACTCTTTTCCTTTGTGACTTATTTCCATGACATTAATGTCTGATTTGTACCAATCATAGAGCTCTTTTTGAACTTTTTAATAACGTAGGCATGTAAGTAACGGGACTTGGCATAAAGTCAAACATACAATTTAGTATTTAAAGTTTGAGCTTGGATTATTGTTCTAAGGTTATTGATATAGAGTTGCATATGATGGAAAAAGGCATTAATCCTTGCAATGAAATGTTAGACGAAAACTATGTTGACGATGGAGTTGGGTTTAGAGATGTTACTACAATTAGTTAATTTTTACCAAAGTTTTACCAAAGGTAACATTAGGTGTCAAATTAGACTTTTTGAGAAATATTATGGGTGATTTTCACCTTCGGCCTTTATATTTTTACTTTGGTTCTCATTGTTCTTCATTAGTTATTATTTTTCTCCTGCTGACAAACACTTATAATTAATCATTCCTAATTTGATACATTATGAAATAAGTATTGTCAACCTCATATTCTTTTGTATGTATGTTTTTGTAAAAATCCTATATTATAAAAAATATGATCTTAACAATTTTTTGTTTTTGTACTAATATTTAGGTTATTATTTTGCATAATTTCTTTCAAATCCCCATCATCAACTTGTACAATATTCAACTCCAATGCTTAGAGCATGGTTTGATACTATAAGTTAAATGCTCCATTAAATATTTCATAAAGTGGTTACAATATAAGGAAGAAATTTTATTAACGTTTCAATTAACTAGTGCCTATTGAATGTTATTTGTATATGAAATGAAGAAACTTATGTTTTATATAAAATGGTTGAATTGATCTGCTTGTAGGTTAGGAGAGGTAAATTTTTTCAAATGGTTTGGTAAAAAAAATCTTAAAAGAACTATTGACATTATTTATAAGTTGAGAAAATAAGTAGCTCTTTTGAAGAAGAAGGTTAAAACAAGTACATCTGAAATTGATTTCAAGTATGAAATCAATGCAACTAAATCATTATTGATAGCATCAAATATGAAGCAAGTAGAGAAAACTAAGGAGACTGGAGAGCAAATAAAGCATATTAAAGAGGACATTAATATGTTGGCCAAACAAAAAAAACTAAGTTTATGTTATTGAATATTATTGCAGGAATCATTTTACTTTTGATGGCTATAATTTTCACAAGTGATAGTATGAACATGGTATAAATTTTATTGAATTCCTATTTCAGTGGAATTTCAATTGAAAAACATGTAACTAAATTGTTAGATTATGGTCACTTATATTGATATTGTTTGGTGTTATGAATGACAGATCAGTGATAGAAATACATACTTTTAATATTACTAAGTGGTAAAAGCAAATGATTCATGTATAATCAAGTAACTGACAATCTATAATATATTAAAAACAGATGATAGATCCAAGCAAATGCATTTGTTATAGGATCATATAATTAACATCCACAAAATATATATTATTAAGGGGAAATTAAAATAATTTTTAATCCATATATTATTAGTTGTCAAAAGATAAGTGAAATAGTTTAAGTTTAACCTCTCAAAAAAAATTTTCCATTATATGTAAGTCAGTAGCTTAATAATATGTGTAATCATATTTATTGTGATTGATTATGGTTCACATCGCACTATTGATGCATACTAGACTAGGAAACTTGTATTGTGATGAATGTCCACTTTTTACTAATAATACTCTTCTTTTCTTTTCTTTACCTTATAAATATTTTTAAATTATGCTTGATTTTTCTTTGAACTGGATCAAAATCTCCATATTTCTTTAAGAGCATATGAAGAGCCATCAAACTGCCATCAATTAAGTAATTATTTTATTGTGTATATTTATTCCTAAAAGCATGAATAAATATCATTTATTGACTAGGTATAGTAGTATCTTCTCTACTTCTCTACTATTGACACCAACAACCTATATTAATCAAAAGATGCAACACTCCAATGGAAGATATTCAAAACACATATTTGAAGAATTTTTAAACTAGAACAACATTGCATTTCATATATTTATGAAGATGCCTCAGTTGTAGATTTTGAACATCAAGAATGACCTCAATTGTGATTTCAAACAAAATATGTCAAATTAAAAGTCACTCACATTCTATTCATATACATACTTAAAAATATTAGTAATTTTAAAATAAAAGTTTCACATTTGCAAATAGTTCATCAAATATTCCTTGTAGGGTTCACATTTTGATTTGTTCTCAACCTAATTTGACTTAAAATTTAAAAAAAAATAAAGCTCATGTTAATCAGGTTTTGGACTATGCACTAGCTTGTGAGGGCCATTTGTACCTAATTGGAACTAGTTATGGCTAAAATAACATCATTTTATTAGGTTTTAATAAAACAACGTTATTTTGTTCATGGATAAAAAATTGAGCCTAAAATGATTAACCAAAATGATGTCAATTTGTTTCAAATTTGGTCAAGTTTCAAGCATATCGAGCTTATTGAGCTTCAGGCCATTTATAGGCTAAAAAAAGGATTAAGCCCAAGCCTAGCGTAGCTTATTGCTAACCCTAACTCTTAGGGCTTCTTTACTACTTTTTCTTAAGCTATTACCAAAATTATCATGTTTTCTATATCTTTACACTTAACCTTTTTTGGTACAACTTGTTTGGATTTTCCACTTTTTTGACTCATTTTTTCCTTTTCTTTTTCTTCTTTTAAGACATCTTGACATGAATCTTTTAGTTCGTAGATGTATTTTCTCATAACAAGTTGTTAGACAAAAAAATAACATCTTTTAGAAATTGCAATACTTATTGATACATACTAAAAAATTGGGCCTTCCTGTAGCAATCATTTATAAATGCCTTGACCTTTTATTTAAATTTATGATTAACAGTTTGGACATATTTATGAGTAGTAATATAAATCTCCAATGCATTGCATCTTTTGGTTCTTTTCTAATTTAATCATAAATATTGAAGCCAAGTCTTCCTTTCATCAATTTTTATATAATCTCTTTTTCACATACCTCTTTGTTACCACAATTCTTATTGTTTCAAGCATCCTAATTATTGATCTATCTTTGGTAAGTAAGGTCTACCTATTAAACTTATTCATATTATTACCAACTATTAGGAATTTGGACTCAAATGATTGATAATATCTTGCTCACCTTTTCGTCTAAATTTAGGCAAATATGTGGCATACCTAAGTTTAATTTTATGTAGCCTCTTAAGCTACTCATTGAAGTTTTTAACATTAGTAGACAATGTATAATTATATAACTACCCTTCTCTATATCAATTGTGATAAATAAGTCTAGTAAACATATAATATGTGGCATTTAGTAATGTCTCCTTCACATCTCTTACTAATCTCTAAATAATCAAAACAAATTAATTTAGTCTAAATATAATAATTAAGAATTAAACGACAATATCAAGTATAAGTTCTCTTTTACATATCAAATATTATTTTAATTCCCTTTCTATCTTCTAATTATAAGTTATATGCAAAGAAATTCATGAATAAACTATATAAGTTAATAATATTTTCTACCTCGATAATAACTCATGCCAATGGATATGTCCCTCTATCCTAATCACTCTCAAATTCACTAAGCAACTAGCCTTAAAACTCTTATCTTTGAAGAGTAAACATCCATCCTAAATAGTGATCTTAAACGTTTTTGTCCTCTTTTTGTAACTTTAAAACAAATATATAAACTTTTAAAGCATAACAAAGAAATTTGTTGATTCTTTGACAGTTGTAACTCCACTGCAAATTCATAATTGCTCAATTTCAGTCCATTTACATACCCAAGTAGCTTGGATTATTCATTCATAAGAATGTTACTCTCTCCTTTCTCAATATCCTTTTTATTGCTATATATATGCTAGAATTAACAAATATATTCAACTTCTTCCTACATTCTTCATCTATTTTATTTATAGATATATGAGATTTTTATAGAATTATGTCCCCATATCTCATCAAGAACTTGGAAGAAACCACTTTCGGTTTTTTAGTTGTAAAATAATTATAATCAAGTTTATATGTCTTCATTTTGAAATACTTGTCATTTCTGTTATATCCAATATGCAACTCTCATTGACATCCTTTAATATAATCAATCTCATTCTTATTATTCTGACGATTTTTTTAACCTCATACTGAACCATATTTACATTACACAATCTATAAGATCTTTAAAATCTTTGGAATTTGCAAACTCCATACCCAAGGTCCATTATGGTGCTACACTAGTTGGATGATACCTAATAGTTCACTATGCTTCTCTCAGCTTGAGTATTCGTCACTATCAATGAAATTTCCACTATTAATGGAATCAATTTCAACTAGTTAATAGTTATATGAAATATGTATTTGAAATTTAGTTTGTCCATGATCAACATTTGCTTGTTTTTTAGCTTCTTCAATAACTACACCATATGCGTCTTCGTTAATGTTTCCTTTATTGTTATTATTGTTTGAATAAAGAAGATCATCCAATTCTTTATTGTTCTTAACTGTTCCACCCTAACTCCACTATTTCCTTCTTCACCATGACTATCTCCATCAAAATACTTTTAGCATTTCTATCATTCTTTTCATTAATCTCCTCTCTTCTAATTATACACATGTCAGGTGAATGAAATGGTATATCTAATTTATGTGACACATAAATATCAACCATTTCAAAAATTTTATCATGTCGATTAGCTTAGTGTGATTATTATTTAATTTAATGAGTTTCAAAAACTCCTTAACTTTAAAACTTGATACCTTGTAATATGCCTTGTCAAATTAGAAGTACCTAAATCTTTCTCCATCTCGCCAATTTTTCTACAACTCACCTAATAAAAGTTCATTTTTTCATAAATGTCTATTTCCATATTTACATAAGTCAACTGTGGTTCTAATTTGAACTTCTCACTAAAAATTCTTTTATATTGAACCACTATAAATATGTTTATAATCAATAGAACAATTAGATAATGTCTCCTATAAATGTCAACGATTTTATATTATTGATATTAAATATAATTGAAGTCTACACTAGAAAATACATACATTTTATTAAATTAAGATAAGTTTTATTAAATTAAGATAAGTTGATGCATAAATGCTCTTATAATCATATCAAATGGAAGAATATCACCATTATCTTTTAGTAGCTTTAATTAGCCTTTTATATGTATGAATATGAGAGCCTTTAAAAAAATCAAAATTGCTTGTCTTAGATATGTCAATATTTAAGTTACACTTGACGTCACTAGTCGTTTAATAATTATTTTAACAATCATGTTGAAAAAAGTTGGTGTCATTTATCAGGTTAGTGGAAGTATACATGTGCAATATCTAATTAATTAACTATAAATTAGAATATATCATATTAATGGAAATAGAGATATGCATTATTTAATTAATCAACTTGCACTTTGAATAATTAGGCATTTAATGGACTTTGGGTTTTCTTGTTATTTAATAAAAAGTAGTGAGACTCATAAATCATCTTCTAAATTTATTGTTTGTTTTGTTATATTTATGCATTGATTATTGATAATGAAAATTTCCAATGCTTCAATTAATCTATACAATTGGCATTCTCTATATCTTCTCTGATAAAAATTCAAGGAAAATTGCCCTAATATTCAATAACATTTGATAATGCGTTTTGAAATCTAATAAAAGATAATGTTAGATTGTAAATAAAAAAATTCAGTTGAGAAACAATAATTTTTAAAAGAGAATTTTCTTTTATTAATTCTGTTACATTATTAATAATAAAGTAAAATGAATATATAGTTATAAAATGTTGATAAGAGAAATATAGCAAAATTATGAGTAATGTTTTATATTGAATAACAAATTTAGATAACAACAAATAATGTCGCTTGTAGTTAAATGAAAAATAGGAAAAGCAAAATCAAGGTCAAATGCAGTAGGTTTATAGAAAGAAAAAAGGACTACACGCCTTTACAACCAATGATAAGAATAGGAACCAAACACCTCTAACACCAAATGTAGTGGAATTATCTCTTTAAGAAGGAAATGTTAAAATACTTTCAATGAAGAAAGTGAAAAGAAAATTTTATCAATAGAACATACTTTGTAATTAAACTGAGTGTACCATAGATTAAACAGAAATAGGTGGCGATGAGGGGCATGAACAAAGAGAGAAGAGTAGGGTCGTAACAAAGGAGAATTAAGGATTCCTAATTCCTCAAATTTGGTTGTTTAATAAATAGAGGTGAGACCCACCATTTCTAGTTATGTTCCAAATTAATACTAATAAATTGCATTAAAAATTAAATATATAATCAATTTCTTATCGAAAATCCTTTAACTATTCATTCTTTAATCTTTCAATTTCACTAATTATCTTCTGTCAAAATTTCTTGCAACACATTACATCTTGATTGTACATATATGCCATCTAATATTATATATGTAGTTACATACTATTTGTGTATTAGAAAATCTTACATAAAATAATTAATAAAATTAAATTTTGAATTAAAAATTTAATAACTAAAATATACATAATAACATTTTTAATTAAAAATTGAAAGGACAATTGTCCTTACATTTTCATATATTATCATTTTGATCTACAAATTCCTTTACAAATTAAATGAAAGGAAACTAGAATAAAACAAATTCAAGGAATTAACAACCACACGGAAACTTATATTTATAATTATATTTGACATCAATGTTATGAATACCGTAATGGTACTAGTATCAAATTTGGTTTTGGTATGGTAGGGTATCAATACCGATCGATATCGAGTATTATTTCAAGTAATTTTTAAAAATTATAAAATAGTTCTTACATTTTTTAAAATTACAAAATAATCTTTCAATATATTGTACCATATAATTTTTAATTTTATATCAACCATGTCTCCAAAAATTATAGTAATATAAATTTAAAATAACAATTATCTACTTATGTATACTAATGTTTAATATTACTTTTCATATATTTCACATATAAACAATAACCACAATTAATATAAAAAAGACTATTTATTCATCATATAGATATAACCTAAGAATAATGCAAAGTATTTAAAATGTTACAATTTACATCATATAATAAAGAATAATTACATCAAAAAATCATATTGTAAGAATAATATAGGTCCACTACTCTACAAACATTACAATTTATAATAAGAGTTCGTGCTGAAGAGCTCAATCAAGTAGAAGTGAGGCCTGAAACAAAAATACTTACAGGTAAAAGTTCTATATTTATATTACACATATAGAATTTAACATATACATCAAATAGAAATGATATCTATAAAAAAAATAAAAAATAAAAAACTTGAAACTTCATTTAATAGAATATCCACTCAAATTGCATTAACCATAATTTTCATTTAGTGCAAAATACTCATCATTGAGGGGAGTTTCTTTATCACCATCATTTAAATTAATTGCACCAAATAATATGTCAATACTTTCTCATCCAAGATTTTCTTTCAAGTCACTCTCGTCTATCAAACTTGATTCCTCAAAAATCCAATCTGTTAAAAGATCAATATGGTCAAGAAAAATTGGATCTATAAAACTATTTGTTATATTAAGAGTCCTAGTAAATAAATAAAATTAAATTATCAAGAAATTATATTCAACTTAATATTGATAATAACATACATTTCTCAAAGCTTTAAATTTTATATTTAAAAAAGACCAAATCCTTTAATCTTTTGTGTTCCAACCTATTTATTTTCTTAAAATGGATGAATTCAAATGTGTTTTAATTTCTTTCACATCATATTGCACTCACAAATTGAATCAAAATTTGAACTACAAACGTTTATAATTCTAAAACTACACTTCAGAATTGGTCACAACAAACAACTATAAGACAAAAAAAGTATCTTTTTAAGCAAAATAAAGTGATGATTAAGAAGTAATAAAGAAGAAATATATATTTAAATTAAGTTTGTCTCTTTGAAAAATTGCTGTGGGCATCCCAAAATCACTAAGGCTAGTGTTGTATACCTCTATTTATAAGCTAAAGAGATCTTGTATCATCTTATGTGCAACAATCACTTTGATAGTTAATAGCATTCCCTTTTAATTTCAGCTTTCTTTGTAAAACTTGGTCTAAAATAGACACTTTGATTAAAAAATATCCCAGCTAAAAACAATAGAGATTAAAGTTTCCCGATCTTTTATTGGTGATTACAAGATACAGTGTATACATAAAATGCCCATTTTTTAGATTGGTTTGATTGCTTCCTTCGCCCTCTCTATAGCATCATAAAAAAACTTATTGTTACCTTTTCATCACTATCAAGCAGACAAGGTAATCTTATCAGAGGCTCACAAACTCGGATGACAAATTGATATTACGGCCAAAATTTATGATATTCAAGTATAATTTTAGAAACCTTCATTTTAACATTAGACTTAAAATATTGAGATACAATCCACTTATTACTTGTAAATATTTGTCTCAAATACTTCTTTATTAAAACAAAGCACTAAAATGATAAGAAATTAGTCACAAATATTGTAATACCATGATGACACAAATTCCTATCATCGGTAAAATCCTTTCTCATCAAATTTAGGACTCATGCACGATTATAGATAAACTTGATCACTTTTCTTGTTTTTTACATAGTTTCATCAATAATAAGAAAGTATCTAGAATCTCCTATATTTTTAACATCAAGTCAATACAACGTGCAACACAAGGAGTTCAATAAAAAGAATTATTCCTATTTAGCATTCTTTTTCCAGCTGCTTTATAGCATAATTATTGTCAATGATGAATTGTTCAATGTTTTTAAACTCAACTTCATTCATAACTTCATCAAATATTTTAAATAGAATATTAGCATTTCTAACAACATCAATTGCATGAATAGACTTCAAAAACATTGTCTCCTTAACAGAATAAACCAAAAAATTGGTAATATGCTCTTGTCTTCTAATTGTCCAACTACTACATATGATTAAATACGCATAAGTTGTCCAAGTCATTCTTTTTCATCTAAATAACTTTTTATTTCACAAATAAAATTGCTCAGTAGATTACCTTGTAGTCATCACATCATGAGCTACATCTTTAGATTTTAAGACACTACAAATTGAAAGTTGAGCTCCAAAAGTTGTTTATGATGTGAAAAGTTAGACATCGGATTCTTCTATTCTTCACATCAAGTGCAACAAGCCCTTCTTGTTGGCTAGGAATACACTTTCAACATTCTCAGTATCATCTTAACCACTACAAAAAGAACTTTCACTACCAATTTCGTAGTTCAATATTTTCTTTATGTATTTCTCATGTTGATGCTTTGCATGTAAAATTTTCATTTCTTATTCCACATTATGACTAACTTTCTTACAAGGTTCAATATAAACTTTAATCCTAGCTAATGTTTCTTTAATTTGGTGATTCTCCTTCCTTTCAAAAGATTTTTGCAATACAAACAAATGGTATAGTTCTTCATTCCAAGAACCAACATCCCGAGCTCAAGCGAAATTATTGAATCTTTTTAAAGAGACTAAATTATCAATCATATGTGAATTTTCCTCTATATGTAAAATAAATAAAGATATATATCAAAATTAAATTGATAACGTTATATAAAACTCTATTGCAATGTGCCAACGCATGTACATTAACCACTCGTAAATATGAAATCATCATTAAATTGGAATTGAATATGTAAAAGTTCATGCAAAACATATGAACTCTAAACTCTTTTTTATTATCATTTTTATATAAGTTTATATAAAAACTTAAAGAAGTGACTCTAATAAGCCATAAACTCTATTATATAGTTAATAAGATGATTTGTAAATTTAACTAACAAGATCATTGAAATAAAATTAAAGAGTATTGTTAAACATTCCTTGGACATAATCTATAATATTTTTTTTTTAAAAGAAAATTTTCAATTTGATTTAAAAAATTCATAATTTGTTATAAAAGATAGAAATAATATGGTGTGCCACTAATTGTTAATGCACCACTTAATTGTTAGTACACCAACTACA
>JANVCQ010000001.1:12745882-12757832 GCA_025531925.1 Erythroxylum plowmanianum
ATGTAAGAGATACCAATTTGAGAAGAAGAATTCTCCTCTCCCAAATATTCTTAAGTTTTAGTTTTGGTTTTATAACATAATTCATGTTAAAGTCTCATATATCAGTAGAAGCAATTTTCCATGTTAATTGTTAACAAAAAACGCAGCCAATACCATAAGCAAATTTTCATGTTAATAGAAGGCAACCTGTATCTAATTCTTAGATAACAAATAACCCATATCGGTAGAGACCGGAGAAAGCAATGAAAAAGTTACCGGTTCAGTACTAACATTTGGAATCCCATTTTTCGGCCGATACTGCCAGTACAAACGGTATTCCTTACACTGCTTTGCATACAACAGAGAAACATGATACTAAAAAAATTCTTCCGGCAAGCTAACAACTGCCAATACTTTCTAATAACCTTGATGGGAAAAAGCATATAATATAATAATATATAATGGGTAGGTAATTAGGTATACATCCATCCATCGATACATTCAGATGACAAGCAAAGCACATGTGAGCGACAAGCAAGCTCATCCATGTCCTTTCCTCCCTAGATAGTGTACAGAAAAAACTTTTTACCTAGTTAGATCTCAAATGAAACGCCAATGCCAATCAAAAAGGAATAAGAGGTTTTGGTGATAACTAATAGTACATTAACTGCTGGGCAGAAGCAACATTTTGGAATCCACCATCGTATATCGCCTGGCTAGTTCCAGCAGTAGCACCCATTCCCATTGCTGTTTGTCTAAGAGGATGTTGCCCCTGGAGGTCCTGGTGATGTATCTTGCTCATCGCTAGTTGCCGCTCATAGGCCAAGATTTCACTGGCTGAGATGCTACCTTGCAAAGGAGCAGCTGCTGGTGGCGGGAGAGGGTTTGAACTTGTCCCCAGAGGTGTTGGCTTGCTACCCCAAGAGCACTACATGCACAGTAGGAGAGATACTTAAAAGTCAAATGTTTCATTTGGTAATACTAATATGACTCAGATGAGCATTGCACATTGGCAATCCATTGGAATAGCTCCTACCTTTATCTGCTTTCCGAATAGAAGTGACTGGGTATTCCCCATCTGAATAGCTAGAGCTGCCTCCGCATGAGTACTGTACCTTACAAAACCAAATCCTTTATCTCGCTGCACACGGACCTCCTCAATCACCCCAGCACCTAGTACATGGAAATGTCGATGAAGATCCACCTGCGTTACCTGGCATAGTGAAACATAAGTTGGTTTTACAGTTTCATGCAAATTGAGATGTTCCAGGTCATCTCATGTTCCAAGAACAAAGAACATGATTAATATACCAGAGCTGAAGGATAAAAAGAATTTCCCTACCTCTGGAACAAGATTGCCAACGTAAACAGTAGTATACTGAGGATTGTTTTCAGGAGCCTCAATGTTTGATGTCTCTTTGCCATCTTCTGCACAGGCAACATAGAAAATGTAAGTTTATTTGCTCCAAGATATGTCTGTCCTAAATCAGGAATGTTGATAGAATGCAACTTCATTTGCCAACGAGTAAGAAAAATTGAAAGCAAATTAAGCTCTGCAGAAGAAAGACATGATGCTTTCAGCTGTTGAGCTAACATATACCCACAATTTCAAAAAACGTAATAGGATCAACTGTAGAGGTTAGTATTATGGGTTTAGATCCTATGCAACTTACCTAAGCCACCATTTGTCAGTTCCACAATACTTTTGGCATCAGAGTTTTGCTTCTCCTCATTAGAACCAGCACCTTTTGTGGCCCAATTACAACGAATTTGTCTGCTTCCAAGCCATTTCCCTAAGACAAATCAAACAAATTCACATAATGGTCGCGTATTTGCAGCTTTGAGTATAGTATGATACTAAAACTGTAAATATTGTACTTAAAATTATCAATCTTGTGCCACAAAAATCCTACACCTGATGCAAACTAGTACAATATTATTTTCCAGTTTTTCAGTCTCTCCAATTATCCACTGGAGGAGGAGGAGTGTTCCGAATATCATGCATTCTCACATCCCTACCCAAATAATGCTATAACCTGGACAGCCATAAATCAATGATTTGAACCTCTCTAGATAATAAGGAAACAAAATTACCTCATTATACATACCTGTTAAGTCATTTATTGCACTCTGGGCATCCTGACCATAGAATTTACATGTCAAAATGATGATACCACGACAAATAATAAAAATGCAGAACACAAACTGAAAGAAATTTACCTGCTGATTTCGGAAGGAAACAAAACCAAACCCTCTGGAGCGCCCAGTCTTCTGATCCCACATGACTCTTGCATCACTGAAACAATTACTCAGTAAATTAACCCAAGATTCTAATACCAAAATTTCATGATTTTACATATGGAAAACAGAAAGTTCTTGTTAAGTCACACTTATGAGAGGAGAAACTCACGAGCAACTGGGATAAACTGAAAAGCACGCAAATAGCATTGCATCTGTAACCTCAGGGCTAAGATCCCCAACAAAAATGTTGTAATGAGCTGCATGACACAATCATCACTTTAAGAGGAATTCCAGAGATTAAACAATGATTTTTAAGGTACAATTTAAAATAAAACAGGAATAAACCAGACGTATCCTCTCTCTGACCACTGGTATATGCCCAATTAACTTTGATAGGCTGCCCAAATCTATAAACCATAGCACCAAAAGATAAGAGTACAGATCAATGAAGTAGATAGAGAAGACAGAATTGAAGGCAATATTCCAATGCAAGCTACATACAGATGCCTTCCATTAAGAGATAATATTGCAAGAGCAGCTGATCTGCGATCAAAGTAGTGAACAAATCCATATGATGACTGCATGAAGAAAAACAAAATAGAAGTCAAAAATAATAAATCAACATACAAACATTTCAGAGCTTCATAAGGAATAAACATATGAACAGCATAATTAAATACGAGACATTATCACAAATAAGTCTCTCACTCTTACGGAAAATCAGTTTTTGGAAGTTAAGGTTTTCATTCCTTTGTAATTTATTAAATGGTATTTGTTTTGTCCTTGTAACAGAGAATGCACATACAGTTCTGGGATCAATGAAAGCATGCATTCATCTAAAAGATGTTAGGCATTATTTACGTAGTTTACCTTTTCCTTCCTGATTAGCTTACACCCTTCAACAGGACCAGTACTTGCAAAAACCTCCTGAAGAAGCAGTTCAGTTACTTGTATATGGATGTTCCCCACATACCTGCATTTTGTTCAAAATAAAGGAACTAGAAATTTAAGAAAAGAAAGGGGGAAAAAAAAAAGAAAATAATGAACATATAAGTGACCTGCTCATGAACTATCAGAATCAAGTAATATCAGAAAAATAATCATCCTAGTATGATTTCAACCAATGCAAAAATGGTTCCTATGATCAGAAGTCAAAACAATTTCAGTAAGAAGTAAACCTTTTATGAAAAAATAGAAAAGAAGTAAACCTTTTATGAAAAAATAGAATAGTGCCAGTGGAATCAGCATAAGATTGTTTACAAAGCAGACAAACGCAAATTAAATAAAAAACATAAGGAAAAAGTCTAAGACAAAGACTCACACACTGCGGCAAGTACTTGGATCAAAACCAGGAGGCAGATTTCCACTGGGAATTGGCTCAATCTGCAAAATCAAAGTGTAAAAAAAAAAGAAAGAAGTGACAAAGAAAAACCTTATTTCAACTACCTAATCTGAAGTACTACAACAGGAAATACTTTGTTTTCAGAAGATACTCAGAACCAGAATCAGGAACTTGAAACAACATACAAACTAGGACCAAGATTTTGACACGAAATTAGGTCAATGTTAACAACCATTGCCTTCCTAAGAAGATCATGATTGTTATAGAATACATAAACCCTGGACCATTAATCATACTCCAATTGTCGTTAGTTTATTGGTTACATCAAAATAATAATCACTGGAAGATATTTCCCACACCAGCATCTCCAGAGTCAACAAAATGAGGATCAAAATAGCTTTAAATTAGACAGACCATCTTGACTCTTGAATATGACATTTCTTTTCATTTAATCAAAATAATAATAATAATAATGAATGACTATATGGATACAACATTTCAGGAAGTCCATACGAAAAGCTGTGTGAATTTTTCACATGCACTTTTCGAACTTCTCCACATATCGAAATTATCATCCATGCATGTCAAATTGAAAACAAACACCAATCAAAGCAAAAAAGAGCTTATATTTTGTGAAACTTAAAATAGGCATCACCAAGTCCATTAAAGCAACAACTGAAACAGGGTAAGAACCCAGCAGCAAGCCAAGTCGTTCACTTTCTCAAGAAAGTGAACTCATTGCTACAATGCAAATAACTCCAAGCACGAGTATCAGGAATTTAAAACAAGTAAAAAATATATATAGAAACCAAGCTCCTTGTTCCCCAAAACCCGTTGAAACGCCAAGATGTTCAATTAAAACTCAAAAATCTAACATTAAGTAGTGAGGAAACGGTAAAAGTTCTCGAAGCATAGTAGAGAAAGCTCGTCGAAAGCTAAATTTTCAAAACCCTAAACCATCAACTCAAATCAAAACACAAACAAAAAAAATCAATCGAAACCCCGATTTCAAATACGAAAATCGCAATCTCACAACTCAAATCAACAACCTGCAAATCACAGTGAGAGAGATTACAAACCTGAGGAGCAGCTAGCACGCCAGGATGGTACACAGACTGTTGAAGAAGAAGAGCTTGTTGCATCAAGGCTTGCTGCTGCTGCTGCTGCTGTTTAAACCTTGGGTGTTGCATTTTCCTTTGTTTTCTCCTTTTCGGTTTTCCTAAACTCTGTTTGTTTCCCGAGAAAACGAAGGAAAGTTTCGCAGGAAGGAAAAAGGTCCAACGACAGAAGAAACTGGTGTCACCAGCTTAAGTAGTTATACTAGTAAAAAAAATTCGGACAAATTGGGGTGATAAGTAAACTAGGACTGTGATTCTAAAGTCTGAATTTCGTAACAAAACGTACCACGTATGAGATCTGTGGGCAGTTGTTGACTGACGAGGTGACCAGTGGGAGATCAATTGGCTAGAGCATGTAATTCGGTATGTGATTCTACATTTTACACTCATGTTTTCGCTTTCATTTTAAGGTTTTGGTTAATTTTTTAATATAGTTATATTTTTATTATTGGTAACGATAAATAAGTAAATAAATTTTCTAAAAATAATTTTATACATTAATTACATAATGTTCCAATTGTAAATTTTATATTTAACAAATATCATACATATTTAATTTTAACTTATTATTTCAATATATTTTAATTATTAAAAATAAAAATTTTAAAGATATTTTAATTTTAAAACATTTTTTCTGAATGATTATTAAATTAACATTTAAATGATAGTAAATTAAATTATAATAAAAATCAATTTTTATGATTTTAATAAGTTACAAAAATTTAAATAAATTAAAACTAAGGACCAAAATTTAAGGTTTAACTATTAAATTTAAAATTAAAAACTCAAAATTAAAAACCAAAATTAAAGATGTCTTTTTTAATCTTCTACCTTAAATTCTTTACACTCCACATCATAACTTAAGAATTTATTTTACTCTATTTGATTTTTCCTTTTTAAATTATAAAATATTTGGTTTAATTTAAAATCTCACAAAATGCTTCCTCTGAAAAATAACGAATAAGATCATTTATATTATACAGAGTTCTTTTTTTGAAAAGTTGAAAATTATATTGAATTAATGAATGAAAATGAGTTCAATACTTATCCTTCTTCAAGGAAAGCAAAAGACAGCGACCAAACGACATCATGCGATTCAAGGTATAAAACAACCTAATGTAATATTCAACAAAATTCCTGGAACTTCCTAAAGAGCATTAACATAATTCCCCCATCTAAATGATCCTCCAGAAGTTTCTGAATCAGGGTAATTCGAAATCTTTCTTCAACTCTTTCCTCAGACGATAGCTATAAAGGTAAGGGATTTCTGATTTAAGCTTTGTTCCTTCATCTTCATGTTCTTCTTAACTAATGACTTCTTTGATTAGGGTTATCCAATGGATCGATCAAGTAGTTCTCTCCACTTGAGATCTAGCCAGTTAAGGGTATTATCTCCCATCGCGCGGCTAATTGTCTTCATTACCAGTGATGGATATAGAGAATCAAAGAGCTAAGACATCACAGAGGATTGACTCCATAAGGTAAGAACTCCAACTTTAAATGCAAATGTTATGTTGTGGTTCCTTGCTTGTGTAAGACATACAGATGTGTTCAAATTTTACTGGGTATTTTTAAAGTCTTGTTAAAATCTCCAAGAAATTACTAGCCTCTCACTTAATTTCTTCTCTATCTAGTTTTTGATTAGTAATGATTTTCGTGAGTAAGTGTATGCCTCTTTCCCCTCCTGCAAATCTTTTGTTATTTCTCTCCCTCCAGATCTCCTGAATACATGTTGTAATAACAACCGTGTAAACATCCTTGTCATGCTTGGATGTATGGATCTGCGATATCTCTTTTATAATGTCATTCAATGCATAGAGAGGAAATTAGTTGCCATACTCTTTTAGTATAATCACACTTGGAAAATAAATGGTCTCTATCCTCTTCTTGTAGGTTGCAAAGTATACATTATTTAGAGGAGGAGGAATTTTAATCTTGTTATAGTGCTTAGTCTGTCCTTCACAACTAACCAGCTCAAGAAGTTGGCATTTAGTTTGAGAGTTTTATTCTAGATCAACTTACACCATCTAATGATTGGGTTTGCCTCATACTTTAGTTGTTTTTCTTGCCTATTGGTTATGTCTGAAACATCTAGACCATTCTATAGATATATATCCTCTCCATTGTGTCTATACTATGATATTGAAATAATTCTAACCTCCTCTTGGGAAAGATCCTAGTTGCCATCTGCATTTAACTTTTGGATTTCATCTTTTTTTTGAAAATCTATCTAGAGTAACCATAGCCATCGGTGGTCAATTAGTACTCCTTGGCTTGCCCAATTATCATACCATAGTGAAATTCGATCCCTGCCCTTATCCTGCAAGTGATCTAGTGCTATACTTCCTCCCCCAATCTAAGTATTTGGTTAAGAAACAATGAGTAGCTGTCTTTAGGTCTAGTTTCTCACAAATTACCACCCCTTAATATGTAACTATGCACCCATTTAATCCACAATGATTCCTTTTCACTTAAAATTCTCCACAACCTTTTCAACAATAAGTATTTGTTGGCATATTTGAGTCCAGCTGACCTTAGTGATTCCTCTTTCTCCTTTCCCCTTACTCCATAGAAATTGTTTAATTTTTTTTCCACTGTTTTGACTAGCCCCTTGGAGAGGAAATGTGAGAATACCATTATATATTCATAAACATAATAATATATTTTAGGAGTTGAAGTTTACCACCATAAGATAATTTTTTAATTATCCATGAACCTAATCTCCTTTGTATCTTTTCAATAAGGGGAAGACATTCTTTAAATTGTAGTCATCTCGAATAGATAGGAAATGCACAAATATGTAATAGGAGGATCATGTATTCCCATTCTAGTGACAATAGATAAATCATTAGCTATATGTGCAACACTTTTCAATAAGATGAAGAAACTTTTTTGAAAATTGATGCTCAATGTCGATATCTCCTTGAATCTTTATAAGGTATTCATTAGTAATGAAACTGAGGGAATATCAGCCTTACTTAAAAGGATTAGATTATATGCAAATCATAAATTGATTAATGAAAGCAACTTACACTTGATGTAGTACTTGAAATTTAGAGTTGAAGAGATCTTATATTTTAGCATAAGGGAAAGAACCTCCATGCAAATTAGAAATAGGTAAGGGGAAAGTGAATCCCCTTGCCTAGGTCCTCTTTTGCCTTTAAACATCTCAGTGGGACTCCCATTGATCATAATCACAAATGATACTGTAGACATACACTCTTTAATCTACTTGATAAAAATATGGGGGAAACCTATAAGTCCCATTGTCTACAATAAAAAGCTCCAACTGACACTATCAAAAGCTTTATGAAGATCCACTTTTATAGTGAGCTTTGAGGAGATTTTCCTCTTGTGTACCCTTTCAGAAGTTCCTGCAAGATTAGGATATTATCTCCAATATTCTGCTTACTTAACAAGAATCCTTGGTTCTCACTAATGATGAAGTGTGGCACACGTTTCAATTCATTGGCTAGGATTTTAGCAATAATCTTATAACTGAAATTAGTGCATGAAATAGGCCTGAAATTGCTCCATGTAGTCGTGTTATACAAAGTTAGTAATGGTGTTGATACACTTTCTTGGACTGACAGATGGACTCTTTTTGGAGTATTAAAGGATTTCAAGGACCTCTAAGCCTTAAAGAACAATTTTAATATATAAGCCCTCTCAAATTTTACAAGACAAAGCTCATTTGATAAACACACTCCTAGTCACCAATGTAACCTCCTTCAACATCAATATCAACCTTGTTCTAGATAAAGAGGACAAAGAATACTATAAATTTGTAAAGCCTATAAAAAGAAAAAGGGATCCCAACTTTAACAAAGCTGACCCAATGCATTAAAAATATTAAGGCAGAAGAGAGTATAAATTAAGAAGACAGCAGATGGGTAATAAGAAACCCAATGAAAAGTTGTCTTCTTCTTCTTCTCCATTTTTTTCAACTAGTAAGTGAATATAAAATACGTCATTTTTCTCCTGCATATGAAACTTTTCTCATGTGTTCCCTCATTCTGTTTGCTTTGTAGTAAATTAGTGAGGAAATTATAGAGATTAACAACTCAAAAATCTCTAGAACTTTGCATACGCAATACTTTTCTAGTAACCATTATATTCTTTTCATTTATGATTTTTAATCATTCTAAACTAGTTTATAGTTGGAAAGTATATGGTGATTGTTTGGTACAATAATTTTAAAGTCATAGGAAAAATAAAAATAGAGAAAACGTGGCTGAAAAATGAGAAAAAGAAGAGGTAGGAGAAGAGGAAAGGGTTAGGAAGAAGATAATTTAGGAAACTTTAAGATATATAAAATAAGAAATATAAAAATTTTAAGGGTAAAATTAAAATTTAATTCCTAGAAGTGTATTTTTGTAATAAAAAGACGATAAAATAAGACTTTTAATAGTTAATGATACTTTAGTAATTATGGTGGTTAGGTAAAGTAAGGATATTTTAATAATTAATAATAAAGTGAAATAACGAATAATTTTGGATTTTAATTGGATTAAAAAATTTTCTTAAATAAGTCTACTAAAATTTTGTAATGTCTAGGTCTAAAGGACGGATTTAAGGACTATATTGGACTTAACAATTAGTTGAGTCCGAAAATTAAGTAAGGATAACCTTAGACTCTACAAGAATAGTATATAGTTTATAAAACTTTGAATTTTGTTATTAATAAATTATTTTATAGTGAATCATATTTTGAATTAGTCTTTAATTAAATTAATGACTAATAATTACATATATGGATCTATAAAATATATAAATTATTTTTATTTATTAGATAAATAATTAACAAAGTACAAAATGTTTCACATTTATATTTTGTTATGTATTATGAGTTGTATCACTTGATAATTCAACAAAAATTTGATGATTACAATGTTTAGTTGTGCATGAGTATAATTAAGAATATTAGGGTAAATAAATCACATTTATGAAATTAAATAGTGACAGACCTGTAATAGGTTAAGAATAAATTGTGTAAATTGTGAATCTGGGACTTGCCCAGGATAAGCTATATTCGATGGTCATAGATTGATGGGTTGTTTAAATATCAACAAGCAATAGCTAGGTACCTGTCCATGGAGTAGGTACTAGGGCATCCTAAGTCCCAAAGATGTCTTGTGCTTATGATTAGGAACCGGAGTGGTACCGAAATATATTGGGTCTTAGAGATATCCTGTGTTAATGGCTAGGCATTGGAGTGGCATCGAGATACCATATTAGAATGAGGAATTGAGGTACTTTATGCCAATATTTATACATCTATTTACGTTTCCACTTAATAAGTGATTATGATGAATAGAGATGAGTCAACAGACCATTGAATGTAAGCCTACGAGCTTAAGTACGGCTTAGACAATTTAGTTAATAAGGAGTAAAACATAAACGACAGTAATAAAACAATATTAGATTTAATCATTACTAATGATAAAATTTTAGATGCTTGTTGAGTGTTTGGATAAGCTGAGTATTATTGTGTAGTTAGTATTATATGTATATTTTAATCATTTGACTAATTTTTATCTATATTGAGTTATTTGATTTTAAGGGTATAGTCTGCTACTCTTACTGAGTATGCAGTTTATCCCTTGCTATTATATTTTAAGGAGATAGAGAGATTACCGATAACCCTAGTGCACATGATTGACAAAGTGGAGTCTAGGTGAGGCCAACAGATTAAACTAAGTAAAGTTGTTTTAATGTATATACTTTTGAATGTGATAGTTCTGAGAATTGTGTTTATACAGATAATTTTTGTGACTAACGAACATTATTTTTGGAACTAATTAGGATTTTGGTAATTAATGATATAGCTGGGGAACCAATTGGATAACTTATGGTTTAAGAATTATTAGAGCATCACATTTAGATGGTATTAGAGCGAGTTTAAGTTTTTAGGGACAAAATAAGTGAAAAAAACTAATGATATGTTGCTTTATATATGATGATTTCAAAAGATGATATTGTTAGCCTAGAGTCGATTGGAGAATCTAGTAATTTGATCTGTTCTTCGAATGTGCCTAATTAGGGTAATGCTAGAAAGGATTGAGTAGGAGGAGAGATACTACTGCCACCTTAGATGATGTAGCAGGTTGTTACTGTGGCTCTAACTCTAGATGATTTTGGGGTAGACTGTAACTATAAACGAATCCGTAAGATAGGTGTAATGGTTTCTCAAGGTACTACTGATCCTAAGGAGGCTGAGGTATGGTAGGAGCAGACATAATTAGTTTTAGATCGTCTGGAGTGTAACTTGGAAAGAAGGTTACAATACATTCATTATTTCAGAGTAGCGCACTAACTTGGTATAAGTTAGTGAAGAAATCTTATGAGGCATAAAAGATGACTTAGTAGGAGTTCCAGCGAGAGTTTAGAGACAAGTACACTTCACAGATATATCAAGATCAAAAGAAGATCAAAAGAAGATGAAGTTTATGAGTTTGGTTCAGAGAGAGGTGATGTCGGTGGCAGAGTACACTTCACAATCTGGTGTTGTTTGTAAATAAAAAAGACGGTAGTATGAGACTTTGCATAGATTATCGGTAGTTGAACAAGGTGATAATAAAGAACAATTACATGTTGCCAATGATAGATGATCTTTTAGATCATCTAAAGGGAGTTGTCATATTTTTCAAGATTGAACTAAGATCGAGATATTGGTAGTTGAGGATAGCTAAGTCAAGTATTCCCAAGAAAGATTTTACACTCGATATAACCACTATAAGTTCCTAGTGATGCCATTTGGGTTGAGCAATTCATCATCTACATTCACGACATTGACGAACAAGACTTTTTAGGAGTATCTATATCGATTTATGATAATGTTTATTGATAATATACTGGTGTATTCGAGGAGTAAAGAGGAGTATTGTAACATCCCACTCCCGTAGGACCCGAACCTGACATCGAAGATGATATCCGAGTCCACGCCACACGAAAATGGTATGCTAGAGCACTCAATTACAGTATTTACCCATTGCATATACAAAAATCTATAACCAAAGTGGGCCCCATGTCATTTCTGAACATTTCAGTAATCACATTATAAATACAATATTTGTCATCTGGGACCCACTGAAATAAAAGCACTAATTTGCGGAATTACGAATTTATGCAAAAATAGAAACACTCTAATACAGACACGAATTGATCCCGACCTCAAACGCTGACTCCCGTGCAGTAGACATACTCCCGTTTGTCTAACGGGGTACTCTTCAATTCCTGAAAAATAATTGCAATGTTGGGTGAGTTTGCG
>JANVCQ010000001.1:12790421-12817306 GCA_025531925.1 Erythroxylum plowmanianum
GTATAAGGAAATATAAAAGCATAACCAAAATGACTATGGAAGTTTATACACGTACAAAATGGTCGTAGCATTTACAACAAAATGAAACCAATGATATTGTACATACAAGTTAACTAAATCTAGATCAGAGTGAAACCAATGATACTGTCACCGTATTCAACATTTACAGAACTTCTGTAATATAAACATGTAAGAGCTCTCATATAGCAATATATCACAACAACTGTTCTCATAGCTACAGACAAAACAACTGTGGGACTGAACCTTGCAAACTTTTTAATATTCCCTTGAACAAAATCTTCAGAACCAAACAAAATCCAACAAACATCCCATAAAAGACATGGTTTTTCAGTTTCCAGCCAATGATTCTGATATTTTTTTGATCCCAGATAAAGGCTTGAAAGATAAATATGTGACCAATATACCAACATATGCTCAGTTACCGAAAATTCATAACATAAGAAAAATATTGAGCTTATCTCAACAACAACAAAAGCTTCTTCCGCTTCTTTCAGCCTCACAAGTAATTCTGCAAATTTGTTTTTAAAATTTTTTGGTCAGCCTCACAACATAAAATACCAACAAAAGCTTCTTTAAGCCTCACAACATAAGATACCAAAAAAAAAGACTACAAATTTTTTAAACAATGAGTTGTCGTCTGCATTGTAAACGCAGGCGTGGTCTACGTTGTTCAATGCAGACCTTCATTTGTGTGTCTGCGTTAAACACAGACGCAGAGTCCTCTGCGTTTGACGCAGACCTTCTGCGTTGAAGGCAGACGTTTAAGGAGAAATGAAAAATATAAAGAAGAAGAACTAACCTGAGAAGATGAGAGTGATTGACGAACAGAAGAACCAAAACAGAAGCCGGCTAGTGGTACAGAAGAAACAGAACAGACGATATTTGGATGTTTTTGTTTACGTAAGTGACGGAAAAATAGCTTTCCGAAAAAGCTAAAGATTGGGGCTTTTCTGAAAAGTTTCAAATTTTAGCTTTTGAAAAAGCTGTATTTGAGCTTTTAAAAAAGCTATTTCTACTTCAAAAGTGTTTTTAAAATTTACAGTCAAACACCTACTTTTTTCTTAAAATAACTTTTGCGGTAGACAAAAGTGCTTTTAGACCCTCCAAAAGCTGAACCAAAGAGGCACTTAATCTGGATGAGACCAAAATCACCATCAATGTTGATTCATTGCACAACTTGTTTAACTTGAAAGTAAGACCTTGGAAACTCCATGGACTTATAGAAGAAAAGCTTTAGTTATGTATCGATGTTTCTTTAAAGCTTGACCATTTCAAACTATAAATATCTCTTTTAATTTCCATGCTTAAAGATCCTTTACGTCTCCAAATTCTAAGGTTCATAATCCCTCATGACAAGACCACAAGATTTTTTGGTGGCAATCGAAAAACCTGGAAAAACAATCAAGACCATCGAAAAAATAATTACATTGACAAAGAGTTGTCATTTTCTTTCTCCAACTAAATTTTGATGGCCTTGAATTGGCTTCTCCGGCCAATTCTTCTCCTTCTTACTGTCTTTCTATTCCAATTTATGTTGGCATATTCAATGTCTGTACCAAAAGCCCTGATTAAGCTTAAACAATTATTTACTAACGCTACTACTCTTATTTCTTGGTCTCCAAGATCTATCCCTTGTCAACGAGGCATTGATTGGGAAGAACATGTATGTTCTAATGATAGGATCACTGGTCTGCGGCTTGAAAATATGTGATTATCAGGCAAAATTGATGTTGATGCATTGGTTGAGATCACAGGACTCAGATTCATAAGCTTTGCTTATAATTCATTTTAAGGTAATATTCCTGAATTCAGTCGTTTAGGCTATCTTAAGGCTTTTTTCTTGTCTGGGAATCAGTTTTTTGGTGAGATTCCATAGGATTTCTTCTAAAAAATGGGTCAATTGAAGAAAGTTTGGCTTGTCAATAACAAGTTTATAGGACATGTTCCATTGTCGTTGGTTGCTTTGTCCAAACTTATGGAACTACCTCTTGAAGATAATCAGTTTAGTAGGGGAGTTCCAGCATTTCAGCAGCCTAGTTTGGTGTCATTCAACGTATCGAATAACAATTTGGAAGGGGGAATTCCAATGAGCTTAGAGAGGTTCACCACGAGTTCATTTGAAGGGAATGCAGGACTCTATAGAGAGAAGTACGACAAGGCTTGTGGGGCCAAAACTCAAGCATCAATAGTAACACCGGGCCCTATTGGTTCAAATGTAAATCTCAAACACCACGACAATCTTGTCGAAAAGCCAATTGCAGGTATCATAACATTTACTGTTTTGCTTCTTTCTATGATTATTGTTATAGTCTATGAAATGAGGCATAAAAAAGAGGAACTTGACACCATTGGGGAGGACACTGCTCCTGAAAAGGAACTGAAAGGTCAAATGGAAATGGTGGTAACAAAGAAGGCAGGATCAAGCAAGAAAGGGTCTAGTCGTTGGAGGAGCACAAGTAATATGGGTGAGTTTGTGATGGTGAATGATGAAAAGGGTGTCTTCAGGCTTCCTGATTTAATGAAAGCTTCTGCTGAAATGCTTGGAAATGGAGGATTGCTGTGATGGGTAATGGTCTGGCAGTGGTGGTTAAGAGAGTGAAATACATGAATGGAATGGGAAAAGAAGGATTTAAAGTAGAGATCAGAAAGCTTGTAAAGTTGAGAAATACTAACATATTAATAGGAAGGCTACTATGATCATTTCGTATCCACCGCTCATACAGTCAGATCCAGTGGATCAAGGTTTGGGTACTATGCCCGTGCAAGCATAGGAATCTATACCTATTCAGGTTGAGGTTCCTGGGGTACAAGAACCTATGCAGTTAGGTAGATCTACCAGAGAGAGAGACAACATGCTATTTTATCAAATTACATAATCTATTTAGGTTAGCAAGACTATGATATAGGACATGTTGTGGATCTAGTTACTTTTACAGAAATTGTTTCTGGACCACATGTAGATCGTGGTAGGAAGTGATGAAGAATGAGATGCAATCTATAAGGCACAACAAGATATGAGAGTTGGTTGATTTGACTCAATATTGTAGACCTATTAGTTGCAAATGCTATTTAAGACCAAGAAGGACACTCAGGGTAAAGTTGAGCAGTTTAAGTTACGATTGGTTTTCAGAGGGTTTACTCAGAGAGGAGGAGTTGACTTTAATATTACCTTCTCTCCTGTATCCTCGAAGGATGCAATAGAGTGATTATGATAATAGTAACTCATTATGACATGGAGATACACTAGATGGACATTAAAACCACTTTCCTAGATAGTGACCTTTATGAGGAGGTCTATATAGAGCAACTTTAAGGTTTTCAGGATCAATGAGTAGCTAAAAAAGTTTGCAAGTTGTCTAAATCAATATATAGTTTGAAACATACTTCTAAACAATTGAGATTCTAGCCTCTTGCAACTGACAAAGTTTGCAAGTTGACTAAATCAATATACAGTTTGAAACATGCTTCCAAACAATTGAGATTCTAGCTTTTTTCAGCTTTGTGGAAAACAAAGTTGAAAGATGCTTATACTATAGGGTCAAGAGGAGTAAAGTCATCTTCTCACTATTATATGTGGATGATATATTGTTCATGTTAAATGACTTGACCATGTTGCATAAAGTTAAGCAACTTTTGGCCAAGCACTTTAACACAAAGGATCTCGGTGAAACATCTTTTGTCCTCGATATACAGATTCATTAAGATAGATCTCAACACTCATTAGGCCTCTTACAAAATGCATACATTGAACGAGTGTTACAAAGGTTTAACATGGTTGATTCTAGACCTGTTGTAGCACCTATCTCTCAAAGTGAGAGATTATCTTTGGCACAGTGTCCAAAGAATGAAGCTGAGAGAGAGGCTGAGGAATGTTTTGTATTTTAGTGTGATTGGTAGCCTGATGTATACTCAGGCGTCCACTAGACTAGACATTACATTTGCTGTTGGATTGTTTGGTCGGCATCTGGCTAACCTATGTTTAGATCACTAGAATGCAGTTAAGCGAGTGTTGAGATACTTAAAGATTACCAAGGATTATATATTGACATATAGGAGGGTCAACGATCCGTTGACTAAAAGACTTAACCCACTATTGTTTGTTAAACAAGTATTCAATATGGGCATGTTGACGTCCTCAGACAATAGTAGATAGGGATCGTTGCATTTACTCCTTGTATGTTTGTACATTTTGATGTATTATGACACTATGATTATTTATTAATAGATGATCATCTTTTATCTTCAATAACCACTGTTCTTGTGCACAGTCATAATACATGTGAAAGTCTTAAGATATATGTCGATCTTGAGCATTTTAAAAGTCATTGGGCATATGTACGGATTGACCTTAAGCCTATGTCTTTGTCATTTAGACACATACAGTTTAGTATGGATATCCATGAATTTTTAACGTGAAATAGGGGATATAAGTTTTTAATCCTATAAAAGTTCTCTAATGCTATTTAGCATTTAGTTAGAGAATATAAAGGTTTTCTCTAATGCTTTTTAGCATTCGGTGAGAGAAAACATGATTTCTCTAATACAGTTTAGCATATACTGTTTAACATAAAGTTAGAGAAATCGAGACCTACAAACGAAGATGATACATATTAGATCATATAGGTATCATCCTAGCTTGCCACATTTTATTTTTCCATTCATGTTAGTAAGGTATTAGATATTCGTGATTATATTGGACCTATGTCACATATGACACATGTTTGATATATTTCAGTATCGAAAACCTTACGGGATTGAATGTTAGATTTTTCTTAACTTTTAAACTTAGTACCAATATATTACATGACTTATCTGAGTTTTTAATTTATTTTCAACTTGAGTTAACACTACAATCAAATATTGTCTAAGGGGAAGAATGTTGACATTTTAAATATTTCCCATAAAGTTGAACAAAATTTAATTGCATTTTTCATTTTTTTTCAATAACTTATTAGTTAAGTTATATAATTTGATTCGAATAAAGATAATAAAGTGACTCAATAAATAATTTAAGTTAATGGGTCAAAGTCTGGGAGGAAAATGAATCTTGATCAGTGTAAACTAGCCCCCATATTAGGCCTGTGATAGAAAAGTCTAATATGAAAGCTATATATAAAGGTTAATATGTCTTGCAGTTGTTGATATCATTCTTAAGCATACAAATTCTCTGACCTATTAAGAGAGCTTACGTTTTGAGAAAACTATAAACAGATGTTAACCACGTGCTAGTGAAGGATTCTCATGAAGGTTCCAGAAGATTGAAGCTCATTTCAACCTCGAAAATTATCTCGGAAGTTGAAATGGAACTAAATTAGGTATTACACATTTCCTTCGTATATTTCTATTTTATGAACGATCTGGGACATATAATAAAGTTCGTGCTACGTGTTACACTTACCTCAAATTCTTGTAAACAATAGCCCAAATTGAAACTTTTTAAAGGGGGGAAATCGATCTGTAAGGATCAAATTGTTCAATAAAGCTTCCAATTGCGATTAAATTTATCTTATCAACCATAAGCTTCAGAATTTTAAGCACAAGTGTTATCGTTTTACTTTGGTAGTCAACGAGAGGATTGAGATGAGGTATGCAAAGTCGAACGAATATTATTCACGCCTAAATACCATAAAATACAAAGAGCGAACGTAGATATGGAGAACCAAACGCGTACAGTTGGTTTGGACAGACCATTCCAGTTAAAAAAGAAAAAGAGATGGAAGAAAAGTGTGGTAAAAAAAGAAGGATTAAAAAAGTGTGGAGAATGTCCAGCTTTTGCCAGTACAGACCACAGAAATCCTTGGACGACAACTCGTTAACATGGGTTGCAACATATGTTTGCAACCATGCAAAAATCAACTACATACATTCTGAGACATACTTGTCCATATCTATATATGTGATGAGCCACCAGTGCTTGACTACTTGTTATTCTGTTCGAGATTGATCACGACCCCAGTTTATTGACTTCTTAATCCAATATTTTGAATCTGAAAATTCTGTTAGAATCAGAAAAATAGATTTGGCAATTTTTCTTTCTGAGTTTCCGTTTTTGACGCCTGAGGTGAGATTGAAGTGACTGCAACATACCTTGGACTAATGCAAATGCTGAGAGAACAGTTAAGAGGCCAATCTAAATCTCTAGAACGATGTCTGCAGCAGGAGAAGAAGAACCAGATCCCATATTAATGCATGGCAACAACATTCAATAAAAGAAATACAAGATGCATTTGTAACACCTACATTCAGAATCCGTTTTCACCCATTTACATCCATCGCTGTTGGTATGTCGCCTTTTATCTTCATTTTCCTCCCTTGAGGAATGTCTGTTCTCCAGATATTTTTTCATGGAAGCAGATCTAGGAGTACTTTGAGGGTTGATCTTCTTGTGAAGCAATGTTCTCAAAAGCTGCAAATATCAGTGCAAAAATGCAAGAGTTGGAGCTCCTGACTAAACTACGAACAATCATGCAATACTTAGGCTATACTAACGTCTAGTCTTGTGATTCAGTAGTAAAGCAGAATTGTATAACCATCCTCTATGCTGGAATTCAATTTTAATGCAGATTTCTTGTGTGTACCAGAATAGCATTTTTGGCAGTTCTAGAAACAAATGACATGAACATCTCCTGTATAATATTATATGCATGCTGTAGGAAGAATACATGGAACCTTTAACTGGTATGTGTTACTATAAAGTACCTTCTCCATTCTTGATTCTTGAAGTGTATCTCTCAAACTTGGCTGAGGTGAAAATCCATTTCTGCACACGAACATCTTCTTAAGTAGGAAAGAGATAGATTTCTTTCCAATTGCTTTCTTTTTATTTTCTCGAATGTCTTTGCATCTACCAAGTATGACACTGATGGTTCGCTCAATGTCATCTTCTCTATCGTCTGTTTCGTTGTTATCAATGTTACTTATTCTTCGACTAACATCCAAGGTTGAAGGGCAATTAAGAAATCTGTCAAGTGGGAGGTTCTCAATTTCCTTTTCCCTTTCAGAGGTTGGCTTTTTCGACAATAGCTTTGTCAGTTCTTTCTGAAGCTTTCCAATTTCTTCAGGCGTGTAGTCTTCTAATTCATCTGTGGTCGATGGAGAAGATTGTTGGTGATGAACTTGTTCATTTTCTCGCTGGATTTCAACGTTGTCTTTAAGATCATTGTTGCCAAAAGTTCCTATAGCTAGCAACCCCTGAGGCCAATCACTAAATTCTTCTCGTGACTCTTGTTTCATATGGCCTGTACGGCATAGAAAAACCAGTTAGGAAATGTAAGTTTTTGGAAGTACCAACATCATTAAATCGATAGATCCATATGACATCACTGACCCTCATCTTCGGTTGCTTTCTTTTCCCATTTTGTTTTAACGGATTTTGAAATCAAATCAAATTCCAAGTTCTAGCTTTTTGTTTTCACATTAGAACCAAAGAAACTAGATCAGCTTCCATTTCAAGGATATCTGACAAAAATTCTGACTATGTAACTGGAATCTGTCTGAACTATGCATTTCATTTCATTGATCTTTACTACTCCTTCAAATCAATATCAACTTGGATCCAGAAAAATGTAATTTTTATCATATAATTGTATTTTTAAGATGGCCTGTACCAAAAGTAATCAAAATAATGAAACACTAACCACTGCCACTTTTATTGCCTACTTCTCACATAAGCTGACTAATATCGTCCTTGGTTTTCTAGGGGAAAAGACGTTCTTTCTCAGATCACCTGAAAGAGACTCTAGATTTTACAGAAGAGTAAGGTCGTGGATTTGCACAAAAAGCATTCAAGGAAAATGGAAGAGAGCTTACGAGCAGCTGGAACAACATTCTGTTTCCCATCCCCTTGCTTTCCATTAAGCTTGTTTTGCATCCAACCGAAGAACTGCAAACAGGCAGTTTAGCAAATCTGTCAGAACCCCATATATTTCTACTTGTCCATTAACCTTCATAAACTGAACTGAGAAGCAAAGCTCTTCCTGTGTTAAGAAACTTACCTTCATTATGAGGTGTATAATAGTGCCAGCTTTTTGCTTTTGGGATAAAATGAGGCTGTGTTGTGGAGAGGTGGAGGAGGATGGTTGTAACAAAAGCCTGATGTCTTCAGAAGCTTAATCAAAAACTGATAAACTTGGAAAGTATCAAAACAAAAAGACGAGCTTTTGATGAATTTCATGACCGAACCTTGAGCAGATATAATTTCTACTGGTTCAAGTTCCCAAACACATACAGCCCATTGTCAAATCTTTAGACGATTTGCATTCCCCTCACCCTGTTTACCACCATTGTATATATCTTTCTTTCTGTTGAAGGCTTCAATATATACCCGTCACCATAAAACACATTCTCAATTATTATATTTTAATCATCTATTAATCACTTAGGTTCTTGTTCATTGATTTTAGTTGCATGGAAGAGGAACATTAATGGACATTCTTTTTCAACATTCTATGAGATCTGCTCTCGTGGCACGATTTTGCCCACGTGATATCGGAGGACAAATTTCTAAGTTACAAACACTACGACTCAATCTCTATACATTTGCAATCCAACGACTATGAAGATGACACGAGGTTTTAATTATGAAGATACTGTTAACTAATTAAGACCTTGCCACCAACATATTCACGTTGCCTCTATGATGAGGAGTGAGGACAGTCATTATATACCTGCAAGTTTGTGTTCAAGTTAAGAATTAGATGTTTCTGGTACAAACAGAGGATTGTTCTGCATCATTCTTTCAATTGGAGAACATACTGCATCATTCTTTCAATGCAGAACATACTCTCTATGTTCTTAATGGTCTATGTACCGCTCTGCCTTAATTTTCAACTCAGATGTATTCACTGAAGATGGCTTAAATCGATTACTTGCTTAGATTATAACCCTTCATCTTCGTGTGATGATCTAGAAATTATGAAACTCGTGCACTGTTTAGCTCACTGTCAACTGCGATGTCGGCGCAGTTTGCAAATTGCCTAGTTAATGTGAGGTGCATGCATCTTGCAAGTAGAGAGTCTACTTTTTTCTGAATTCTTTTTCTATTTTTTTGTTTTTATTAAAGGAGTAACAAGGGAGAGTCAGTAAGAATGCAAACTTGGCATCATTTAAACCTTAAAGATTGGTATCATATTAAGAAATTAATAATGATAGAGAATGAAACAGAAAGTAGTCCGCATGGTCATGTTCCCCTGGTCGACCAAATCAGCTCATTACTCTTACCTGCTCCCAGTTGTAAAGCACTAAACAGTGACAAGACAAGAGTTATCATCTGAAACTTTACACACACTGTCTGTTAACGGTTTGCAATTAATTCCTCAGGATACGCTTCAAATTACTCGTGCTCAACTTAATCTACTCCTCCAAGTGGATCAAGAGACACCCCTTTCCTGTTCAATAGAAAATTTATCTGTTTAAATTATGATAAAACCTTTTTATGTTTAATCAGCTAGAGCACTCTCATTTGTTGATTAAGGTAATTAAGACAGCAAATCCATGTACCCTTGTTCACTTGGACATGCAAACCATCCCATGCACATTTACGTTTAAGCAACTATTAGAAGTTAAGACTTTGAACAACTTCTTGTTTACAGTTGATTCAGACTTTTAAGAGAATTCCAAGATACTTCTGGCGCAACTAATTCCTAATTACCCCAATAAACTCCTGATAACCTTCTTTCTCCCCTCATAATAATCAACTAAATCATTGAAAAATGCTGAAACTTTTATTTGTTGAGAGCTGCAAAAGTTCCAATCTTTGCTGCCTATGAGTATGGATTTGTAGGGAAGAAGCTACTACAAATGGTGTTGGGTCATTAAAGTTGTCTAGCTGTCACGACAAACTCAACCCCATGATTTCTTGTCGGACCAACACGTGTGCCAAAGGGGTCGAGTGGACTTTTCTTCCAGGATTCATCTTCTCCTGAGTGTCCATTTCTCTGAAAAAGAAAACCTCAACAGCCATAACTAAAATCCAAGGGCAGAGGCGTTCTCACCGGCCGTCCCAACTCACTATTTTCCTTTTCTACGTGATATCCATGATTAATCAGTATAGGCACTGGTTTAATTACTAGCATAGCTAAAACAGTGTTCCTTTCTTTCCCCTGCTTCCTTAGTCGGATATGAAAAGGCATAATGAGTTGCGGCATTTAGAAGTACGATTCAAAGATTAATTTAAACTATTGTGATTGCATGATTCAAAGATTAATCATGCTTTACATGCTGTACACATAAACAGTCTTTCTGTTGCTCGTGTGACGACTTTGACGTAGTATTATATTATATGCAAGTACCCCGCATTGATCATCACAAAGATTGAGCAAAGTTTTGGAACACAATGAGCTAAGTGTAGGATGTTCTACGGTTTATGGTTCCAGAGCTCCTCCGGAGGTTTCATCGATTAAACATTCTGTGGATGCCATTCAGTCGCATTAAAATGGCCATACTGCTTTCATAGTTTAAAGAGAACAGCTAAAATGACACACGAAGTATATATCTTTTGTATATATATCGTCACCTAGCTCGTCACTGTGGTGCTTAAACCCTGAAAGTTTTGAACTTTTGCATTAAATTTTAAATGCTCCACCTCGAGATGCAAGTAACTAGGCAAAATTGATCCTACCAAGATGAGAAAGCCAAAAAAGACTACAGTCATGTGAGTTCTCGCATCTACTAGATGTCTATGGGTTCAGGAACCATGCTATATCTGCAAAGCTTGCTAATTATGGAATGTTGACACTCTTCGGCCAACATAAACTAAAGACCTCATACGATGTGGCACTTTATCATTCAGGAAGAAGAGTGGTGACCATCATGCTTCAAATTTAACTAGCTCGCGTTTCAATGGATCTCTGGCAGATTAATAAACAAATTGTATTGAATTTAGACTAAGAAAATGGTTAATCTTCCACCAATGCCCCCGAAAACATCAGGATTTCAGTGCATAATCATCCTCCTACTCACGTTAAACACATTAAAATTTTGCAGCTTGTCTCTCAAAGACAATGAGTAAACCCCTCATTTCTGGCCCCTAACTAGGACCTTGTTGCTGTATTACATTTTGACTACTATCACATACATATTCTTCATTTTCAGCTGCAATGCTCTGCATTTTGCTTCCCTAAACCTTAACTCGATGACTACAGGCTACAGCAGAAAAAGACCATCTTCAATGAAAGTAGAAGTTAACACTTAATGGCATTGCCCAATGCATGGGCCGTCTTAACCCAGCTGTTAACTGTAGGAAAGATATCATTAAACTTAATTATGTAAAACATGTGACTGATGATCATCGTGTTTCCCAGTTAGTGCTTAAGCACATCGTAAATCTGCGATTTTAACTAATAAAATGGGTTTGCTGGAAATTGCTAAGTAATGAGACAAGGTGTAAGCTAATCATGGTAATATTGTGACAAATCTACACCTGTTGAAACAAAATTTATCTAACCCACAACTTCGTTTGCTTCCTCTATGCCAAATAGTGGCTTAGGATTGATATTTTAGGGAGGTTATTACAGTATTTAGTGGAGTTACTAGTTACTATGTGTATACACGAGTCTGCCTGTACCTGGCTGTAATTAGCAGAATTGATGCTCATAGAATTTATCTACACTCTTAGACAATATGACCCTTTCGTCCAAATGAAAATGAATAAACAAATACAGCTCACACTTCGTCTGATATCTAAGCTAAGTCAAATAACACGAGTGGAAACTTGAAACAATCAGCTTTGATGTTGCTTCTTGCATGCAAGAAAGCCGGCATGGCCAAACTTCTATGAATCAAGTACATATTCTGTTCAAGCTCTAAAATTAAACACCCGACAAGGACAACCCTCCCAATTTTTAAATTAGTATTCTCATCAAAAGCACGTATAGACCTCAATATCTAATGGACCAATGCTTTTATATGGAAGAGGTAATGTTGTCTTCTTGAAGTTGCAAAGACAAACTAAGCCAGCAAATATACGCATCAACAGGCAACGGTTTGGCATGTTCCTCAAAACCTATAGAATGGTCTGTTGAGGTCAAAATCGTAAACAGGCTTATGGGATAATAATACAAGGCAACTTGTATGACTACAACATTGCATGTACCCAATATTATCATCCAAATACTTCCCTTGTACTCACTTCTTAAACTTCTCAACTCAGCGAAAGCAGAAGCGGAATATTGGTGTAGAAACAGGCAGAAATCTGAATAACAGATGACCACATCACAGCTATGCATTTCTGTAGGACTAGTGGATCAGAGTTCATCATGAAATTCAACTTCTTCCCCTATCAAAGGTGAATACGAGCAACCAAAATTAATTTGCATGACAAAAAGGCAAATTAGAACCAAGGCCCCATGGTGATGTCACGGCACAAGAGTTCAGTGACCAAAAGGAAAGGAAGAACTTGAGTATATATATCCTACAATTAACCCAGATATATAATTTAAGATTGAAAAAATTGACACTACCCGAGGACATATCTCCAAAGAAAAATGCTATCTCCCTTCGAGCTGATTGAAGGGAGTCTGAACCATGAACACAATTCTGCTCTATGTTGAGACCACACATTGCTCTGATGCTGAAAAAAGAAGTGGTTAATAGGGATTTCAATGAAACTTGGATGGACAAAAAAATCATTGTAAAGCTATCAGAACTTGACTTGAATGTAAAATGCAAGAGACCTATATAAAACATTGGACCCATTAGGTATACAAAACCACCACGAAATACGGAATAAAAATAACCTGTTAGGATGAGAAATCTTAGCTTCTTGTGCATCAGTCGGTCCCATTAAAGAACGCCAGTCGGCAACAGCATTTTCCTTCTCCAATACCATAACTACAACTTGGCCCCTGATAAAAGCTATTTGTCAGAGGAAAGGAGAATAATACCTGTTGTACAAAACCCGTAGTTCATATGCTAAAGCAGTTGGATAATCAGATTTGCACTAGAAACTTGATACATGAAAGGCACATAGCAATTGAGATACACCCATCAACGTGATCAAACAAATTTTCATAAGGCTTTTAGTACTAGCCTTTCAGGATAACAAAAGGAGCCTTTGAGAAGCTCTACTAGGCCACAAACAAAATTCATACCATTATTCGTTGAGAGTGTAGACCACTGTTACAAGAAAATTATACGTTGAAATAATTGACAACTTGATGTTCATAGCTGATATTAATGCAAAAAAGTCAGAACTGACTTATATTAGCTAAGCTCATAACACGAATTGGTGAGAAACCTTTTCAAGACCATAACATTCTCTATGGTTTGTTAGAACATAGGTCCCAAAGTTTTGACAAAAACTGAGAAATTAAAGCAACTAGTGTAAGTGCTGAAACCATAATTTCAAATTTCAGTAGATTAAAGGCACTGATATATAATTGAGAAAATACCTTGTAATGTACTTGATGAGACTCCCAAAGAACTTTTTCAAAGAGTGTTCAGCATAAAATCTTGAAGCACTATCTTCATTAAATGAAGTGACTATTTCCTTGGCAATGCCAAAACCAGACTCCAAAATAGCCTCCTTTATCTTTTCAGTGTGATTACCTGACACACCATCTGGCTTTATCATAGCCAAGGTTCTTTCTTTCCCTGCCTTGCCATTGGTTAAAGACCTACATTCACAGAGCATCACCATAGCAGAAAAGAAAATATCAACAGATTTGATTGAAGGACTCTTCTTGAATGAAATCACAATCTGTCAACAAAACACACATCAATCCATCATCATCACAAATCATAATACAAGATAAAACCCTTAACCCACCATTAAGCTCTTTAAGCTAGATTAAGCTCTTACTAGTTGCACAATTTTCCAAACCAAAAACTATACTATCAACCAACAGAAATTTCTAAAAATCCTGCTGAAAAAGATGTAACTAAAAACAAAAATCGGGGAAGTTTAAATTTTGCAGTTTGTAGACATCTATGACTGCTCAACATCAATAAGAATATGAATAAATGTTTGAGAAAAAGGAAAGGTTAGAGAGAAAGAAGTGGGAGGACCAACGAAATTTTTCAAAACAATGACTTCATATATTACATGATCTTCAAAAGGCAGCAAATCTTTTCTTTCCAAATTCATTATAGCAAATTTTTTCCGAAACCGAACAAAACTTAGTTATCGGAACAGGAAATGAAAAAAACAACTTTAAAATCACTGTTTACCTGACCGGGAAGCACACGGAAATCAGAAGGAAGAAAAATATGGAGGCAAAACGAAGAACCATTTGAAGCTAAATCTTACACCGCACAAAACAATTACAGGATATTCAAATCCAGCCAAAATTTTGTTAACAGAACCACCCAACTTGAAATAAATACAACAGAGACGGAATCACTTAAAGGCTTTATCTTTTTGATTCTTATATATGCCCAAGAACAAAGATTTTTGTGTGCGATTATTTGGGAACAGATTGCCTGTTTATTATTCTGTAATTACCTGGGTTATGATCATTTATCTGTCTAATAAATGAAACAACAAAAATTAAATAGATAAATGCACATGAAAATAGGCACATAATAAGTGATGTGAACTTCGATATTAATCGGAACATGGCTCGTTGAGCCAACCCAGTCTACCTAATATTTAAAAGAATACATAAAAAGCAATGTCATTTTTGAAAAAATAACATCGTTTTTTAAAGTAATGGTGGAGTCACGGGCCGGTCCATGCTTAACCCTTGGCCTAATCGAGTCGACCACTTTTAACCTGTGCCTTACCCTTGAATTGGTCAACTTAAGCTAAAATTAGGCCAAATCGGGCGAGCCGGGACAAAAGTAACATCCTTACTTTTTGTAACCTTAACTTATTCATTTCAATTAAGTAGTTAACTTAATCATTATATGATCATTTGCATACAGGATACATAAATTCTTCCGTAATGAAGAGAGAGTTTATTTTAATCATTAAAGAAAACTTCTTGATCTTTGAATTAACTTCTGGAGAATTTTTAAAATATTTTTGAATCAAGTTTTTGTCAAAATAATATGTTTTAGTTTTGAAAGAAATAAAAAAGTTTGAAAAACTTGTTTCAAAAAGTTTGATCGACCAATATGGTGACTTAAGCAATTAGTGTTAGGGTTTTGGTAGACTAGTCGAACAACATGACAGTGTAGTTAACCAACAATGTCTTTTGAAAACATATTTTGTTAGTTTTTGGCCGCATTGCCTGACCAATGCTACTGTTCTTAGTTATTATAGTGGTTAGTTTTTATTTTTAATGACTACTTCGATTGTTTTGAGTATGAGTAGATCACATGTGAATTGTAAGAAAGTTGAGTATATTAGAGAATTGCTAAAAGCCTTAAAAGGCTAGAGAATGCATGCTTGCATTATATAAAACGTATTGAGCCTTTATTCATTAGTGTGAGTAAGAGGAGGTTTTGAGTGATATACTTATTCTATTTTTGTAAATTGCTTGAAGTGACTTATAAGAGTTTTTGACCGAAAACAAGATTTATAAAAGGTTACTCTTCACCTATGGCAAAGTAAGATAGTTGTAAGGATTCTTTTTTTTTTTTCTATGACGAAGAAGATGTTGCATGGGGGGTTGCTTTTCATCCTTTAAAGGAAAGATTAGTAAAATTTCAAACGAAGCTTGTGGAGTAGATGTAAGCCAATGGTTGTTGGTCGAATCATTATAAATCAAATTTGTCTCTCTTTTTTTCTTTCTTTTATCATTTTTGTGTTTGTTTTGTAATTATTTTCATACGAGTGTTGATAAATACATATTTGATTACAATTACACACCCATATTTAACATGTTTTGCTTGATATTTCATAGTTTTATTATGCATTTGTAGGTTATAATTAGTTTTATGGAACAAAAGGAGAAGAATTCAGATGAATCATGGCATGGAACAAAGGTTTGAAGCAACTAAGAACCAACACGATCGTTTATAGTAACCGTGTAAGTTTCTGTAAACGTGTGATGTTGGACCCCAAACTTTTCTTGGAAGTTAGAACTATTATATGTGAAATGTTGAAAGTTAAAAGCTGAAAAATGTAGTTGAAACATATTCACTGAGTATGCTTCAGTTTTATAGCCATAACTTTTTCCCTTGTTATCCAAATGAGGTGATTCTTAATTTGGATTAAACTAGAGAAATAGGACTACAAATTATCTAATAAAATCAAGTTCTAATTCAGTCCCTAAGAATTTCAATTTTTGGATGGAAGTTAAGCATAGAATATTGTTTCAGTATAAGAATAGTTTGGAAAAGTTTGGGATATAACTTTCAGATTTCCAAACCAAAATGAATGATTTTGGTGTCATTAGAAAATTAAGACAATAGGAACATTTTTCGAGAAGGAAGTGTTATCAAATTCCTTCAATTTTTCCATTATCATTAGTTAAGGAATTAGAAGTATAAGATGTTAGTTTTAAAGATAAAAGGAGGGCATAATGGGAAGGACAAGGTAATGAAGGGTAAAATGGGAAAAATACCAAATAAATGGTCTTGAAGTAAGAAAGAAGAAGGGAAAAATGTGGAGAGAAGAGAAAAGTGTCGTGAGAAGCCAAAGAGAGCAGAAAAAAGTGAAAGAAGAGAGGAGAAGAGAGAGAGTTCGTGAGAGTGTGCAAGGGAAGCTTGGAAGGAAGAAGAAAGAAGAAGAAATCAAGCTTGTCAAGGTAAGTTCATCTTTTTTTCTTGCTTTATTAGAGAAGGAATTAGAGAAAGAAAGGTGTTTTGTGTAGAGAATGGAGTGTTTGTGTTGGAAGAAGATGATTTAAGAGAACCCATTTGATTTTAGGGTTTCTAAACTAGGTTTTGGTTTTTCTAACCTATATGGACTATGTGTAGGTTAGGTTTGAGCTTGGTTTGTGTTGATTGCATTTTTGTGATTATGGAAGTTTTAGGGGGGAACTCCACTTGAATGTGGATTGAATGAGAATTTTGGTTATGGTTGGAAATCAAGAAAACCCTATTCAAGTGCAAGAGGAAGGGTACAATTGAGTTTGGATTTTTAAGTGAAATAAGGTGGGTAATTTATTTATAGTTATTGTGTGATTGGGTAAATTGTTGTCTATGTGTGTATATGTTGATTTCTTGAAATGGATTTGCATGAAATTGAATTATTGTGACTTGATTGGAAATGCATGATGCATTGTGATTATGTTACCCCTTGAAAAAGGTTATAACATTTTGTATAAACGAAAAGAAGAAAAAGCATGAAAGTATGAGCATATGATAAAATGAATTGAGCATGATTATGTGCTTTTGTTTGGGCAAGAGTGGAACTATTCTATTCGTCATTTGCACGTTAACAAGAGCCTTCTCTCGGCTGCCTTTTTGGGACATATAAGCTCCAAAAATGGACTCATTTTGTTCATGGTGCAAACTTCGGTTTCTCCATTCTATTTCCATGGATCCCTCAAGCCATTTGTTTGTACATTGCATCTTTGAATTGTCAAGTATGATGCATTTGAGTGATTTGCTTAATGGCTAAAGTCTATGTTATGTGTTATGTATAACTTGCTTAATTATGAGTTTTTGAGCTAAATTAGTGAATGATTGAATTGCTAGATATATGCATATATATACATATGCTTAAATTTTTGGTAAACTACTGATGGCTATAAATACATTAGTCACTGAGATGCGTAGCTCAACCCATCATTTTCTCTCCTCAGGTGCAGATCGAGAAGATTAGTGATCCTTGCAAGGTAACTGGACAATCTCCGAGATAGTTAGCTTTTGCATTAAACTAGTTTGAACACTATTGGATAGCTTGTTAAGCATGCCAAACATTGAGCAGCCATTTGTAGTTGTTTTAAGTTAGTGATGTGTATGTTGATATGTAAGTAAAGCTTGTTCAAATATTTACTTTGCTTAGTAATGAGAATGTGAATGTGAAGATTTCCTTTTGTGTAAGATTATGTTATTTTACAGGTTGAGTATGATAGTTGTGGAAGTGGAATGTGTGTATGCATATGCTTCTGTGTTGAGATTGCAAATTGTTCTTTGTTTTAGAATAACATGTTAGAGATTGAAAAGGTTTTATGGGATGAATCATTTGAGGTGAGATTCAAGAGTTTAACGAAAAGTACTTAGTAGTTGAATGGATATGAAGAGATATTGCATTTTGCAAGTTCATAGGTGTGGAAATTGTGTTCTAAACTTAAGGGAAACACTGTATTGATTAAGGTAGAATTAGCCAAAGTTGTAGCTTATCTTTCTAGCTTTCCAACGATATAAAGTATTAAATTTTTTGATATTGGAGCTAAAAGATACGATCAATATAAGTGATGTTGTTGCATAGGATGTATATACAAAATAGCTATAGTAATGATGAGAATTTGTTGTATGTGATGAGTCGTTTAAGTTGAGATTTAGGAATTTAATGCAACCAAATTGGTAATTGAATGTTTAAGGAGTGATATTGCATTAGAAGAAGTGAGTTTGGGAAGATTATGAGTGAAAGTAATGCTAGAATGGATGTAGGAACCATTGGAGAGGCTTTGGAGGGAGTTTTGTGTCACATATGTCCATTAGACGGACTTTAGGTCTATTAAACAGATCTTCTTAGGGTGTAAAAACACACCTATCCTAGTTCATGTCTGTTAAATGGACATTAGGTTTGTTAAACAGACCTTCTCGGGTCTGGAAAGCACTCCCGAGCCCGTCTATGTCCGTTTAACATACATACACGGGATAGCTACAATAAATTACAATTTTGACCCTTTAAGGGGTCTAATCTTGCTTCGAGTTCTCCACAAAACTTGTAGATCTCGAAGTTCTCATTGAAATCATCTAAAAATGGCCTTAATCTGACATTTCTAGCGAAAGTTATGCTAATTGTACCAAGATAGGTACAATATGATTGAGGATATAAACATGTTTGATTCTTTTAGCCATAACTTCATCATCTAACCTCCAAATGAAGTGGTTCTTGAACCAATAGATTCCTAACATATTTTTATACCTCTACATAAAAATTGGTATCCATTGGTGTTGATTTGGAAAATATTGGTGGAGAGAAAGTGAGGAAATTGATTGGAAGAGCATGAATTGGTTGTTTACCAATCATACTTTGGTATTTTACTTATATCTTTAACTGTAGAGCTCCGAATGAGATGGTTCTTGCTTCAAAATGAACTAGAGACTCAGAGCTACAATTATTTTGAAGAAGTCAAATTGTGATTTTGGTGCTTAACTGGTGTGGGCACACCACACTTATAGGATGAGGGATTTATTTAAATAACCCTACAAGGAAACCCACTCACGCTTTATGACTCCGGATTGTTGGGCTCCGAAAATGGAGTCCAACATGTGAAGATTGAAGAATTTAAGTTTTGGTAGTGTAAAGTTACATGCTTGTGTATGTTGAGATACACGACTGTGTATGTTACCCATATAAGCCTTTATGCTTGTGTGAAATTGCAAATTTAAGTCTTTTTAATTATACACGGTTTCTCATGGGCCCATGTAAATGATCGTGTATATCCCAGAAACTTTAATTTTTACTATAAAAGGACATAAATGGAGACAAATTAGGAGATCCAAATTATTATGCAATTTTGAGACGTAAAACACCTAGAAAGGTGACGATTTTGATCAAAGGATGAGAAAAGCACGAAGAATATGTCAAGAGATCCACTATACAACAACATCATGTCCATACTTGTAAGAAGATTCAATAAAAGAGAAAAGGAGATTTAAAATTATGATTTCTTTGTTTTCTATCAATTTTTTTGCATGTTTATCTTTGATATCATTTTCTATGAGTGACTAAACGTGTTTAGTGTCTAGGTATGATGAACCCTAGTTTATGATAACAATATGTTTTAATCTTTTATTCAATGTAATTATATTGATTAATCTATAGCGATTCAATTATACATTTTATTCTTATTATAATTTTTTGGAATATCAATGCATGATTTAATTTCACATAATTGAGATTGAGAAATTCTCTTGTATGAATAAATTTACCATAATTAGAATGAGTTGCAAGCAAACCTAGAGATAGATTAGCATAAATCCTTTATATTAGGGTTAAACCTAATAGCGAAATTCAAAAATCGATAATAAAATGTTAGGAGTTTTAACTAAAAAAATTTATGTTAATCAACTGATAGATTAATTGTTAATAGTCTCAAAAGAGATATTAACATAAGATATGAATTTTTAGGGTGTAATAATCAATAATATAATTTCTTGATAAAAGGCTAATTATTTAATGATTCATAGCGGATTTATCACCTAGATACTATTATTTGATATCGATTTCTCTAAGTAAATTCCTTTGTCTTGTGTTCATTTTCGGTTTCAATCTTAGTTTAATTTTTAATTAAAAACCAACAATATGACTCTAGGTTAGAGAATAGAAAAGGGTAACTATTAGTACTTACCATATTGTGGGATGGACCAGTATTTGCTTATGCTAGCTACAGCTATGCCCACTTATGATAAATTTAATATTGATTTTAACGCTAGACAATAAAGTTTTTGACATCGTTACTGAAAACAATAATATTAGGGAAGCCTAACTTTTACTAATCTAACCATTAGTCTTTATATTTATTTTTAAAAAATTTTGACTTGTCTATTTGTTTATCTTTTGAAGCTTCTATACATTGACAATATGTTCATGGTTTATTGATAGGATTTGACATTCACCACCATAGTCACAACTCACAATGGAAGGACAGAGTAGAAAATATTTTCATGAGAGTTATGATATATCATCGCAATATGTAACATCATATTGGAAAGCAAGGTTTCCAGATATGTTTTTGAAAGATCAATCAATATCTATGTTGTGTTGCAACATTTGTGGTAGTAATCATTACAATCATGATGCTAGGCATCGATTTATATGTAGGAGCAACCAAGCATGCAAAAATGGCTTCCAAATAATTTATACAAGAATAGTTATAATTTAGAGCGGATCAACCCTTACGCTTATGGATGGAATGACTATACTCCAATTGAGTGTTCATAACAAAAACAGCAAGAAGAAAGTATTACATATAAAATAATGGAATTCCTTTTTAAAAGTGTAGCTCGCCAATGTGAATTCGAAGAGAGATTTTTTTAAACCTGAATATATCAAGTTTAATACCATATACTATTTGAGCTTACTAATTTCTTATAATGAAGAAGAGATAAGGGTCAGTTCATAAATGAGCTTAAATTTTTAGAAGACGAGGAGGTAACTATCGTTTTAGAAGAGTAAGAAGAATATATGACAAAGGAAGTAAAAATAAGAATATGAGAAAGTGGAAGACTCTATCTAAGAAGAGGAAGTAGAGAAGTGGCAAAAGATAATTGAAGAAGAAGTTGAGGAATAAGTCTTTGCCAAGGAAGAGGAAGCAAAAGAGTGGGAAAAGATGGATGAAGAAGAACAAGAGGAGGAGCCAATTGAGGGAACTGGTGATGAATCATTGGTAATCACCTTGAATATAGATGGTTCCCGCTTCTTGGAGGAAAAATTGCTTAAGCCAATCAACGATTTAGGGAGTTTTGTTATTCTATACTTTATTAATAATTTGTCATTGAAAAATGCATTATTGCAATTAATTGGATTTATTAATTAGATAAATTATGTCCTTGCTATTTTCTTGTAATATGTAACTTACTTACAGGCTACAAAACCATTATAAGGAAAAATAGATGGAAGTAGGCAACTAATAATAGATCCTAAATGTGAAAGGTACGTCGAGCTAAAAACGTTAAACAAGCGCTACATGGAAGGCAACTCATGAATTAGTTTAGGTTTTATTTTAAATTCCATGTTACATTATTCTTATTTTGATTATTAGAATAAGAGTTATTTAAGTTTCGATGTGTTTTAGGTAGAACATTAAGCATCTTCACAAGATTATGCATAATTATAGTATTAGCGTATGTGTGTTAAAGGTTTATAACTTTAAAGTGCAAAATTTTTAAGTTTTTTCATTTAATTTTCAAGTTGCACATGTTTACAAAGAGTTATGCACTCTTTAGACATGCTAGTGTATACTTACACGGTTATATACACACCCGTGTAAATGATCGCGTAAGTCTACGCAAAGTTGCAATTCAGTTGGGGAGTCATTGTGGAATATGAGTGAGAGGATGTCGATTTACCTAGGGCACATGCTTGCCTAATTAATTAGGAATCAGGGTGAGGAAAGGAAGGTCGAAACAATTTGTGTCACACCTTACATGTTGAGACTGGCATGACCGATAAGGATCTTCAATAAACTTTCCCCAACGTGGTGAGTTAGTACTATGATTGCATTTAATTTGGAAGTTATGAAAAGCTTACATATGATTAGCAGATGACAGGGATCCGCAGGGGATATCTACTACCTAGTTGGGTATCCCGATAAGCCAGTAGTGTTGGGAGGACCTAGGGAGGAGCCACTGTAGCTACATTCACAGCCATCCCAAATGGGAGGTATTGCACCAAAGGAGGATAGCCCAAATGTACCAAGAGTGTGGAAATATCACTTGGACTAGTTAATGATAGCTCGACTGAAGAGATAGTAGGCTAAGCTTGTAGAGCAGATAGCAAAGCTCAAGACAATTGTTGGATGGATGGGAGAGTTATTGTTGTTAATGGCAAGCTATCAGGGCATTGATTTTCAAACTCTATCATTTGGTGAGGTTAGCTCATTAGTAGCTCCTCCACCTTCTAGGTCCATCGATTTGAGGAGCCTCCATTGTTGGATAGGCTTGCTTCACAACATAATTGAGGGAAATGCTTATATTTTGTATCTTTTCTTTCTCTCTTTAATTGTGTATCTTTCTTATTATTCTTTCTTTTTGTCTGCACATTAGTGTTGATGTTATTTCATGTTTCTTAATTATTTTTGTTAATTTAATTTTTTTTATTTTTATCCTTTTTCTTCATATTTTGCACGGATGTTTGTATCTAATATCAGATGGACAGTTCCAATTTCATCAAAATCAGAAATAAAAAATTCTTGTTACTCAAAGAAGTACCAAACTCCATTTCTTCCCTTTTGATTTTTATGTGCTTACATTGTGTACATTGGGGACAATGTTCAATTTTAAAAGTGGAGCAGGAGTCAGTTATTTTCTTAAGTTTATTATAGTCTTGGATGTACAATTTTAAGTGTGGGGAAGGAGTTAATTATTTTCTTGAGTTTTATTATAATATTGGTTATTAAATTGTATAAACTAATATCCTGAATTAGTTGAAATATGTCTATTAATTCTTTATTTCATTATTAATTATTGAGTTGAATTAGTATGTAGAAAAATGATAGTTAGAATAGCTTTTATAAGTCATATTTTTAGTATTCATTGAGATAGTCAATTTAAATGCAAATTATATATTATTTACACACATAATATAACCATTTTGTATATGAGCTTTTGATTGTGTATGTTACCATGTATAGTTGAACAATTCTAGAACTTGCTTTTTATTATACAAATTGAGATCACATGTGTTAAATTAGAAGCATTGAAGTGATAAAGACACTTAGATTTAACAATTGTTTAAGCTTATTTCTTTGATAATTACCCTTCCTTATTTTATCCCTTAAGAGTAACTAATTTGGAGCCTTAGTCTTTTTTATCAATTATATAAAAATTATTAAACTTTATCCTTTCTTTAAGTCTTTTTATTTTTTTGAACCCTAAATGTTATGTACGTTACTCGAATGGTTGAAACTTGAAAATTTGAAAGGTCTAATATTTCTTGAATTATGGTGTATGATGAATGCTTGAAAATATTAGGGATAGAAATGGGTTGGGCTAGGCGGCCCGTGGCCTTGGCTCGATCACGGGCTAACTGTCTACACTTTTTTAAAAAAATTGACAAAATGACGTCGTTTTGCATATTCCCTTTAGGCCACAAGCCAGAGCTATGGCCCTATATGGCCAAGATTGCCATCCCTAGAAAATATTGATTAAAAGTTTTTTAGAGAATAAAAACATTTACGAGCATAGAAAAAGAAAAAAATGTATAGTATCAATAAATTTATAATGAAAGGACATGTATATTGTGAACAAGTTTCCTGTAATGTCCTTTGTGGTAAATTTCCTTCAAATTTATTACATTTTTATTATCTTATTCATACCTTACCTAAGCTCCATTACAACCTTATAAAGACCTTTTGATTTTTGTTTCTAGAGATGTGATAACACTACAAGCTTATGATTGAGAGTTCTACTACGTATTGATTTAAGATTTCTTACACTTTCACCCTGAACACTTGACTGCATTGAGTAAAACCTTGGTGAGGGTATAAAATTATGTTTTTAATTTTGAAAAGATTATTGATTTGATTACTAGTGATATTGACTTATGAAGTTAGTTTAGGAAAATTTGATTATAATTATACGTTAATTGGTTAATAAGATACGATGATGTAGAATATAGCTGGACAAGTCACAAATAATAAAGACTATGTTGTAAAATTAATAATTTGGATTATGATTTGCTTGAGGACAAGAAATATTATAAGTATGAGGATATTTGATAAATGCATATTTGACTACAATTATATACCCATATTTTGCCTGATATTTCATAGTTTTATTATTATTTGGTACTTAATTTGCTCTAAGTGCATTTGTAGGTTATAATTGCCTTCATGGAATAAAAGGAGAAGAAGTTGGATGAAATCGTGGCATGGAACGAAGATTTGAAGCAATTAAGGACCTACATGACCATGTACAGTGATTGTGTAAGTCTCTGTAAACGTGTAAAGATTGAAGAATTTGAGTTATGGTCATGTGGAGTTATATGTCTGTGTATCTTAAGATACAAGGTTGTGTGTGTTGCCTATGTAAGTCTCTGTGCCTTTGTGAAATTGCAAATTTAGGTGTTTTTGATTATACACGGTCTCTCACATACTCATGTAAGTGATGTGTATATCCCATAAATCTTAAGTTTTTACTATAAAAGGATGTAAGCAGAGGCAAATTAGGAGAGCCAAATTATTAAGCAGTTTTGAGAGGTAAAAACCTAGAGAGGTGACTATTTTGAACAACGGACAAGGAAAACACAAATGATACGTCAAGAATCCATTAGATAACAAAATCAAATCCATGCTTAAAAAAAGATTCAGTAAAAGAGAAAGGGAGATTTAGAATTATGATTTCTTTGTTTTCCATTATTATTTCTGCATATTTATCTTTGATTTCATTTTGTACAAGTAACTAAACGTGTTTAATGTCTAGGTGTGATGAAACCTAATTTGTGATAACAATATGTTTTAATCTCTTATTCAATGTAATTATATTAATTGATCTATTGTAATTCAATTATGCGTTTTATTTTTGTTCTAATATATATGAAATATTAGTACATAATTTGGTTTTATATAGTTGAGATTGAGAAATGCTCTTATATGAATAGGTCTACCATAATTGATTGGAGTTGTATGCAAACCTAAAGATAGGTTGACATAAATCTTTTGGATTAAGTTCAAACCTAATAGAAAAAATCACAAATTGATAATGTAATCCTAGGGGTTTTAACTAGAAAGATTTCTATTAATCAACTGATGGATTAGTTGTTAATATTCTTAAAGACGCTACTATTTGATATTGATTTTTTCAAGTAAATTCCTTTATCCTGTGTTCATTTTTGGTTGCAGTCTTAGTTTAATTTTTAATTAAAAAACAAAAATTTGATTCTAGGCTAGATAGTAGAAAAATGTAACTACTAGTACTTACCGTCTTTATAGGATCGATCCATACTTGTCACGCTATCTACATTTATGTTGTGCACTTGTGGTAAATTTAATATTGACCTTAACCTTAATCAATCAAATGTATCATAATCATATATTAGAATAAACATATCATTAATTAACTTTAAATGAAGTAAAAAGTGAAAACAAATTATTTACCTATCTCTTATGTTCTATGCAGGGACCAACACTAACTTTTATACATTTTTTTGGTTAACTTATCTTACGTAATACTTGTAAGTATCGTAATATATACATATACACTAGATTCACCCTAATTTAATATATGACAAATTTGGGTAAATATAACTCTAATTTTTAAAAACATGTTACAATAATATTAAAATTTTAAGATAATAAATATTCATTTACAAATTCAAGATCAATTTATCAAAAATTATTAATTATTAATATACTTTAACCATTGTAAAAATTTCACATTAAATATTACTCAATAATATATATGAAAATTTTGCATTTAATAATTATAAATAAAGAATTATTCGAAATCATTATGTGTGAAAATTATTTATTTATTAATATTCCTCATCCTTTTTTAAATTTGTTTACATTAAATATCATTTCATAACATAATATTTAAGTATATATATATTAATAATGTAAACATTAAGTCATATATGATATTAATTAGATATATAAATAATGTAAAAATTAAGTCATACATGATATTAATTAGATTTTAAAACATGTAACAAGTTCATAATATAATGACTATTTTCTTTTTTTTCATGTTTGCTCTTTTTAGAAAATGGTTTACACCTAGTCCTTATCCAATCAACCCTTAACCCTAACCTTCATAAAGTTCCTCCTCTCACTATCAGTCCTAAGTCTTTTCTTTACCTAGTCACCTTTTGCTGTTAGTCCCCTCCTGCTTCCCTACTTAAACCACCCTTTCTTTGCCTAAAAAATAAGGAAAAATAAGAAAAAATTAGAAAAAATTAGGAAAAATAAGAAAAAATTAGGAAAAATGAGAAAAAATAAGACAAAATTAGCAAAAATAAGAAAAAATAAGAAAAAAAGGATCCTCGAATTTATTGCGCCTGGAGACATAGTCGGAGGACAATCGCTGTATTGCATGCCATTAAAAAAAAACGAAATGTTTCAGCGTGAGTTATTTCAAAGTATCCAATGTGCAAATTAATCTAAAAATGTTTACCTTAGATTAGATAGTTTAAGCACCTC
>JANVCQ010000001.1:12830482-12840709 GCA_025531925.1 Erythroxylum plowmanianum
TGCCATAAGAGCTTGTAAAACTCTATTCTTTTGATGTTAATGAATTATGAATCATGTATGGATGAGGATGAGATGATAAAATTTGATCATGAATTGTTACTATATAAGTGAGATTTTTTATGGAAAAAGGAACATAAAAATGGTATGAGACTTTGAGCTTCATGATTTCATTGGATTATGCTTACATTTTATAGTTCAAGGGTTGGACTCCGGAAACGGGATCCGACATATTTGGTATCAGAGCAAGAAGAAGTACAAGGAACCACGCTCAAGTATGATGGTATTTTGTTAAGAGTTGGATTCCGGAAACGGGATCCAACAATTGGGGCTTACAATGAACCTAGAAAGTTGCTTAATTAAGTGATTAAGTGTTTGATAAGTTTAAGTTGTTAATTGAGGATATAAATTAGGGAATGGATTGTTTGATATCAATTTATATGAATTTGGGAAGTATGTGTTGTTAATAGTATAAAGATGTTCTTATGAATGTGAATGTAATCTAAAGGATATAAGTAATGAAATAGATATGGTTGAATGAGAATTAGGAAATTGTGTGAATATATAATGCTAAGAAAGGATTGAAGAATGTATGATTGATGAATTAAGGGTAACCAAACTTACTTAAGGCATAAACCTAATTGCAAACTAGATATATACAAGCTATGATGAATGAATGATCAAGACTTGTGAATAAGGATACATACCCGTGATAGTCAATTGAGCATACATTGAACATAACACATATAAACATATGTATGAGAATAATCTTATGATTGATCAACTTAGTAATGTGTGAAATATATATGTGTATTGTATGATTAAAGAAGAACAAGTAGATCGTCAGCATCCAAACATTGCTAGCTCACCAAGGCAATAGCTTATCTGGAGCGTACTGTGAGCTAACCTAGATGTTTTCTCATTATGATTGAATTGTTTTAATTAATGTCAATTACTAAATTGTTACTGATATGATTGTGATAATTCTAGACATTGTTGGTCCAAGGAGTTTGATATTCAGGATTGTATTGGAAATGCTTTCTAAATGTATGTGAATATGGAAAAGGTGTTCTCAATTGTATATTGAATGTCGGACTCAGATCCGATGAATATGCTCAATAACTGTGCACACTGAATGAAAGTTATTGATAGTATATTATATGGAATGATGCATTCCATCACATGAATATATATGATCAGATAAGGAGTTATAACCTGAGTGACCAACGTGACAAAGAGTTTAAAGCTTAGGAAATGTGCACAAAGAGCCATAGGCTCAACGATTAATGAGCCCGGTATCCACAATAGGTATGGGACAGTATCTAAAATGAGCTTGATATACACAAGGGATACGGGACAGTTAAATATGCGATCGATCACAACAAAACAAAAATGAAAGTGGAGTCTCATATGCATTTGCTTATTTATATCCTTACATGTATCGTGTGAATGATTGTAAAGAATGACTAAATTAAGTTGATATAATGATATGCAATGTTTGTGTACATGTTAATGATATGAATAACTGAAATGAATGATTGGATTATTCTAAAATGATTATATGAAATGTTTGTATTCATAATGGACTTGTTGAAATAAGATCTATATTGTGATTAGGTACTAAATTCTGAATGATGTGATATATGAGATTTGATTTTGAATGATGTGAGATACTGATTGAACAGCGTTATATACTTGTGATGTTTATGTTCTATTTTGAGTGAACATATCGATGATGGTTCACTCACTGAGTTCATAAAACTCATCAAAAATGCAACGTTGATTTTCAAATTCAGAAGAGATCTAGCTAGTCTAGTTGAAGTAGCTTCTGCACTTGGACATGGGTCAGTGTCGACATTAGTTGTACTTACAAATGTTTTAGTTATGTTGTATCAAGAATTGTATCCCTCAACTGCTATATAATGTATATGTGAATTTTAGAAATGAAATGACATTCAAGACTATATATGTTTGTAAATGAAATGGGACAAAATTATTGTGATTGAATATGATTGTGAATGAAATGATTAAAAATGAAGATTTAAAATGCTTTTGATTTGAAAAGATTAAAATATGTAATGAGTTGATATATGATGCCTTAAAAATTTAGAAATATGATCGTCTTAACATGCCTTTTTGTAGAGTATGTTCCCGAATATCATTTGGTATGTTGAACATATACGCTATGGGAGTGGTATGTTACAATGGGGATAAGAACTCCAAATTTTTTTTATAATTTCTCTCTCTTAAGAAAAGCACTATTAGGATTACATTGTCCATAAAAGAAATGGAAATTTGGGTCTTTCTTAAGCTAAGATTCTACAGGAAACACACAAAGTTTATAAATTCACTTAGACATTTCCACTATGTGTTATTCTTCTTATAGGCATTAAAGTCCTTTGTTAATGAATATATCATAAGGAAAGAAGATGTAATATTACTCAAGCCCTTCAATATTAAAGATTTGGAAAAGCTTTATTTGAGCTTAAACCAAATAAAGCCCTTAGAATTAACCATTATTTCTTCAAAAAATATATGGATTTATACTAAGTATTTAGGTATTAAAGCTATTCTAAAGTTCTTCAATCAAGTTAAGATGTTAAAGGAAGTTAATAATGCCTTTATAAGCCTCATTCCCAAGATACCAAATCTAACTTCTTTTAAGGACTTCAGGCCTGTATCTTGCTATATCAAAATTTACAAGATCATTGCATCTAGCCTTAAGGAAGCATTAAAGCCACTCATTAATCTGTCATGGGATATTTTATTTAAGGAAGACAAATTGGAGATGATATGTTGCTTCTTTAAGAGCTTTTTAAGAACTATAATGGAAAGCACTCATTTAAGAGTTTTGAAATAAAGATTGACTTTTGTGGAGCTTTTAAATCTATCAATTGGAACTTTAAATTACATACCCTAAAGGCATTTGATTTTATATCAAAACACATTTTTTGGATAAAGCCTTACATCACAATAATTTCCTATAGTATCTTCGTGAATAAGGAACTAACTAAATTAATCAATGATGTAAAAGGTTTGAGGTAAAATGATCCAGTCTCTCCATATCTGCTTATTACAAGGATTAAAGTACTTAACTACATTGATTGGTCATATGTATAAGTTGGGAATGGAGATTAAAATATCACAACAAATGTAAAAAGCAGAGGATATATAACTTATCTTTTGCTAATAACTTACTCATTTCCTTAAGGGTTGATCCTAACTTAGTGACAACCCAAATGAGAATTACCTGCACTATCAAGAAGATATCAAGTCCTTCTACTAACAAGGATAAGATTGAAATCTTTATTTTTTCAAGAGCAAATAATCTTTCAAGTTGGCTCTCTAACATGATAGGGCTTAAAATCATAAAGCCCCTGTTCGTTTATTAATATATTCATATCAACTCCAAGAGACCAACTTATTCGAACTTTCTACCCTTGATTGAAAAGATATAAAGAAGAATTAGTACTTAGTGGAAATACGTCTCTTTTTTGCAAGAAGAATCCAACTTTTCAATTTAGTCTTTAATAGCTTTTACATATATATATTGGTACTCATATCTGGTGCTTCCTAAGGACTTAATCAAAATAATAGAGAAGATGATGACGTGTTTCTTATTTTCGAGATAGCTTTCTAGGCAAAAAATAGCCAAAGTAAAATGGAATAAATTTTACTTACCTAAGGATGAAGGGAGACTGGGAATAATTTTCATTAGGACCATAAATAAGGTTTTAATGATAAAAAGGACATAGAGAATCCTAGTTGACAAAGACACATTATGGATGAATATGAATCAATATATATTGTTTGAAAAATAATAATTTTTAAAATGTCAAGCCAAAAGTTAATTGTTGTTGGTACATGCTCCATTTCTTTAAGCTAATGGTTTTTTCTATCCTTAATTTGGTTTGATAATTGGTGCAACATAGGACTAGTATTAACAAGCTCACTAATATTAGAACCCTAATATTTGAGGAAGCAATAATAAAAGATGCTCTATGAGGCAATCAAGTGGGTACAACAAAAAACTTTAATATAATAAACTGGGGAATATCCAATATCATAAGCCTAATGCTAATAGGTAAAATTGGGGATATACTGATTAAGACCTTGCTAGTTGTTAAGCCCTTAGATGTTTAATCAAAAATATTCCAAGGATTGCACTATAGGGTACAACATCAGGTTGTTCTCTTAATTGGAACCTAAATGAATGGACCTAAGTTAACCTATATGTCATAAAATGCAAGCTAATTGTGTAAAAAAGGGGTTTGGTTTTTGAAATCATTAACTTAACTAAATTGAATTGCAAAAAATATTTTTTTTGGATTTTAGGGAATCAGAAATTTGGAAGTTAACAACAAGTGATTAATAATGATAAAGTCCTCTTGAAAACGAGCTTTAGCTATCATAGTTCAAAATTGCTTTTTTTAATGGGAGTAGAAATCACTAAGTTTCAAATTGGTAAACCTTAAAAAACTCTTTAAGTCCAAGATCTCAATCAATAGGACTCCATTTCTTAAGATCCTGTTAAATGCTCTTAATGTGTGTAGTAGAATAAGTCCATGCAACCAATCAACTGAAATCTAGAATTAACCTAAAATCAAACACGACTATACAAGATAGGAGAGAATCAAAGATTGCAAATAGACATGTATGAAACTTCATATATTTAAGCGCAAGTTCTACGTAGAAAAATTTAAACTACACAATATGAATATCTAGAATTTGATTACAAATATAATAAAGTAGCCCAACCATATGTTACAAATCCTAAACCTAGGAATTTATAAAGTAAGAGATGAACTATAGATTGAACTACTCCCCTCTTAAGCTTATGGAGCTCCAGCCATCGCTATATCTTCAAGAGGAAACAAAACGCCTAGCCACGCATAGCTCTTGGAAGCTTCACAACTGAGAAGGAATAAGAGGCATCCATGGTGGATGATTGACAGTGAAAAATGGCAGAAGAAGAATAGGGGTTAGGTGAGGGAAAGAGAAAAAAATGATGATGCACGTCTTAGAGGCTGATGTATTAGATGATATTCTATCCTCCCCTCTCACTTGTCAAAAATGGGGTTTCCAAGTGGGTATCCGAGCTGGTTTTTATGAATGGATAAGTGAGTTTCCAAAAATAGCTTGGGTCCAACTGTAGTTGTCGTCGCAGCAAACTTTTCTCGAAAGCTTTCTACTTGAATTTTCGTGACTTCATCACGATGATGTCAGATCTTTGCTGTGGTGAACTTTTCCTAAAAGGTTTCTTCTTGGATTCTTTGGTTTTTGCTGCGACGAAGGATAATCCTCGCCGCGGTTCGCCGCGGCGAACTTGCCTGTTAGTGTTGTTGACTTGTGTTCTTGAATTTCTTGGTTTTCAGTCTTGGCTCTACTTCTTAAGTGTCCTGCATTGAAAAATAATAGTTTGCAATATCAATTGTCCTAAAAATCAATTGAGTGAAATTAGTATCTATTTGCGACAATTTTACCTTCAACTATATTAATTTAAAGTAATCACTCATGAGCTAAATTAAGCATAATATTCGATAATAAGAGCCAAAAAGTATAACAAAAATCATAAAATTGTCACCAAATAATATAGAAAGCTTGGGCTCAATCATATTCCCCCATACTTAGACCTTTGTACTCTTGGACAAAACTTATAAAAAATAAAGAGATACAAGTGCAAAAGAAAATACCGACCATGCTTGTTAGGCACCGATTCCAGAACCCAACTCTTGCTTTGATACCAAACAATGTAGGATCCTGCTTTCGGAGCCCAACATTCAGAGTCATAAAGCATGAGCATACTATCCTATAGGGTTATTTCAAGGAACCCTCATTAGTCATCATCCCACATGAGTGGCGCCCACACCAGTCAAACGTCCAAAAAAACTCCTTTTTCCCTATTTTAGAAAAGATTTTGGGAAACCTTAAGTTGGAATTACAATTTACTTCTTCAAAACCTTTGTTCCCCATTGTCTTAAGTTTCTAATGACACCAAAATCATTCGATGTGGTTTAGAATTTTAATAGTTAGGGCCCAAACCTTTCCAAACTGTTATTAAACTGGCACAGTACCCTATACCCAACTTCCATCTAGAAATTATAAGCCTTAGGGACTGAATTAAAATTCTATTCCTTCAGATCATTGGTAACTCTACGTCCCTAGTTTATTTAGACACAAGATTCATCTCATTTGGAGATCGGATAACAAAGATTGGTCAGATAACAAAGTTATGGCCGAAGGAAATCAAATAAGGTTATGTCCTCAACCGTATTGAACCTATTTTGGGACAAAAGGCATAACTTGCTCTAGGGATATCAGATCAAGGTCATTCTTAAAAGGTTCAAAAGAGGACTTCAATATCTACATGTTTTATAAAGATATTGAAGTGAGATTTTGTCATCTAAATGATCAAAATTGGACCAGACGATACAAGATGAACAGTGATCAGAAGAAGGTTATGAACAGTACACAAAAGATATCTTGCAATTGGCATGGCTTTCTCTAGAGACATTGGATTAAGGTGTTCTTTAGATGGTTGAAATAGAACTTCAAGATCTACAACTTTCATGAAGACCTTGAAGACAAATTCGATCATCTACAGGGTCAACAATGTGACTAGACGATAGGATTAGATGAACAGTGCACCAGACGATATGACGTTATCACTAGACGATATGTCATCATCAGACAATCTGTCATCACCAGATGATACATCCTCACTAGACAAAGCATCCTCACCAAATGATATGTCCTCACTAGATGAAGTGTCCTCATTAGAAGAAGCGTCCTCACCAGATGATACGTGCTCACCAGACGACACGTCCTATACTCCTGAGCATCTCCACTTATAAGGACCATAACTTTTGATTCCGATATCCAAAAGTTTCATACTTTATAGCGTTGGAAAACTAGAAAGACAAGCTATAATTCCATGAAGACAACTTGTCAAATTCATCCTAGATTAATCCAGATTTTTTCCTAAACTCAAAACACAAATTTTTCCCCATGGAAGACTTGAAATTTTGCATTTTGCAAAATTGGAATGTCCTGAGCTTAACCATTCAGCTACCAAATTGACTTCATTAAACTCTCAAATCTCAACTCATTTGTCTCATCACCTTCAACTACATCTGATCAGTCATAATTCCTATCTTCCTTCCTGTAACATCTCATTTATGCGTACATATATATATATATTAACGATTTATGCTCCAAAATCATCAACTCAAGATGATAACTTCTTCGCGTATATCTAATTTAACTCACATCATCCACACACCATTCACATTTCATTAACATTAAAAGAATAAAGTTTTACAAATCTTTAATGGCATTCCAAGCCACATTACATCATCGTCTCAAAATCTCGAATTACAAAAGGTCCTTGAATAAACAAACTTCTTGCTTTCCCAAATTTAACTCAAACTACAAAATAAGCAAATTTGGAGAAATGTCCTTAGGCTCTTGATCACTTGGTCTCTTAGTTATCACCTGAAGATGGGATAAAAGGGAGGTGAGCGTAAAAGCTTGTGGGTAACAAGTTTATAACAAAGAATAAGCAAAATCATTGTAACCCACCTTGATTTCATCTTGCCTCTTTGCTCCCCTTTATACACTAACAAAAATCACACTCAGTAGGGTTTTCAATTGAAAATTTCAAAAAGCACAATCACTAAAATTGGTGCTAGAATACTTAAACCCATGGATTTTCTAAACTCCATGAACTAAAAAGTCCCAAAATATTTAGGTGATCTTACTTTGGTTCTTCACCAAATGAAGAGATCTTTGGCTCAAATGGAAGCTCTTCTCTTCCTCTACCTTTTTCTCTTCTTGAACTACTTCAAAATCTCTCTCAAAAGCTAAGAAATGAAGAAACCCTAGCTCAACTCTCTTATTTTCTCTCAACTACCGAAATCTCTCTTCTTTCTCTCTTTGATTTGTTATTTCTCTTCCTTTCTCCCAATTCACGTTTTTTTCTTCTTCTTCTTAAACAAGACGTCATTTTGGTCTTGTCCTTCCAAAAATACCCCTCCTCTCCTTTGATCTTCCCATTTTGCCCCCTCTTTCATTTACCTCCTAACTCCTTTAACTTAATTCAAATCTTTCCATCTAATTTCAAATATCTATTTATGCCCATCAAATTAATGACTCAATTCTAAAAATAATGAAACAAAATAGACCAATAATAATTAAAAAATTAGGGGTTCAACAATGCTTAAAAAATGAGAGTAGAAAATCAATTAAATCACTTTCTCATAAATTAATCAAAGCAGACTGAAAGAGTGCTAAGAAAATAAACACTATAAGTATTTAATCCAAGAGATTGGGCAAAAGAGATTTCTCACAAGAAAATGTGTTTAATCTCTCATCTCACTTGTCTTGGGATAATTTCACTCTCAAATTTGCTTAGTCTATTCTCTACCATAAGCTTGTGATAATTCTACCTCTCCATCACAAGAACTATAATTTCGAGAATCAAGAGGACTTTCAGGGTTGTAATGTACGGAAGGCTAAATGAATTAGATTGAATGGAAGAAGAAAAATGAGTACATGCATCACAATTATTTTCCACATGAAACAAATGTCAATGATGTGTAAGAAAATATTTAAACAAAAAAATCTCACCCTTCTTTTTTTTTCTTTTTTTCTTTCTTTCGCTTTTCTCAATAACTTTTCTCTTTTGAGAAAGCTTTCTGTTTTTTTTTTTTAACTTTTGGAACTTTTTTCTTTTCTTTTTTTATAGAAAGCTCTCTCTTTTTTTATATGTTTAATTGGAGATCAGAAATTCACATCAATTGTGGAAATATGCATGTACTCAAAAAGATGGCTCAAAGGGGCTAGCAATGGTTAAGTGTTTGGGGTTTGTGTTTGGGTAAGTAGGGTTTTTGAAAAGAATAACTCTATCATATTAACAAAATTTTAATTCATCAAGCTTTGATCAAGAATTAAAACAAGTTCTAGAGAGATATGAAATTAAGTAGATACACACACAAATGAAAGAATTCAAGCCCAAATATCCTTCTAACAAGGTTAGTATCTCAATTAAGCAATCTCAAGGTTTAAAAATTTATAGTGCTACTTTTCAGCGTACCCTCATTTGCCTCTTGTGAAAATATTGAAAATGGAATTAACCAAAATCAGCTATCATTTAAAAACATAGATGGTTTTTTAAAAACACATAGACAACTTTGAAATTTACAAAATCTTCAAAACACAGGAGTCAAAAGAATCTAATTTGGGAGAACCATTGAAATGAGGGAATTAAAATAGAAAAAGTTTTGGAACTTAAACAGAAAAATTTATTTATTTTTTAAAAAATTTATGGAATAGATAAACCTCATCGCGGCAAAACATAAGCTCGCCGCGGCAACATTGAAAATTGGCATCTTCATAGTGGCGTAATCGTAAGCTCACTGCAGCGAAATATGGTAGAGAAAAAGAAACACTTGAGAAACATGCCATTCACCTCAATTGCCAAGTTTAAAAATTTATAGATGACACACAAATGACTTGTCTAAAAGCAATTAAATGGCCAAAAATGATGCATAAAGAGAAATGCCAAAATGGAATATCCTCCCCCACACTTAAACATCATATTGTGCCCAATTATGGAACAATCAAAACACAATTGTGCAGTGAAAAGTAATAGGAAGGCTATTTAATAATTACGTACTAGGAAAAGCCCAATGAAAATCATATAAAAAACTAACCATTAATCACGTGAATAACAACAAGGTAACTAAGTATCCAACAGACTGAAAACTAAATACATGACTATCTAAAACAAAAAGAACAAAAGACTTAAACTATTCCACAGGAGGATCAACCTCGGATCTAGATGGTCTTGCTCCAGATGTGCCAGTGCCGCTCATTGGGTCATCCTCATCTGAGGGTAACTGGAACTGAAAATGCTCTGCGAGCAACGCATCCATATGCCGATGATATTGCCTATCTCGGTCATATAAAGCCTCCCTCTCCTTCTGTCGTGCTATCTTTTGGAAGAGAGTGTCGCGGAGGTGGGAGAGATCTGTAGAGAGTCCGTTGATGTAACATCCCACTCCCGCATGACCCGAACCCGACATCGATGGTGATATCCGAGTCCGTTCCCCGTGAGGGTGACGTGCTACATCACTCAGTCAAAACTCATTATAATTTTTTTTTCTTTAATACATACACACACATTATAATTTATGCGGAAAACAATTTGCATAAATAGTACAATGGCCT
>JANVCQ010000001.1:12846706-12884046 GCA_025531925.1 Erythroxylum plowmanianum
CCAAAACTACGTAGTTTCATCCTTCCTCTTTATTACTTGAAATTTTCCTTCTCCTACTTCATCCATACGACCCAAAGTCTTCTTATTTCTTTCCTTCTTGTTTTAATAAGTCTAAAAGACTAAAATGCCCCTCCTTATAAACCTCAACCTTTAAAAACATGAGTGAACTTCCTAAATTACCCCCATATCATCTTATTCCTTAAATTTCTAACAACATATAAAGCTCAAATTTAAACTTAATCCCTCCATTTAATTTCATTAACTTAAGTACTAAAACCTCAAATTATTCTAACCAATAAAAATTAAGCAAACTAAACCTCAAAATAATTTTAAACATGCTTATTTAATAGGAAAGAGGAATCGGGACCCAACAATAACCTTCGGGAAGAACGCTCAGTACCAGAGAAAATGAGTAAGAAAGAGCACAGTGATCGCTACACAAACGACTATCGACAGCGTCTGCACTACGAGAACGCCACAAGTTTAGCCAACTTTTCTCTCTCTAGTTTCTCTCTCTCATGTACTTGGTGCCTTATTTTAAGAGTGAGGGCTTTAGCTTGAAGTTAGTGACTATAACACTGGACCACATAATGATTGAGCTGATGCCCTGGGCATTCAATGCAATAAAGTCCTTCAGTGACCTTATATTCTCTCCACTTTACTTCCTTAACTTTTATTCTCCATTGAAGTTTTCTTCTCATATGTAATGTCCTCTCTATCTTAGGGTCTGACTCTACAAGATTTCCAAGATTGTAAAACTTTTCCATATAAGAGCCGAGTTGCAAAAAAGAAGGAATAAAATATAATTCAATAAATAAAAGAACAAAAAACAAAAAACAAAAAGATATAGTCTAGTTAGTTTGCAAGCTTGCAAATATTAACATCTAATCCTTAACAACAATGCTAAAAACTTGATCTATCATTTTTATCATAGGTGCATTTTGTAGTTGCAATTAGCACTAGCAAGTATCAGTCTATTTCATAAGGATTATCAATTAACTACCAATTACCTATAAACTTAACAAGCTAGATTAAATTTTTATTGGTGGATGGATATAAAATAAAATAAAATATAAAATATGAACACTAATTCAAAATAGTAATCAAGAATATATCAAAATATAAATTAACAAGATTTTGGCCAAGTTCCCCTAGGACATTACTATATTCACGTTCACTTTTGATTGATGAATTATTCTAGTTTCTTTAACCAGTAAGAGTTTCTTATTTACACTCTATTCTTTCCCAAAACATGATGTACCTATTTAAAGGTCAATTAATAATCTCTTTCGAATCTGGATAACCTAAAAAGGTTTTAATTCGCTCTACGAACTATCTTGATAGGTTTTATCTTAACTTAGGAAGATCTTGTAGTTTTCTCTTGAATAATTCATGCTCAATCCTCTTTATTCATGCTGTGACCTAAACATACATCTGATCTCGATATATTAATCATGTACTGGATATTCTACTTTCAGCCCTTTGATTTAATCAACATAAAAGTATAAATAAATTACAAGAAAACTAAAATTTCGTTTATCAAATAATAAATTGAAGTATATCATATCCTAAGTTCTACCTACCTAAGTCTATGTCTTAATTAGTTCATAATCGCACAAAGAATATTAACATAAAAGCAACAAAGTAGAAAAGATAAAGAATTTGTTGTCTTAATCTTGAAATCTTTGAACGAAATGTTGAATTCCTCTTTTATCTTCAAAGAATGGTGGATATTTGATCAAGATCAATGCACAAAATTTCCAAGATAACTCTTAAATTGTTCCCTAGCTAAAAAACTCTTCTTTTCTACCTCTTCCTGTCTTTAGAAACTTGAAACCCTCATTTTTAATGAGCTATATAGCCTTATACATGAGTTCGTTTAGTTAGCCATGTATTTCAAAAAATTCTCTAAAAATTAACATCACCGACACAATATATATAGGATTATGTGTGACACGGTGTTATTGTATGCTGAAAAAACAACTACTTTCATACATGACCATCGATAGGAGACTGTATACCAAGCCATGTTATGTAGTTCTTTAATTCTTCAACAATTGTTCTTTTCCAATCCATTTCTTCTCTAACTTTACTTAGGTAGAATTATTACATGAAATGATAAAACTTCTTATATTAAATATCAAGTGCTTCAAATTCATCCACAACATAAGCAATATACTATAAAAATAATAATATATGTCTAAGACAGTACGATATCTATATATTTGCAATAAACACTTTATAATAAAATTTTATAAGAAAGTTATCATATTGGTTGAAAATATTATTTATAAACATACTATAAAATTAATTTATTTTAAATTTGATAAATATTAAATTTTAATTAAAATAATTTAAGCTCCCATAAAAGCTAAAAATTAACATCCATTTATAAAAAGTGAAATTGAGTTTAAATGCTAATTTTTAAGTATTTTAATGATTATTGTAATTATTTTCAACATGCTCAATGTGATAAGTGTGCTAGACTTATTTAAATAGGTATTTAAATTTATAATACACTATTTAAAAACCTTTTACATGTTTCTTCAAAATTTTATGCTATAGTCGGTGGTTGTCTATATAATTTTTTTAGTAATTTTTGGATTTCTTTCCTCACATTTATAAATATTACAATTGAAGAAAGTGTGAGAAAATTTTTATATTTTCATGTAAAAAGAGTAAAAATTTTAGATTATTGTTACGTTATTTTTCTTCATATCAATTTATTATTAGTAAATTTATATTGTTAATAATTACATATTTTCAAAAGAAGAAATTGATCTTAATTCAATCTGTAGTAATTGTTCCTGAAGAGTGCCATGAGAAAAATTAATAAAAAATTTGAATTAATATAAGTATAACTTACCAAGAATGTATATTGATAAATATGTGATAAAGTAAGAGCTTTTTATTTTAAAGTTTTTCGTTTTACCTGATCTTGAAATTTATATTAAAATATGAATATGTAAATAATTAATTTATTTAATACTTGATTAGATTTTTATACTAAATTAAGATTTATTATCAAAATCAGTTGTGTTCACTATGTATATTATAAAATATTATTTCATATTTAATTAAAATAAAAAAAGTTTAGAATACTAAGTTTAATTATAGTAATATAATTATGTAATAACTAACATTAACTATTTCAATATAATGAGTAATTAAGATAGTCAAATTATTGCTTGATTTATCAGACTTGCCGTATATCAACATTACACTGTTTTACAGAGCGACTTGCAGTTACACACCTGTGCATCCACACAGTACTATAGTCCCGTGTCTTAATATTCAACAGCCACTTTACAGAGAAATTGCGGTCATCCACAAAGCTCGTAGCAGCAATTCACTAACTCAAAACAAGCTAGAGCAGCACAGATTTGTGAGAGAACAATAGAGCATTGGTTGTTGATGCAGGAACAGGTTTGGATAAAGCACATGCAACAGCAGCGATCAAGAAACCTGTTGCAACAGTTGGTAGCTGCCTTAACCAGCTTTTCTGTCGCATCCGGTGGCTTTGTTTCATGGCCTCCTGGAGGAATGTTCTGTAATGTTGCAGTAAAGTTGCCAAATCCAACACCTAAGCTCCCCAAGATAGTCATTTCCTGACCTTCCATATCCACTTTCTTTAGCAAATTGATTTTGTTGAAAACCTCCTGTATTCTATCTGTTTCTGGTGCTTTTTCTCCTCTATCAGTCTCAAACAAAATCAAACAGGTATATTCAGATGGAACCCTTGTTTGTTTGCTCATGTTTGCAACCTTCATTCAAATTGGTTTACATAATTAGGCCTTTGAAACATTGGTATGCATAATCACACAGGATAGTCAAAGCAGATTCAACTAAACCTTCTGAACAAGGTCATGGCTTTGAGATAACCATGCATTAGTCGTGAGTATATCTATCTGTCTCCTTGCAAATACCTACGAAGTGTGGAGGTAAAGAGCAATTAGATAGAAATAAGGTTGATTGAGGCAAATCTTCATAGATGAACTTTTATTGGGGTCGGTGAAATTTTACGGACATATGCATGGTTGCAAGAAAATGTTAATGCCACGAGATATTACCCTATCAAGGGGCACAGATTTAGTTTTTTGGACTTTCAGCTCCAACGAGAAATTGTTCATGTCTGCCAACGTGCCACTAACTTTTACAGAGTCTGGAAAGCTTTGCTCATATCTGCCTGATACAATCAGTGGGCTCCTAGAAGAGTGATCTGGAATATTAAGCAACTGCAAGGAACCAGGAGAAGAAAATATGTCAGAAGCAACCAAGAGATAGGCTCTCTATCTAGCCAATGGTTAATACTATTACGATAGTGTTAGACGAAGTCAAAAGCAATTGTAATCATATTAGGAGTAGAAGAAGTCAAAAGCAGTTGTAATCATATTAGGATTATCTCTGTAGGAGTTAGTTTCGTACATGAACACTAGTATGAATCATATTAGGATTATCTCTGTAGGAGTTAGTTTCCTACATGAACGCTAGTCAAAATCTATCTATAAAAACACCACACTGTACATCAAAGAAATCAACGAAAAAGAATTCAAACCCAATATGCCTTTGTCTATTTCTTCTTTATCTGTTTAACAGATAGAATATCGCAAGAGTTGGTAACAAGAACAATGCACCTCAGGTGAATGAAGGTGTTCCAAAGCATCCACGGTTACATTGGCCAGAATGGTTGATGAAGCAGTTCTGAACAATCTCTGCATTCGAAAATCGACTGAATCTGGAGAGATGCAGAAGTGATTAGTATAAACATTGAAGGGATTCTCAATCCCCACTCAATCTCTATCTTGGCAGTAGCAGGTGACAGAAAATAGGTCGATTGGCATTAGAACTTCTCTGTCTTAACAGAAACATTACTAACCTGCATCATATGCACTGTCAAAATGACCCCTCCCAATCTGTGCTAGCATTTGCAAGAAATAGTGATTACAGTATGTACCTAAAAGAATTCCATGCAGTAGCTTGTTACAAATTGTCGAGAGCCACTCATTCAATGGAAATGGCAAAGTACCAAATCAACAAGATTGGGAAATTTGTTTGAGAACTAGTTTAGTTGATTTGGACAAGTTCTCTTACTAGATAAGTAGATGCTCTGTTTATGGATTAGCTGAGCTAGTTAAGTTATCCATTACTGTTCAATATCATAAGAATCAGTACTCTTGCAAATGTTTCCCAACCTCGGCAAGAGTTCAGTCTACAAGGACAGAGTCGTTCAAGCTGATTACAAAAGTGACATAAAAGTGCATTATGTGCACATACTGTTCAATAACCAAACGTAAAATAAGAAAATCTTACCTATGCCGAAAGTACATATTCGGGGACAAATTGGCCGTCTATTTGTAAGAGAATCTTTGACATATTTGCATATATCCCTTTCATCTTCAACTGTCCCATCAGTAACAAGGAAAATGAGGGGTATTGAGTCAACAGTTTCAGCCAAGAGCTTCAGAGCCTAGTCAACAGTCACGCAAAATCAACAATACTCTCAAAGAGACATCTTGGTTACTGAGTTTAAAACAAGAAGATAAGCTAATACAGTAGGTCATACAAATTTAGGGGAAATATGCATACCTGTTGCAAAGGGAGCCATATGTTGGTGCCACCATCTGGAGTTAAACTATTCTTGATCCAGTCAGTAGCTTTTAGTATTGATCCTTTGGTCGCTGGCACCATCAATGATGAGAATAAATAGGTCTCACTATTGAAAGCAATAATGTTGAAAGAATCTTGCGGGCTGAGCTCGGAGAGTGAAGCCAATAGTGCTTTCTTTACACTGTCAAGAGGATCACCTTTCATGCTTCCACTGATATCAATTAAGAATATCACCTCTTTCCTGAAGACCTACCATAATTACAAACACGTCTTAATCATGACGCCTTTGGTAAAGACCAGAATGATTGAATCTCATTTTTCGTCGACTTAGCTTAATGTTTGTCGTAAAATAGTATTAAAAAGTAAGCAATTGCGTGGCATCTTAATGCTCAAACCAACCTTCCATCTTTGGCTATTTCCAGGGAAAAGATAAAAGCAGAAGATCTGTCTATCATCGAAATCTCGCAAGGTTGGAGACTGCACCAACATCCCACCTACCAAGTCATTTGATTGGACCTGTTAAAAAAGGAAGCAAGCAACGACTTGATATGTTGGTTCATGAACCTAGTTGGAATTACTAATAACAACGGAGGAAAAAAGAAGGCTGAGGGCCTCACGGTGTACGAGAAATTGAAGTCAGTACTCGACCAAGTCTTTACTTCTGATTCATATAAGAAGCACATCTTACCAACCTCGCGTCTTAGTTCCTAAAAGACCACAGTATCAAACAGCTTGATTTGTATTTTATAATCTGAATCAAGCTTTAAAATATTTTGGGAATTACCTTTAGACTATGACTGCTTTCTTTGCACACAATTTCTCGGCCAATGCTAGGATTCACATTCAACAGTATCTTTTCCTTTTTAGAAACTTTCTTCCCAATGGCATTGACAAATGGCGGAAAGCTGAATGGTATAGTGAGGCAGAATTGGCCTTCATTATATGTCAACTTCTGAGACCAAATCACCCTAATTGAAAGACTTGATCCACCATCAACCTGAAGGTTAAGAAATACGACAAAGTATGCTACAAAATTAGAAACCAACCAAAACCCATGACCCAAATCAAGTGTAAAAAACACAGTAATCACTGACCTGAGGAATCTTGAACGTATATATATTGCCCTTCAAGTATCGTCCTTCTTCTCTTCTGTATGCTTTTTCTTTATCCTTTGCATCTTCTGCAGTTATCAATTGGCTATGATAAGATCTTCCCGCGACATCAACCTCGACACCTAGAAGTGAACCCTGTTAGCCACATCATGTCTTCCGCTTGAGCACAAGAATATTAATAACTACATGGCATGGACATATTATATTATTTGTCTAATGACCATGGAAAGTGAAATTAACCACTTGAAAATCATGAGAGTTGTAAATGCTAAGAAATTTCTGCTTGTATTTCTACTTAGATTGCGGACAAAAAGAAAAAGTAAAAACAAAAAAAAAGGATGAATTCGATTGATTAGTTGACTTGTTCATAACTAACCTGCTCTCCCATGGGAACAGCAATGAGACAACTGCTCTTTCTACTAGTTTTGACGCAATGCAAACGCCAACTCCCACTAAGACTTATATTCGCATGATCTAAGCAGCATTCTACTTCCATGGCCACTTCATGCATGTGCAACGGGATCAACGCTGGTGGGTCACACCGGCCATGAACATACGGCTGGTAGCTCGGTACGTCAGGGTTGTCCACCACCTCCGGCTCCGGAACAACCGCATAAACCGTCACCCCGGTCGGCCACAAACTCTCCGGCGCTGTCCGTGTCATTGTTTGCAAGGAAGCCATTTCTTTTCCATAATAAAGCCTCCTGGACAGCTGCAAACCATAGTTAACCGAAGCTTCAAACTCAGTTTCCATGTGGCCGGAAAAGTTCACGGTGGACAGAGATTGTTGGAAGACAGCGAGAGAGGCAGACAGACAAGCAATAAGTGAGTAGAATAAACCTACCCAGTGCAGTTTTGAAGTCAAGCTGTCATGTGTGTTGATTGAATAAATAAAACAAAAAGGGCATGTTCTAGTTTACACGTGGATTTTCAACAATTAACAACTTCTGTTCCTAATGTCAGCAAACTAGCAGGAGCCAAGTAAAGACAAGAATGACGAAGAAGCTGTAGTTGTTTAATCATGAATTAAAGTAGGCTGACGAAGAAGCTGTGGTTGTTGTTTAATCATCCATTAAAGCGGGTTCCTGAAGAAGCTGTAGTTGTTTAATCATGAATTAAAGCAGATTGCAATTAGCATCAATTAAGTGCAGTAACCTGTCTGCCACTTCTTTTCAATGAGCTTGTTTCACGTGGAATTCAATTCAATTTAGGATGGTCCAGGCTCTATGCTGGAAAGCTAAATACTTGTTGGATGTTCATTTGGGGCTTATAAATCACGTCCTTTCCTTTGATCTCCGCCGTTTAATGCAGAATTTACTGATCGTACTGTGGAGTCATGGTGGTGGTGACAGTAGAAAAAGAGTGAGCCACACACCCTAGGACATGGATCTTATCAGAAATGGATGATTTTTTTGTGGCTTTGAATTTAAACATATTCTTATTTGATTGACAACATGTGCGAAATGAGGTGAGGACAATGAAAAGGCTTAGCAATTTTCTTAATTTACGTATGGTAGGAATGGCGTTTTTGAAAAAGCTAAATGAAGTTTTTAATGTAATCCCTTTCTTTGACCCTAAAAAACGAATGAGCACAACTTGCATAGATGGACTTGAGTAAGGAATCAATTACAAGTTATACTAACACATGTTGATTAATATAAAGTACTAGTGCCATGTGGGCCTGTATCTGATATTTAATCTGAATTATTATTATATTTATGATCTATATGTACATTATGAACAAGTCAACGAGATTGATGTACGTACACCAAACCAATGACATTGCGAAGATGAATGGGACAATTACAATGACATTGTAAATACATACATACATACATAATAGATTTCTCCTTCATAAACTTTTTTATTATCCTTAGCCTCAAGGCCTACATAGTAAGCACAAGTGAAACTCCCACAAGACAGATGCCATACCATACCCCATGCTGCATATTCTAAATTGTATGCAATTCTGCGTATACTGAGTGTACCAATTGGAAGTAAGCAAAACAGAGTCTTGACTTTAGCTGCTGAAGGATGCAAATTAATCACTTTGTAGTTGAATTTGCCTGAAGAAGAAGAACATAACATAGGAAACGTTAAACAGCTGTTTATTCCCTCCTTTTGTTCTAAATGGAATAGTTTCCGTTGAAATGAAATATAGGATTACATACTTATGTACGTATCTCCTTCTCATAAGTCCGGTTTTGCCCTTTCACCTTCGTTCACGTTTCCCAAGGAAAAAAGAGAATATAAAGCTTAGCTAAAGAAAAGCAAACCTTGAATACCATCAAACCACTTTGATTTGCTGAAGATACACCTCACAAAAGCATGTAGGTCTCAATAATTATTCCTCGTAAGAAATACCCACATCAAGGCATTATGTATATAAATTGGAATATATGGTCCACCAGCCGATTGGAATTTGGAGCTGGATTTCAGTCCACAAATGAACGCTTTTATGTGTCACACACAACTCACATCAATTGTCCTACCTAGACCCAGTCTTGTCTATATTTATTATTACACTAGTAGTGAAGCATACTCTTCCGATTCCATTCTTGTACATACTCCTAACAATTACTAACGTGTATAATTGTCTACTCATACCCACACCAAGTCAAACGTTATGGTTTACTAGATTCCAAACACAATTACCTAGATATGTAGTTTATTTTGTTAAATAATTGATAACATGCTCTTCAGCCAATCAGTTGTAGATCTTGTGACACAATTAATTAAAGGTACTATTCATCTTTACATATTTTGTTAATTATATTTAATATTTTAAGACTAGGGATAAAATCTTTTAAATAACTATTGTGCAATTGAAATTATAATCAAAACATAATTATGAGATTCAATTTGTATTTATATATTATTCTTAAATTGTTCTTCATTTTAATTTCATCAAGAAAGAATATTGATGAAAGGGTCAAAATGATATACGTTATGTTTCTTTTTTAGGGCATAAGGATATTTCGAACCTTAACGTTTACAACAAAATACAACTAAAACCTTGACATTTTGAAGTGTTATTTTCAAAATGTTTGTAATAGATCTTAAATAGATATAAAAGTTGACAGAATTAACTTATTGCCAGCTAAATACCATGTATTGACATGACTTTCTTTTTTATTTTTAAATAGAAAATAGACCCCATTACTATGTAATTATTTTTACAAAAATATCCCTAAAGTGGGCCCTATTGTTTATACATTTCAAATAGTAGGTCCCATTTTTCATGTGGTAGTGAGACCTACTTTTTGTTAAAAATAAAAATAATGACACGTCATCATTGATGTGACATTTAACTAATGAAGAGTTAACCATATTAAATTTTTCATTCATTTAGAGTTTGCTTTCAATATTTTGAAAATGTTAGGATTCAATTTGAACGCTTTGAAACATTATGGTCTATACTGCATTTTGTTGTATACACTAAATTTTAAAATGCACTTTTAGTCTTCTTTCTATTGAAAAAAGTAATTGATCTTATAAATTAAAATTTTTTTTACTTACAAAGGATAATAAAACAAACAAACCCCACATAACTCAAACTACAAGCACCCTACTAATGCAGTATTCTGCGGTACAAAGTTCCTTGCTTGTCTTGGTGAATGAGCTCCACAACGACCGTTGGAGGCTCCTAAAATGTATGGAGGTCTGGGCTGGATAAAATTGCTAGAAAAGTCAAGCTATTAGCAAACTAGTTTCCTTCGTAATATACATGCTGAAAATGCACCTCTCATGCTCGATGGATTAAACCATGGGTACCTGCCACCAAAAAATTATCCTCAGACAAAATTATATGGGAAGAGGAAAGAATATTAATCACCTCTAATGAATTTAATTTAACAACAACACGTCGATATCTAAGCGTCCATGCCAATGTAAGGCCAGAGTGGACTCCCCCGAGCTCGGTAGCTATTGATGAACCCCTTCTAATATTCTGTAGAAATCCACCACATCACTAGTCGTGATAGTCCCTAATTAATCCTCTAGCAGTAGCAATGTGAGACCCTTGTTTAACAACTCCATCTGTTTGGTTCAACCAACTAAATTGTCCACAAGCAAACCAACATGCAACTTTTCACAGCTCTTACCCTAACTATGCGGTCAACATAATCTATAACAACTCTAGTACCTTCTTCTGGCCAAACAAATTCAACCTCAAAAAGTTTTTTGTTTCTCCATTGCCATAAAAACCAGCAAGCTACTCCATATATTGTAACCCACTCTATCTCCTTCACTTGTGAGTGCTTTGCAAGGTTAGATTTTACCTGCATCCCCTCATCTTGTTGAAAAAAATCTGCGTCAACCACCTCAGGGGGAATTTACACCAGAAGACTTTTACTCTCGAACAATCACATAAAACATGCAATGTTGACTCTTCCTGCCTACAGAAGTGACAACTGCTATCTGTTGTGATATGTCGAGCCACTCGCTGTTAATGGATTAGTAGTTTTCTCTTAGCCAATAATCGAAGGAAGGCCCTAATTCGCTGGAGCCCAACCTATTCCCAAATTAACTCCCATATTCTATTAGTAGCATCTTTGTTATTAACTTCGATTCAGTCATAAGCTGACCCCACTGTGAACCTCCCGAGATCAGTATGTCCCCACACCAGCTTATCATCCTCTATGCCTTCTACATTAGGACGGATCGTCGCAATATCCATACATATTGTGGAAAGAAGATATTGTTGGAACAAATTCCACTGTCAAGTGTTGACTTCATTCGTAAAATCTGTAATTGTAGCGGAAAGAACGCTATCAGAAATTGGAGAGGTCTCCACTAATATCAATGGTCCCCAACCATCCACCCAATTATCCAGTCAGAAGAAAATATGTTTGCTATTAACCAGATTCTATTTTATACCTTGAAGTACAAACTGCCAAGTTGCAGATATCTCCCTCCAAATGACCGAAGCCCCTTTCCTATCTAGCATGTAAGAGATATGATATGAATCTATTCGATATTTTGCCCTTAGGATCTGGACCCATAAAGCTGTGGATTGAGTAATCAAAACCCAGCCTAACTTTGTCAGTAGCGCATCATTGGAAGAACGAATGCATTTAATGCCTAGGCCTCCTGTTTTTTTGGGTTAACACACTGTCTCCCATTTAACTAAACGCATTTTCCTTAAACAGATATGTACGTGCTTATTACATAATAAGTTCACTAAACTGACTTGATTATGAGGATTGTAAACGAAATATTAGTTATATGTGTATAGATTTCCTTATTATGGTAGTTGTATAACCAAACTTTAAACTTGAGAATATCAAAGTATCTCATATGAAAATTACTTTATTTTGATGCTACTTATGGTCTATTCTATTTAAGGTAACTAAGTAGGTAGTGCTTAGGCATAGTATAAACCACATAGAGATAGTTAAGTAAGTCAATGAAGGATTTGTCACTCTAAAGTAATTACAAAGAGTGTTCTATAATTCTTGAGTAGTAGTGATTTAAGGAATTTTTTGCCAATGTGAATTGAGATTTCAAAAGATGTTTCCAAATTTTACATATAAATCAATTACTAATTAAAAAATTAACACGATTGGGTTTACAAAAGTAGACACTAAATTCATACTCTATGTCCACTTGGAACATTTAATGACGAAAGGATTTTGTTTTTTTATTCCTATATTCTATTGACCAAGTTTTACATAGAAAGCTAAAGTTAATAGGAAAATGTTATTAAATATTACAATTATTATTACCCATGAGATAATGTGAGATCACTTAAGCTCACAAATGGAGATTCATAAGGATGCTTCTAGTGACTTTAGGATGTCAATTGTTATTTGTCAAAGAGACAAACTTAATCCAGGTATATATTTTTCACTTTTGTTACTTGATAATTAAGAAAATTAATCATCACTTTATTTTGTTTATAATGTTACTCTTATTGTCTTACAATTACTTAATGGGACCAATTCAGAAGTGGTATTCCATAATTGCAAATATTTTCAATTTAAATTCTGAGTCAATATATGAGTGTAATAGGTATGATTCATAACCAAAACGACGTTGTTTGTTTTAAACCAAACAACATCATCTTAGTACGTTCTACTTCAGTACTAAAATGACGTCATTTGGTTTTAAATCAAACAGTGTCGTTATGGTAGACGACAATTATACTTCACTATAGGAACAAAACAACGTCGTTTTGGTTTCAATAAAAAATGTTCAACTTTTGAATCGAGAAGACGACGCTTTTACCAACGTAAATTTCTGTCGCCAAACTACAATTTTATCTTCTCCATTTTTCAGATAATTTTTATCTACCGTTACAATATATCCGTCCGCAATTACCGACAGTTTCTTTGCCGTAGGTAATATTCTGTCATTATTTTAGAATTTTCTTGTAGTGAATTGAATTCATCCATTTCAAGAAAAGGAATAGATTGGAGCACAAAAAATGAAACAACTTAGTCTTTGTTTGATATAATTTAAAGCTTCAAGAAATGTATGTTATTGTCATTATTAAGTTGGATATAATTTTTTGTAATTTCTTAATTGTTTTATTTTATTTTATTGGGAATCTTAGAAGAATAAGTAGTTTTATAAATCCAATTTGCCTTTATCATATCGATCTTTTAATATATTGAGTTTCTGAAGAACCAACTTTAATATAATTTTAAATATTTTATTTTAGGTTTCACCTCTAGTTAGTTGTTTCTCAACACGAACTATCATTATAAATTGTAATAGTTAGAGAGTTAAGAATATTTATTATAATTTTAATTTGATATTTTCATGTAATTATTATTTATTATATGATGAATTATAACATTCAAAATACTTTGTATTGTTCTTAATTTTATATTTGTATAATGATTAAATAATTTTTATATTAATTATAGTTATCATTTATATGTGAAATATATGAAAAGAAATATTAATAAAAATAAATAGATTGTTATTATTTCAAAATTTTTATGATTATAATTTTTGGAGATAGGGTTGATGTAAAATTATAAATTATATAGTTAACATATTTAAGGATTATTTTGTAATTTAAAAAAATTTAGAGACCATTTTATAAATTTTAAAAATTACCTAAAATGATACTCGATATTAGTTGATACTAGTACAGTACTGTACCATAACCAAAATCGATATCGGTGTTGGCACGGTATTCATAACATTGCTTTTAACCTTAATATATATTATCTTAAATTAATAGGTCATATTTAACTAAAATTTTATCATTTGGATGAGTAACTCATGATCATATGAATTTAAAGGTAGGGTTAGATATCACATATCATATATGTTTTGACAAGAGTTGTTACATAACAGATCTAAGAGTCACATGAGATGTCATTAATAAGGAAATTATCTGCCTAATTCATATTGAGTTGGTTTTTTAGTGACTTAAGATTAACTAAATTTAAACAGGATCCTAACATACTAGAGAGATTAAAATAATCTTTCTAAATAGCATCCATAACTATTATTTTTAAATAAAATAATGGGAGTAACAAAACATATGATTAAAGTTCTAATCTTATTTGGTTATCATGTCATATAACCAATTATTTGTTTCCTTACAATTTTTGTTTTGTTTTGAGTAGAAATTATCTTTGTTTAATATATGTAATACTAAGTTATTATTGAATTAAATTTCTTGGACCTAAGGTTAGGTTTGAGGTGAGATCTTAAAGTAAGAAAGGAAGATATGTCTCTTATGTAATTTTTATCTTTTTTAAGGATTTGTTGATAAAGTTTTAAAGATATCAATATTATATGGATGACAAACTCTCATGACAATTTGTGTTGCATGAAGTAAAGCTAAAAGGTAAAGTGCCTTGATGACATTATTTCATTCAATTTAGCCTGCCAAAATTATAAACTTGGATACAATTGAAGTCATTTTCTATCTGGAAGAAAAGCACTTTGTGCAGGATTTACAATTACAAATAATACCGACTTGAATAGCTCAGCTAAAAGTTTAGATATCACCTTATAGATGGTTGAGTAGCATGAGATAGGTTAGAAGTCTCTCATGTGACAGGGGCTTTGTTTTTCTGTACCAAGCAAATATAGGAGTGAAAGAGAGCCTTGAGCATTTTGGTAGATTCAAAAAATTCCAAAACCGCCTCAATAAAAAGCCGACTTGTTATATCCCATGTACATTGGAAGAACAAAGCCATAAATTCATCTGGACTGCGAGCCTTTGAAGGGTGCAAACTAAATAGAATTCGCTTAACATCGTGGGTCGTAACAGGATAAACCAACATTTCTTTCATTCCTTGATCAATTTGAAAATCAAATAGCCGCAATACAATAGAACTAGGCAAGGGTGTATCTAATACCCCCATTAGATTTATGAAAAAATTTCTAGCAATTTTTTTAAAGATGTCGAGTTCAACATGTTCAATCCCATTTCTATCTTGTAGCTTTAGAATTGTATTGTTCTTCCTTCTCGCTAATATTAAAGAGTGAAAAAATTTTGTATGAGCATCACCCTCTTTTAACCATGTTATATAAGATTTTTGTTTCCATACAGAATTATGAAAAGCAAGAGCTGTTTGGTAGTCTTGTAGACACACCATTTCTGGTATAGAAGGTTGATCATAATATGCATTATATGCTTTAATTAGCCAATCCTTCAGTATTTGAAGTTTATAATATCTACCTCGCGTAAATATTCTGATAGCCAATTTCATCAAATTGAGTTTCTACATACATTAAAAGGCTTTAAAACCACTCACATCCACACTCCAACAACTTCTCACAACATCGTGAAAACCCATAATATCTGTAATTGCATTAAAAAATCTGAAAGGTGTCCCCCTTTTCTCCCAATTTGTCAGCCGTTGTACGTGCATAAAGGAGTGATCCAAACAAAAGGTTTCTCCAAAATAAATGAAGGAGTTGGGGATTTGAGATAACTAGACATAATTTACAAGGGTTCAATCCAATTTTTTCCAAATAAGCATGCTCCCCTACTGGTTATTGGACCAAGTCATATGTCTGCTAGTGTAGCTAAAATCAACCAAATCCATAGTTAACAAAAAATTGGAGAGTTCTTTTGTCATTCCAAAATGGTAGTGTCGACCACCTTTAATTTCTAAGGCATTAAGCGAACAATTAAAGTCCCTTGGGACTATCCGTGGCTTATCAATACTATGTTGGATATTATGAAAACTTAACCAATGTATATCCTGCTGAAATCCAAAGTTGGAGGCATATATCAAAGACAATTCAAAGTTGACAGTAGAGTTTTTCAGCTGACAATTATTTGTTTCGAGTAGTAATTGACATTGTTGTAGATCCACATTAAATAGACATATGATGCATCCATTAAAGTAACTGTGATTAGAATAAAGCTCCCAATTAGCGCCCAAAAAAATGAACCTGTAAGAGAGGTAGGGTCCTTGATTTTTGTTTTAATAAGACTAACTACTGCTAGGCTTTTAACCCTCATAACCTCTTTTACTACATTCTTTTTATGAGGGTGATTTAACCCTCTAATGCTCCATCCTAGAAGAGACATAGATGGGGGATTCCCTTTTTTGTTGTTTTTCTTTTCTCTGAGCTGATCGTCACCTAGCTTTAGTTGTTTGAAATTGAACTTCAGCATGATTCAATTTAAAATCTATTACATCATATTTAGGATTATGATCTGTTTTAATTTCCGTTATATTCTCTCCCTCCTTTCTACTAGAATTCTCAATAGAGGAGTCTCCTTGAACATGTTTTGTTATACATGTTTCTTTGGTGGAGACTTCATTCCTATAGGTTTTGACTGAACTGTCAACATTATAAGGGGAGCAGTGAGGGGGTTGCAGGTAATTCATTCGTGCCTCAATTTTTTAGTATCTTTTTAACATCAGGGGGATTAGATCAGCTATTATTATCCATTGATCGAACTACTATATTCTCAAAAACTGGTTCTAGAAGCAAAGAGGAGATTGTGGCTTCTTCAAGCACTAGTTCATCATGATATCTTGTTCTGAATTTTTTCCCTGTTAGTACCCACTTCTTTGTTATGTTGCTCGGTTTCCATGGATACGATACCTTAATTTCAACTTGTCCCAGTTCACCATATTCACATAGTCTCTGAACAGTTAGTTTATTAGGCAGAGGGAGATTTTTCTTAATTTCTATACAAATCTTAGCATAACATATCCTTTGCATCATAGCAATTTGTGAATCCATGCATATTAGTTTACTAAGGGAGCTAGCTATGTAACTCATACCTCCCACAGCCTAAAACTCCATTGGTAGATTGTGGAAATTAACCTACAGTGGCAATGCCTCAATTCCGCCATGATCTAGGGACATGCTTGGCTTCTATTGTTGAGCAAATAATGGTTTATAGCTAATATGATAAGGTCCTGCTCCACAATATCTGTTAAATTTGTGTCCATTTGGAGCTTAAATAAAATTGTACCATCCTCTCTAAGCATCACCTTTTTAGTCCTTTTTTGTCACATTATGCTTTTACCTAGGCATGAACTATCGGGAAGGTGAGTCTTTTGGACCAAAAGAATCCCACCAATGTAAAGGACCAAGCTTTTTCTCCAGCTAGTAGAAGTTCAACAGGAGGGACACAACCCCATCCTTGACCACATTTTGGAAGTGTTTAAGAGTACCTTTATAATGATGTCATTGCAACTTGGCTGCTCAAGTCTTGATGGGTCGTGAGGTTTTGGATGCAGCTGCTGATGACCCCTTTTGTGCCATGCTTTTGTTACCTTGTTGTTCTATTAACAATTCAAGAAAGAGGGTTAGTAAGTCCTCCTTAGATAGGGAGAGTTCCCTGTCTGCCATTACTATTGGGAAGGCCTGAGAGATGCCTTCCATTGAGGCAACAGCCTCCTCTACGATTATATACTACCAAAACAATGACAGCAGTCTAGAATCAGTGTGGGAAAATTCCAAAAGAAAAGAGAATAGGATAATTACTATGGGAAATGTTAGAAAGAAGGAGCATCCGAGGTTAGAGGATAACATTTTCTTTTTCATGCTCACTATTTCCAAGCTCTCAACTAATTCATTGTATATCAAACACATATCACTATCATTATCACAATAATTAGGGTTAGATGTTACCATATTATTGTTCATAGCAATGAAGCACATATAAGCTACTCTTCTTCTGAATTCTTACTTTTAGATTCACTTGTGTCATCCCAAATTGAAGCTTTAAGTGATTTCTGCTAGTTATTATTCTCTTTCTTATACTTTCCCTTATATTTCTTATTGTCTTTGAGTCGAGGACATGTTGAATCTATATGGTCATATTTTCTACATTCAAAATAAATAATGTTAGAGGATTTATGTTTTAAATAACTTTTACCTTCTTTGAAATCCTTTTGCTTGGGGAATTCTGCTTCAAGAAAGAACTTTGTTTCGTACGTGAGAGAGACCTTATAAGTTCCTTACATGGTAATGTTGTTAGATCCTTGGCTTCTTGTATAACAATTACTTTAGCTTCCTATTTTTTTGAAGTGACCTAAGTAACTTTTTTACCATTTCAAACATTATTATAGGTCTTTCCAAGACCTTTGAGAGCATTAGTAATATCGATAAATCTAGTATACATGCTAGATATGCTTTCATCATACTTCATTTGAAATAATTCATATTAATATCTTATCATGCTTACTTAGTTCCTTTACTTGATTGGTTCCCTAATTTGTAACTTCTAAAGTATGTCAAATTTTATGAGTTGTTTTACACCTAGAGACCCTATTAAATTTATTTTTTCCTAACGCCAAAAAAAAGGAAGTTTATAGCCCTTCTTTTTAAGGAAACTAATCTCTTATTTATGGTTCTCGTTCTTCCTTTAATTTAGGTACTATTTTTGTTATCTATAATTTTTTAGGAATAAAGGAACCATTTGAAGCTATTTTCCATAATTCTACACGTTCAACTATTAAGAAGATTCTCATCCTAGTTTTCTAATAAAGGTAATCATTAATATCAAAGAAAGGTGATTTACTAATGCTTTGTCCCTTTTGGTTGAATGATGATGATGATGCTCTTAAATATACCATTATGATCTTTCTTGCAAGATTTTCTTAAAAATGATAGCCTAATAGACCCACTCTAAAATCACTTGATAGTCCTTAATAGCACCCAAGAAAGGGAGAGGTGAATTGGGTGTTTCAAAAGTTCATCAAGTTTTCTAACCTATAGACTCAATAAACAATAATCAATGTAAATAAGGATGAGGAAATTGCTTAATATAAATCAATTAAACTATTAAATAATGATTTAAAAAGGATACAGAAGAGAAAAAATGCAAATCAATTTGTAGTGATTCTATAAATAACCCTTGAAAATTAGTGCCTTTTTTTATATTTGACATATAGTTAAAAAGCTACAATGTATTGAAAGATTTGATTTTATAATAAATTTAAAGAGTTTGTTTTGGAGATAATTGTGAAGTTAACATATCTACAAGAGGATTAGCGGGAGTATAGTTGCTCTCTTCATTATAAGTATGTAAAGAGATATTACTCATTGAGAACAAAATTTATATTTTAAGTTATAAAAAATATAATAGTTTAAGAACAACTCTTATTGAATATGAAAAGATAATAACTTAATTACGAGAGTTAGATCTATAGGGATAGATACAAAATTTGTTTACCTATTATAATCCAAATACATAAATAATGTACTAAAAATGTTTAGTATTTGGTATGTGATACTTATATAGTATTAAAGATATCAATTATTCTATGTGTGAGTTGATATTTGAGTTTAAGATTAACTTGAGAATTAAATCCTATTTAAGTTAGATTTTACTTAGAATAATATTATTTTTGAGATTGGAAAATTCTAATGTAGCATTATTGTTAATCAAGCCATAATACACATTTCATTTAGTGGAAACGATTATTTGGATCAATAAGTTCTTTAATGAACTTAATATAGTTTCTTATATTGTTGAAATAATAATGTACTATAGAACATTAGAAGTATTATGCATACAAAAAAAGTTATGGTCGATTCAAAGATCCAAGTATATATTTAGGTAGTTTCTCTTAATTATAATGATAATTGAGACAAGATTTATAAGATTTAAACAAGTACACACCACACAGAATATTGCAAAAGTCTCTTACTAAACCACTATCCCAACATTAGCATAGTCGTCATATGGAGATATAATATAGGATACTTAAATGATTGGCTTAGTGTAATTAGGAAATTGTTATTCCCTATAGTCATTCAGTTGGTTACAAATTTTGTAACATAATTAATTAAAGGTACTATCTATCTTTATGTATTTTGTTAATTATATTTGATATTTTAATACTAAAGGTAAAATCCTTGGAATAATTAATGTGCAATTGAAATTATGATGAGAACATAATTGTAATATTCATTTTTCATTTATGTATTATTCCTAGCCGCAATTTCATCAAGATAGGATATTGATGAAACGATAAAAATAATTGATCTTATAAACTAAAGAATGAAAATCATTAAACAAATGTATGAGTATTTATTAGAGAATAAGTTTACTGAATTAACTTGATTATAAGAATCCTAAATGGAATATTACTTATATGTTTATGGATTTCCTCATTACGATGGTTATGTAATTGATCTTTAGACTTAATATTAGCAAAGTATTTCATATGGTGATTATTATGTTTTGATGCTGCTTATGACCTATTCTATTTAGGATAGCTCAGTCAGTAATACCTATTAGATAGTTGAGTAAATCAATATATGATTCATCACTCTAAAGTAATTAGAGATAATATTCTAATGTTCTTGATTAATAGTGATTTAAAGAATTCTCTGTCTAGAGTGAATAAGATTTGAAAAGATATTTTCAAATATCAATTACAAATCAATTAGTAATTAGCATGAGCAAACACGATTGGATATAAAGACTCTAAATTCATACACTATGTTCAATTAGAACATTTAGATGGCGAAAGAATTAAATTATACATCATAACTATGCATAAATATGTTTAGTTAAACTACTTTGACATTCCTAATATTTAGATATTTATGACATGTTACTAGACATCAATCTTAATATATAATTATAAATTATTTAATTAAAAAATTAAAAGGAGTTTTAATTTATTTAAATTATAATTATGAATTACAATTATAATTTATAAACATTGTCAACATCTTAGGAACCTAATAAGTTACATATAAAAGACCAGTTTATAAGAAAAAAATTTAAATTAAGTTGGACTAATTGTTATGCTTGAGAAGCATTAGAGATTAAATATAATATATTTAAATTAAATTGTAATTATAATTAGGGTTTGAATTTAATTATAATTAGAAAGTTTAGTTTTAATAAGAAAGAAACTCTTTTGCTTGTCTATACTGATAGGAGGAAGGCATAGGAGGACTACCACTCTTACCTTCACCTCTTAAAAGTTGAGTTCTTTTTCTCTACTATGTGAATATCGTTAAAGATTGAACACTTAGGTAACTTGTGGTTAAAATCTCATAAGGAAAGAAATTTGAATCAAGTACAATTTGATTAAATTTTTATAATTTATAATTTTGAATTATTCAAATATTAAAATCTTTTGTTACACCTGTAATTAAATCTCAATTAATTTCTGAAAAATGATAATTAATAAAATAGATCTAATCCATCCAAAGTATTTTATGATCCAATACAATGCACTAATAACCATTTGCTTGCGAATTGGACCATCTTCATTATAACATCCAGCAATTTGGACCATACTCAATTATTGCGGAGAGTTATGTCAAACCAATAGTAGTCGCGAAAATCATCTATATGTCCAATAAAATTATTGATAATCATTATTGACTAAGGAACACTAGATTGACTTGTCCTGCAGCTAAAACTATGTTTACATCATTTAGATACAAATCTTAATTTCATTTTTTCTTCTCCCAGTAATTATAGAAATTTATAGAACTTTCTCGATGTCAAATAAACAAGAAAAAAAAATCAATCTTTAACGCGTGTACTACTTCTCTATATAATTATAGGCTTTACATATACAATCTCTTTGTTTGCATCCCTCTAGTTTTATCACAGTCAGGAAGTTTACGTCTTGTAACTTTATAAAACAATAACAAGAAAAGTTTCAATCGGGTTCTTTTAACAACAAATGATATATTAATATTATACATAGTGATTATCTATAGGGAAAGGCATATACCGAATCATTGGTATATATACTTGAGGACCAATTGACTAATCTTTAACGTGATTAGTATTCAACACGTAAGCATCATTTGATTATAAAATAATAACTATTTTGTCTTCACTTGACCCTTGTCTTGCTTGGACAGTATATAACTGGTGCATTTCCTCTCAACATTAAATAGAGACAAGCCTATATCTATCTTTAAATTAGCAAATCCCTAGTCTAGTAAACCAATTCACGCAATAATACTAACACGTCCCAAATTACCAAAACATTAATATAAATCAAATTAGAAATTAGAAAAACCAATAATTTCCCGTTTGTTATTCTTTCAACAAGAATGTGAAATAACCCTACTAACCAAAGGGATTGCTAGAGGATGTAGTAGTCGCAAATCGATGAAACGGGTCACTACAAATATCCCATTTTGAAGGACCAATCCTCTTGATTTTACAAGGATACCTAAAAGAAATGCATATGTTTCACATGCACGAGTATGACACAATGCAAGTGTTAGTGAGATGTGAAAGTGAAAGTGTTTGTCACGAGAAAATTAGGTACAAGAGCGTCGAAATAGAAGAATTAATAATGTTTGATTAACTTGTTAAAATAAATAAGGAATAGAATGTTTATTTTTAGAAAATATGAATAAAATAGATGAAGAATAAAATAAAATGAGTATTATTTAGTTTGATTTATTTTTTAAGAATTTCTAATGATGATACAATATCAATTTTTGGTTTAAAAATATAAATTTAAAATGACAAAGGAATAACTAACAAAAAGATTAAATATTCATTATAATACTACTAACAACATTATTATTGTTATTATTATTTCAACTTTATCGATTCAAATAAAGAACGAAAGTCTCATAACATTCAGAGTTCAATAACTAGGATTCCATAAACTAAGAAATAAGAGTTTACTTACCAAACATCACAATTTTTCCTAACTATTTGAGATTGTCACGGGAGTTTTTGTGGCTTGATTTTTATTTGGGACTGTCACGGTAGTTGTTCTTCTCTGGACATGTTCTCCTTTTTTTCGTTTCTTCAGCCGCTACTCTAGTAGGTTCTGCCGCAAGCTTTCTATTTTTCTTCTCCTCATTACTATAGTTGATGGGATAAATAAATATTATTGGCCACCTCACTGTTCACGCCTCACTTGAACCCTCCTACCAAACGTCTACGTTTCAAGCTTAGTGGTTTATGAATTAATTATTGGTCCACTGGTACTGTTCACCGTTTTTAAACCCATACTTCTCTATTTCTGCGTTTCACTCCTGCGCTACGTTGTTTGCCTTATGCTTCCAACCTGTTGCGTTTCATGCCTTCTAGTTGTTGCATGTTGATCTCTGCTGTGCTACGTTTTTTTCTTGATTCCTTTCCATTTAGTTCCTCTTGCTTTCAATGTTTGTATGCTGCGCCGTTTTGCTGCTTGCATGTTGACCCATCGACTACACTTCATTCATTCCTATTGATGCATGATTCCACCCACTAGGTATAACTGCACAAGGTCATGTTTAGTTAGGTTCAACGCCTGGTTCAACTCTTTTTATCCCAAAATCTTCGCAGTTCTTTCTATTTGGTTCCAAAATACACCTTGACATAAAACAAGATTAATTTTCATTAAGTATAACTTCAAACCTTAAGAATAAAGAAAATTAACACACAAAAAGATAGAAAATAAAGACACTAACAAACTCCCCCACACTTAACCTTTTGCTCGCCCTCAAGCAAATTAAACACGACCATCAAATTCTATCAATTTGTTTTTAAAGAAACTAAGCATATGCAATCATTTAAACTTTGGCCAATCGAATGTCAAGCTACTACACACATCATGATTAGTTTTCATCAATGCATATGAACAAACTCAACTTATGATACTATCATTCAAAGATAAGCATAAACTCACAATGAATTTTTCTCACGGAATTCACTCATTTCACTCAAGTATTTATAGGTAGGTGTTTTGCTCAAAAGTTCCTATAGGAAATCACATTACCATAAGCTTGCAAATATACCAATTCTCTTCTATAATAATTACATGCTAAAATAGATCAAAAGGGTTTTATTTGAGGTTGTAATGGGTCTAAGGTTAAGGTGAGTAAGGTGAGTCAAAAATGGTTTAAGGGGTTCTTCACAAGTAGTCATAAAGCACTAAATATACAAAGGGACAACAAAATATATTTCTAAGAATTGCATGTAAATAACCAACTACTCAAAATGTATTATTGCTACTATACTTGATTCCTTTCCTTTCCTTTTTCTTTTTTTTTAAATACTAAGGAAACAATAAACAATAACAGCAGCTAAATACAATGTGCTCTATGAGTAGAAGTATCAGTAAACTCTTCTTAGAAAAATATAGCAAAAAGTCCCAAAACTAGCTAACTTAGTACTTTATTAAACTTATGAATAGGTAAGGCTAATGAGATTTGATGTTTTAGAATGGGGTGTTTAAGAAATAAAAGGGGTAAAGGCTTAAAGGAGTTTGCAAGGGGAAATAAGATAGGTGAGTCATTTAAGTCAAGGGTTAAAAGAAAAAGGGCGTTAATCATTTCTATCTAGCATGTATCTAATAGATTCAAACCAGTTCAGAGCAAGTTCTGAGGGTAATCACCTAATGAAGTATCACACACACAAAGAAATGAAATGATTTTTGAATGGAGTCATATAGGCTCAATTGCTTACATAGACTCAATTGTAAATCCATTACGCTTCTATACATTACCTAATCACTCAAGCATCAATTTCTGAGTAAGCTTATGTAACCAACTACTTTAATCGATCAACATGATTCACCTTCTATTCAATTGACCTAATTCAAATTAAATCACATAATTCAATCTCATTCCAACTACTAAGATAGAATTTCATAGTTTAACACACATCACATGTAAATTAAAAGACAGAAAAAAAAGAAAAAAATCAAAATCAAAATGAACAAAGAAATAGTAAATTCAAATCACACAGTCACACAAATATTCAATATTTCCTCCCTAAACTTAATCTACATTGTTCTCAATGTACTCGTAGAAAGAAAAACACAAAAAAATAAAGGTTTAAGAAGCTTCTCTGTTAATGCATCAAGGTGTTGGTGGAAAAGGCGGTTGACACTTCTGCTGTTCGAAGAAAGCGAGCTGGTTGTGCTCCAATATGTCCAATCTACGCTCCGTGCATTGTAGGAGTATTAAAATCGTCGAATCACTTGTAGAAGGATGTATTGCGGTAGGTGCTAATGGTTGTGAAGTTGTGGCTGTGAAGGTGTTGGTAGTCGTAGTTATTCTTTTTTGCCGATGTGGGCGAGGAGCATGTTATACAGCCGATCTAGGTAGCATAAAAGTGTATTCATCAACTTCATCGGCAACTACAAGTCCCATCTTGTACAAACATTCACAATCCAATGGTTTCATCTCACAAGCAGCTATGAGGTTAGTGTTATCAACATCTAAGACTCCAATATTAACAGCAAGTTGAATGATATATGGGCCTAATATAAAAGCTTGATGCTGCTTTTTCAATAGGGAATGCATTTAAGTGAGCATCCAAAAACCCAAATTAAGTGAGATATCGTTTTTCATGCATCATAAAAAGAAAAATTCAGCTTTTGATAGGATACCCCAGCAGCTTGTCTACAACTAGAAAAATTGTAAACAAGAAAATGATACATGTATTTCAAAGCTGGTTTGTGAAGAAAATAACTTTTAGAACTACAAGAGTTATACTTCTTATAATCAACAGACCATTTTGACCACAGTGCATATGGACCATGCGTGAAATAGAGATTTCAATAGAAAACAAAAGTTTGCAAGGGGCACACTTCGTTTGCATGAAAAGGATGTTGTTTTTGGCGAAGACAACTCTGCAATGGGTTTCAAGAACAGAGAAGGGAGGCACAAAGAATAAGGGGATTTTAAGCAGAGTGAATAGTAGCTTGGGCCAAAGTATTAATTTGTCACTTCAGTGAATAGTATAATAGGGAGCTCGCAGCAGAACAAGAAGGAAGACGTGAATAGTGGAGATGGACCAATATTTATTGATCACATCATATGAATAGTGGCGTTGAGAGAGGAACAGAAGAAAGTTTGCAAGAGAGATTTTTTGCAAAAGAGAAATAGGGGCTGCGGGTGGGTCTTCATATTTTTTTTACAAATTAAGAATAAATAAAAATAACAAGCTATTTATTTTTTAAATAAAAAATTAAAATAAAAATGAAACAACTTAAATTAAAATAAATCTTGAGGTGACTCTCAAGAGCGTTTCTTTAACGTCATACTAGCTAGACAAAAATTTCATTGACTTACTCAAAGTAAACTAAGTTAGCCAGTTCAATTTTTTCCTCAATTTCAACCTGTAAATTCTCATAATATGGTTTCAATTGGTGTTTATTAACTTTAAACACTTTAAAAGTGTCTAAACTCTGAATTTCAACTGCACCATGTGAGAAAACATTAGTAACAAAAAACGGACCTATCCAACGAGATCGTAATTTATCAAGAAAGAGCTTTAGTTTAGAGTGATAAAGAAGGACCTTTTGACTTATGAAAAATTCTTTTCTAGTTAAGATTTTCTCGTGAAAGGCCTTAGTTTTTTCTTTATAGATTTTAGCACTCTCATAAGCATCATTACGTATCTCTTCCAACTCTTGCAATTATAATTTTCGATTAATTTCAACATCAGTTAAATCCAAATTGCATTGTTTGACTGTCTAATGAGCCTTATGTTCCAATTCTATAAGCAAATGATAAGGTTTTTTGAATACTAACCTGTATAGTGACATACCAATAAGAGTTCTATATGCTGTCCTGTATGCCTATAACCCGTCGTCTAAATACAAACTCCAATCTTTCTTATTAGGATTAACCACTTTCTCCTAAATTGATTTGATTTCTCTGTTAGAAACTTTGGCTTGTCCACTTGTCTGGGAGTGGTATGCTATTGAAATTCGATGTGTAACTTCATATTTCTTCAGTAAAGCTTCAACAATTCGGTTACACAAATGATTTTCACGGTCAATGATTATTGCTCTAGGGACTCCAAATCTAACAAAAATATGAGACTTAACAAAATCAACAACAACTTTAGAATTATCAGTATGAGTAGCCTTAGCTTCAACCCATTTTGAAATATAATCCACAGCAATAAGAATATAGGTCTTATCGAAAGAGAAAGGAAAAGGGCCTATAAAATCAATTCCCTATACATAAAAATTTCGCATACCAAGATATTCGTGGGCGACATTTGGTCTTTTGGTCCTAAACCACCTGTTCTTTGACATCAATCATAAGACTTGCAAAATATATAAGCATATAAAATAGTTTAGGCCAAAACAAATCACATTCAAGCATCTTACGGGTTGTCCTTCTAGGACCAAAGTGTCCAACACACGCAAAAGAATGGCAAAATTTTAATATAGAAGGGATTTCATCATTAGATACACATCGCCTAATAATTTGATCAGAATAATATTTCCACAGATATGGCTCATCCCATGCATAATATTTAGCCTCTCTTTTGATTTTATCTTTTTCAGCTCGTGATAAAGTACTAGGTAAAGACTTGGTTATCAAAAAATTAACTATGTCAGCATGCCAAGGTGTTATTTATTGGGTGGCGAATAAATGTTCATCTAAAAATTGATCTTTCAAGTTGTCTGAAGTTGTGTCTAAATGTGTACAACTAAGATGATCTACAACCAGATTTTTAGTTTCCATTTTGTCCCATATCTCTACATCAAATTTTTGCAGTAGTAGAATCTAACGAATAAGACGTGACTTTGCTTCCTTTTTGGAAAAGAAATACTTCAATACGGCATGATCTGAATAAACTATGACATGTGTGCCTAATAGATATGAACATAACTTTTCTAGCCCAAAAACAACTGCCAATAATTCTTTTTCTATTGTTGAATAGTTTTTTTGGGCGTTGATTAGCATCATGGAAGCATAGTAAATCAAATGCAGTGCTTTGTTCCTCCTTTGCGCTACGTCGTTCGCTTTATGCTTCCAACCTGTTACGTTTCATGCCTTCTGGTTGTTGCGTTTTGGTCTCAGTTGTTCTGCGTTTTCTTTTTGCTTCCTTGCCGTTTAGCTCATCTTGCTTTTAACATTTGCATACTGCATCATTTTGCTGCTTGTATGTTGGCCCAACGACTGAATTTCATTCATTTCAATTGATGCATGTTTTCACCCACTAGGTATTACTCAACGATACCATGTCTAACTAGGTTCAATGCCTGGTTCAGCTCTTTTTATCTCAAAATTTTCGCAGTTTTTTTTATTTGATTCTAAAATACATCTTGATATAAAATAAGATTAATTTCTATTAAATATAACTTTAAATTTTAAGACTAAAAAAATTAACACACAAAAAAATAAAAAATAAAGACACTGAAACAACCAAACATATAATAATAAGCATTTATCAAAGAATGTATCAAAATAATTATTCCGTTATGCAAGCGTATGCGTTAGTCCAAACCTACCCCGTGTTTTAGTGATTGGCAAACTATACATGGAAAGATGAGAACAAAAAATTAGGAATGGGCTGCTGACTTTACTGATGTTTATCTTAGAAAAGTGCATGTCTCTTTCACAAAGTTGATGCCGATTGCCGGCAATTATTTTCACACCCTTTGCTTAGAACTCTAGTCCATTGTGTATTTATGAAACAAGACTAGCTGACAATGATGTGCTTGTTCTTTGAGCCACGTTTTATTAGCATCATTTAGGCATCATCATATACCCTCCTATCCTTTTTCTTGAAAAATAAATTCATTATTGCAGTCTTTCTAATAATTACAAATAAAATTAATCCTATATATTAGCCAAATTTCTGCTGAATGCTGTTAGGCTTGAAGTTGTATCTATTACCAAACTCGATAATTAAAAATTAGCAGCAGATGTCAATGTAAGCCACTTTCTTAAAGTTTGACCATGCAAAAACAAATATCAACACTATTTTTGCGATAATAACTAGTACTGCTTAGTGATTTCAAATTCTATAATTAGTACTAATTAATGCGTTGAACCCTTGGAAAGGACAATTAGTTGCTAAAATTAATTAAAAAGACAAAACTACTTGTACCGTCAAACTCAAATCCTTCCATGTTATACAACATACACGTTATTTAACGTGGCAATCACATATTGGTCCAGATACCCCTACAGCATATATCGGCCCAGAATAGGTGAGAAAGCATAAGAACATGAATATGCTTAGCTGGCAATTAACAGATCAACGGTCAAGATTGATTCACATCATTGTGAGCTGACGTGGATTGTACTCTTTGTAGCCTCGATCGTTGCTTCTCTCTCCAACTCCTTCCATTTTATAAGTCTCTCTTTCCATAGTTGGCATCTGCTTGAGTGGAGAAAAAAATGAAAAGCAATCTCTTGGTTTTGTTCAATTGTAAGATTGATTTGGTTTCTTTGTAAGCTGTCAGGAAAAGGGTCTCTCTGAGTTTCGAAGTCTGTAGAATGCAAAGAGAGAAGGAAAGGCAAGAACTTTGAAAGAAACATCATTGCATTTTCTGAAATGGCTTTAGGGTGTGAGATTTTGTTCACAGAAGAAGAGAAGGTTGACGAAGGGGAGTGGGAAAAAGAGAGATAAAAGTTCCTGAATGCCAAAGTAGCAGAAGTAGAGGAAAGCTATATCTATAAGTTTTCGTATATGTAACAAAAAGAAGAAACTTGCCAAGATTACTTTGGTCTACTTATGCTGGTAATTCTCATCAAGTTCACGTTTTTCTTTGATTTTCCTTCAGTTCTTTTTTGATTCATTCTGTACATGTTAAGACCCTTGTTCAATTTTTCCAATAAATCAATACATTGTATGTTGCAAAATTCCTATGAATATGTTGGTGTTCTATTCTGTGCAATGGACAATATTTTGCAATCCATCTCGTCTCTTTACCAAATTTCGTTAGTTTTCTGTTTCGGATTTTTATTTTCTTAGTTACGATGTTAGAAACAAGATTAAGATAGCTTCGAAGTTGGAACAGAAAGAGATTTTAGAAGTCACTAATTTGCTTCTACGCTATTTTTAAGTCTAACTAAACTCTATCTCGGTGATTTATATATTTCTCTCATTCCTACAAATCACAGTTTACTTTATTTGTAATAATAACTAAAGATCCCTTTTGAGTTATGTTTGATAGGTAATAAAGTTGCAAAAAAGAAACAGAGCATCTGAGATATGTAGGTTCATAATCATAAGAGCCAGTTGTTTCTGCTATTAATGGTTCTGCTGCGTGATTGCTTACAGGTAATTGGCAAAATGTCTGCAACTGCAATCAGTGACCCTGTGGTGGCTTCAGGCCAAGAAACTCAATCAGCAGCCACAAAACTCATCACACAAATCGATGTCGAGTTTGCTAAATGTGACTGTTGTGGCCTAACTGAGGAGTGCACACCAGGTTATATTGAAAGAGTACGTGAGAGACATCAAGGAAAATGGTTATGTGGGCTATGTGCAGAAGCCGTAAAATATGAAATTGCAAGGACTGAGAGGCTTATTAGCACAGAAGAAGCATTGACAATGCACATGAACTTCTGCAAGAAATTTGTGTCATCAAGACCACCTCCTGATCCGACAATGCATTTGATATCGGCGATGAGACAAATTCTTCGAAGAAGTCTGGATTCACTAAGAGCTTTAAGATCAACTCCAACTAGTCCTACTAAAACTAATGATGGGGAAATAAGAACTGTTACTAAGTTTACGAGATCTGGAAGTTGTTTCCCAACTCTGTCTGGGTGACATGTGTACATCAAAGTGTGGAATATGGATAAACTGAAAATGAAAATTGGCAGGCGAGGGGGTGCAATTACATTTTATTTTATGCAAATAATGAAAAACGAAACAGAAGAGGTGAAATTGAGGTGCTTAAAATTGGAGTTACATACTTGTTAGATCCAGAATTTCTTGTCAAAAAACGAAAAATATCTCTTCCTTTTTCTTTTGTTTTGCTCTATCATTTTGTTCCTGATGTTATCCGTATGATCGAGACAACATACCGTCAATTGTGCAACTGCATACGGTTGGATTTTCAAACTTGATTCTGAGTACAATACAGTTTTGGAGTACGTGATAACTTAGTTGGAAGTTGTTGAGAAATTATTGTCTGCAATCTGAAAAATGTTTTGATAGGTAGAAAGCAGGCTTTGGTTAGCATCATGTTTACGCCCAATTCTGATTCTTCCGGAGTGATTCTCTTGGCGATTAGGTGCCAATCCATTAATGGCATGAATATCTTTACTTTATTTATGCTGCGGCAGATGAATTATTCCGTTGACACGTATTACAAATGTAATTTGAGTTTTCCTACTGACATTTCGGTTCTGACTTGTAAATCTCTTTCAAATCTTTGCCAGGTTCCTGATTCTTAGTCTCCATGGCAATGAGACAACCACTAAGGTTACGTCAAAGATAAAACTTTTTTTAGTGTTTCAATGACTTAGAATGTATAGATTTTAAAGAAGAGTACATAATAATGGATTTTGTGGAAGTACAAACGAAAAAGGACAATGCTTTTTGATCTGATCACGTACTTTACAGCACCAAAGAACCTGTGAACACTCTCATCTTTCTCGTGAAAAAGAATGGAAACATTTTTTAAATCCCCATCAACTTTCTTTCCAGAATTGAAGAAATTGTAGCAATCAGGGCGTAGCTGATTAAGCTTGATATGGTTTTGAGATTTTAAGTAGTGAATCCTAACAGTAACCTTATCGATGACCAGTGAGAACAAACAAGTATTTTAATGGTGGCAAGCAAGAATTAGTCATATATATATTGATTGGTGGATATGAGCAAGTTGAACGAATGGCGAGGTCCATAGATAATGCTTACTTCAAGAGGAAAATAAACAACAGTAGTTGTCAAAAAGTAAATAGTTCATTTGGCTTCAGTAAAAAGCAGAGGTTGTGGCCACTACATGTATGGAACTAAGAGGAGACTGTGTGTCGTCGACAAAAACTAGGAAACTTAACTGTGTGCTGTCGAAAAAAACTAGGAAAGCTATATTATCTGCACAGTCTCACATAATTTGCGTCTATATACGAACCTCCAATAGCACAAGTGCATATGTGGATGGAACACTAGAAAAGGATAAGTCATAAATGAAGCAGAAAATAACTCTTCAAAGAAGCATGGCAACTTTCAGACAACACGACAGCCGGGTCTCATTTAGATCTCACGCATCTCTGTTATTGCTATTTGAATTTCCAGACAAAAGGATTCTTGACATGGGTGTCTGTTTATGGTTGGTGAATTGTGTGCAATTGTGCATGTACTTGGTGGGGCTTGACGTACTTGGTGGGGCTTGACGACAAGTTAACCCCAATCAGAACTGGACCCTTTAACCCCAATCAGAGCTGGACCCACCTAGGCTCCTGTTCTTATGTGCCTAGCTTTGTTGATACGAGCCAAACTTTTACCTAATTAGTGCACTAGAATTATAATATAGCATTATAGATATCGTCTTATCACGATTGATCACTAATACTCAAAATCACACTTTTAACTACTATTCAAGTTGCTGATTATCAAGTTATTGACTAAAAATTAATAATTATCCACAAAACTTAAAGAACTAATTTATTCACTAAAAATGTACTAAAGTTTAGCTTTCTCTCACCTCCTCTACTATAAAAGCTATAAACATACTTTTTTTACATGAATTTGTGTAATTTCCTCCTATAAAGCCAGCCATATTTTAGGTTCTAACTAACTATCTACATAGATTTCTAGAATCAAACTTCCAGTTTTCAGGCAATGTAATCAATCAAAAATTATCTAGATGCATGAAACTCATGTAATATTATCACCAAAATTATCCAAGAGTCCAACATTTCAAGTTGTTTTAGTAATCCTAGCTCTGCTTTATCAAGATCTAATAATCAATTCATCTAAGAATTCCATACATGTATCAATTAAAAGTGCATATTTTAGGTTGCTTTAATGAATAACTTGCATAAAAATCAAACAAGCATTAAAAACAAAATAAAACATAAATTTATGTATTAAACGATAACAATTAAACAATCAAATCATGGTAGAATAGAGTTCGTTCAATCTCCCTTTGACACTAAAAAAAACTAAGCTAACATGTTTGTAAACATCTGGTGATAAATTAAAAAAAAGACATGATGGAAATAATATAACAAAAAAACTTGATACTAGGATAATCCCCTCTTCCCAACCTTCTCTCTTGAGTGTAGGTTGTGCCCTCTAACATGTGGCAACCTCTTTTATATTGAAAAATTCGTAATATCCTTGCCTTAGTTTGATTATGAAGTTTTTCTTAATGTAGAAAACTTTTGTATGCCTATTTTGGAGTCCTTTTGCATATAGAATTAGTATTTGACTATATCTCTTCAATCCTTCCTATTTTAGCTACAAAATTCATAAATTTTAGCAAGACTTCTACAAAATAACATAGAACTAATTGAGCAACAAATTAGAAGTCTAAATTAACAAAATAGGGCACAAAGTTATGCTATAATAGAGAAAACATAATGAATAGTATTGCATAATTTTTAGGCATCGCTTGTCACTATAGTCCATTATTAAGCTACAAGTTTGATAGTTATTGATACATTTAAATTTATACTGGATGCTATATTTGTTTCCTGAGATCTCAAACATATGATGCATCTAGTTTTATATGGTCTTTTAAGGGGGTAACTTGAGAAAAAAAAACCTTAATATCTTCCTTGATAACAACTCATCCAATATGCACTTAATGCGTTTGACAATGACGTGAAGAAAACTTTTAATATGCTCACATGATAGCTATCCTACAGATCCTACCTTGAGTAAGATTGATCAAATTGCATTAAATCAGTGCAAGTCATACTGGTCAAAATTGAAATCAATAAATACCCGATCTTTCATGATTGTGATGTTAGAAAAGAAAACTAAAGATGTATTTCTAGATCTCCTTAATTTTACTTGAAATCCAATTAGATATAACTAATGATCCAATCATTTTGAGCTGGAAATGTCCATTGGTTTTATCCAAAGGGATCTGAATACTTGTAAATTGAGCATAGTAGTGCTTTCTTTCATCTCTAGCTAGGCTGATGGTGAACATGATAAGAAGATATCAAACTGATTTTTAGGTTTTAAAAAGTGCTGCTTAGTTCAATACTTCCCAACAAAGCATATATGATCTTCCTCCAATTATGACTTCCTTTTATCAAATCACTTTAACATAGTACTTTGCCTGTTGCTCACTTGACCTAGGCACTAAAACATTAAAATCTTAACTACTTTCGTCTCTCGTTTCAACTTTTATCTTTTGTTTCTCCACTTCCTTTAAATTGTTAAATCGTACTAATTGAAGCCAAGTTGATCTTAAAATATTAGTCAAAATTTGCCACTCAAAAGAACTGGTTACCTACAATCTCAACTTCTTAAAGTTAAGATACTATTGCCTTTAACCTGAAGAAAACGATTTGGCAACAAGTGACACAATTTAACATGACAGGTATGCATTAATCCAATAGAATAAGAAGCTTTATAAGGGTCTAAGGAACCAAAAGGAGAAAACTTTGAAACAAAGAAATGTAACTTGTACTTGGAAACTATAGCTTCCACACCTTACTAAATTTTTAGCCTTACATTTCTATAGTTTCTATATATGATCTGATCATTTAGTGGAGAATCATGGTTGTATATATAACAGAACCTATAGATTAATAGGCTTTGTTGGTTTATTCCCTACAGTCAATCGATTGGTTGTAATTTAGTGACAAAATAATTTAAATGCATTCTTTATCTTATTCATATTTAGATGTATATGATAAAGTTCATAGGATAATTATACACTGCAAATGAAATTATAATGAGATTATAGTTATAAGATTCATATTACATTTATGTATTATCCCTAAATTGCTTCTAGTCATTATTCTATTCAAATTAGACATTAATAGAACGTAAAAGACTAGCATACTTTATGTTTTTCTTATGAAAGAAGTAGTCAATTTTATAGGCTAAATTATAGAGATATTTAAATAAAATTATGGGTGATTGTTAGAGAACAAATTCATTAAAATGACCCGACATGAAAAATCCATTTGAAACATTACTTATATGTTTATGAAAACTCTTATTGTGATGATTGTATAAGTAATCCAATAACTTGACGTCTCCAACGCTATCTTGTATTGGGATTGCTATGTTTTGATACTATTTATGACGTATTCTAATAGTGGATAGTTTGGTCAATAGTTATTGGATATAACATAAATTATATGGAGATAGTTAAATGATCAAGATATGACTCATCATCTTAAAGTAATTATTGAGAATTTTATGTTGTTTTCGATTAGTATTGATACAAGAAATCATTGTTCAAGGTAGAATGACATTTTGTGATTAGTTTACAGATGCCAGTAATCAAATCAATAGCTAATGGTGGAGAACTAATATGATTGGACTTAAAGTATAGTAGACATTAATTATATGCTCTATGTCTAATCAAAATATTTTATGATGAAATAATTGAATTATACAAAAAAAATCATGCACTAAGAGTTTAGTCGAAACTACTTTGACTCCTAAATATTTAAATAGTAAAGATGTGTTACTAGACCTCAATCTTGATCTATAATTATAAATTGTTTAGTTGGACAATTAAAGATAAATTAAAAGGAGTTTTAATTTATCTAATTCTAATTATGAATTATGATTATAATTTATAATCATTGTCAACATATTTGGGTAACTAATGGGTCTCACATAAAGAATAAGTTGAAAAAGGCAAAGATATTTTAATCAAGTTGGACTTGATTCTAATGTTTGAGAAACTTTATGACTAAATATGAGATATTTAATAAATAAGGATCAATATGAGATATTGAATCTTATTTGAGCATAATTGGTATTTAATTAGAATTATTTGTAATCATAAACCCATTTGAAAACAAATTATTGTGTGTTAATTTTAAGCAAAATTTTGCCAAAAAATTCTAATGTTTTATGGCTATTATATGTGCTCCAAATGGTTGTAAAAGGGTTTGAGGAATTATGAATTAATTTGTGAGATATATGTTAATAAGCGTAGTTGTTTTGTTTTAGATGTGAATAACTGAGTTGTTCTATTCTAATTATTTTGAGGTCAAGAATTGAAAACATGACAAAGTGTAAAATATAAAAGTTGTAAATACACATGTCTAGTTTATTATGATAAAAGGGCAAGTGCCCAGATTTTACGGGTTAAGAGATATGGTAGAATTTCCAAAACTAATCTATCTAGCATGAGTGAAGTTAAGTCCAAAATTATACTTATAGTTTGAGTTCCTAGAGATCTAATTTAGAAGTTGGTTAAAACATATAGGTTGTAGGATCAGATGATATGTGATTATTTCTAAAACAATTTGAGTAAATTCATAATGGTTTGAGAGATATAGTTGATTTAGCATAAGCCATTCAGGATTTTATGGCATCATATGTGTTCTATTATTAAGAGTGAATTTTGGGAATTGTAGGAATTGGATTTAGAAAGGTATTTGACATAAAAAAATTACATATGTGTTTGTGTGCGCGGTGTTTGCATGTGTTTGAATAATAAGTGTGTAAAATTTTAGAATTTATATCTAAATATATTTAAAGTTATGTTGTCGAGAATTTGTTCCTCTTTAAGTAAATGATCTGCTTTTGTGAGTCATTGTGAATGTCCAACGAGAAGGTTATATTGAAATTTTATGGTACATATCTTGAACTTTTTGCTATAGTGGAAATTAATTATCAATCTGAAAATGTGTGGCAAGGTGAGAGTGCCTTGTATTTATTTTAAATATTTTTGTTTGTAGTACTTGTCCTTTTAGTTATTTTATTTATTTATTTCATATTTTCTCTTTCAGTTGATTTTTTGTTTTATTTAATTATTTATCTTCTTTCTCATCTGTTTATTTATTTACTTATTTTATCTTTATTTTTAGTGATAACCAATCCTAAAGTGTCCAATCTTTTATACTTTTTTAAATCTAGTGTTTAAATTTTTAAAATTTTCAATTAAGTGACCAACATTTTAAAACATTAACGGTCAACACCTTACGCTCTGAAGATGGACGAATCGTATCGGATCCTAACACCCTATGAACCATGGCTAAGGACTACTTCCAGTCCCTATATACCTACGACATGTCCGGTCCAAATCATACTCGAATTCTAGCATCATTCCCCATCTTGGATCAACATGTCCGAGACCTACTGCTGGCACCACTCAAGAATGAGGAGATCAAATGTGGGACCCCACACCCCTCCCCCACCCGTAGGAGTTTGCGGGTTTTACCGCGGCACGTGTTTGCAGGTTTTACTGTGGCGTGTGTTTGCGGGTTTTACCGCGGCATCCCACTTTAATCAGTATTGTCCTCTTTGGTCAAGAGTGAGGTCACGACTCGAACCCAAGACCTCAAAGTTTTGTTGCACTTTAAGTGCACGCAACAAAACCTTGAGGTCAT
>JANVCQ010000001.1:12907869-12921613 GCA_025531925.1 Erythroxylum plowmanianum
CCAATTTAGAAGCAGGAAATATAGTGAGAGAAACTAGTGTGAGAAACAAAATAAAAACAGAGGTGAACAGAGGATGTTTTAGAATTCAGTGAAAGACCGAGATTTTATTCAATGATTCGTATGTTACAACTTCAGTAATCAACTACACATTTATACTTAATTTCTAACTGTCATCTAACGGATTTTAACAACCGACTATTCTTGAACATCTTGAACTCTTGCATTCTTGAATCTTTTACGTAGTTGCATGGTTCGTTGAAAACGTCTTCATGCTGTCCGAAAATTCCTGAGGCATATCACTCACAGGTTGATTGAGCCTTTCGAAATTCATTTTATACCTATAATGAAGGTGAGTAAATGGAGCTTTTACATTACAGTTCAATTGTAAGTCTTTTGGTTGCTTGCAAAAATAAGACTCTAAACTACACTTTATACTGCATATATACATTTTTGTGTTCTTTACAAGTCCTTGCTTAAGCCTCTTAAGCATTAATATATTAGGTACAAGTCTGTGAAAGTAATTAGAAGGAAACTTATCATCTTTCATTGGCCTTTTCTATTCTCTAGATATCAGAAGATGAATAAACATGAACTTGTTTCTCTACAAAGGTTAACTTCAATTTAGCCTATCAGGAATGTTATTAAATATATGAAGCATTAGCGATGGTATGCTTACCATCATTAGAATCGTGAGGAATTAGGTTGTTCATTTTTTGTGACTTTGAACTTGCAAAACAAAAACAAGAATAAGAAAATGTTGTAGTCTTACAGGAAGACTCTTATAGTATTTTAAAATGAAATATTTGTTCAAGATATGGTTTTTGATCGAATATGTCTTGAAAAATCATTATACTTTGTAGTCAAATTTGGATTCAAACACGCTTCCTTCCACAAATTGAATGGCATGTAGATTGTTAAGAGGTATTTCAAAGGTCAAATTTATCTGCCACATTGAAACGGATTTCAACGTCCATTTTATGCAAATATGTTTCTGAAAATTTTGCTTCTACCATGGTATGCCCACTTTGACCATAAAATTTTCTTTTCTCTTTGGATATGTTTCACCAATTTATTGATTGATTCAACTGCTTTAAACTTCATTACAAGAGAAATTGCAAGTTCTAGCAGAAAAATAAGAGAAGAGAAAGTAAACTAATTAGCTAGACAAAAATCTCAAATTTAAAACCTATAAGTTAAAAAATTTCATAGATTTGATTTTACCCTCAAAAGATATTAGTTTTGCAATCTCTGATTTTGTCTTCTTCAATTGTATGTATTTTATAATAATTGCATTGTCTTCCTTTTATAATTCATCTCTAAGTGTAATGCCTTTTTTTTTGTCACAACAATATGTTGTAGGTTTTAAATTAGGACTTGCTTGTTTTTATTGAAAACTTTTATGACATGGTAGTTTCCATATAACTTTGTGATTAATGGCCTTGCTTTTGTAATGCTTTTCTGGTTTTTATGACTTGTCCAGCATGATACATAATCTTTTTCGTAGCTTTCTTTTATAGCTTATTATTGATCTCATGCTAATGATCCTTTTGAATAGTCGAACTTTTTTCCAATAAGTTTGATCTTTTCCTTCTCTTCTATCAACAGTCCATCCGTCCACTCATAAGCCCCTAATTTCAATTCCTATGCTTCTAACCTTGTTGTGAGACCTCAAATGGTTGTATTCTTATTCTATCAATTTTTGTTTTCTTCTATCAATATTGTATGAATGTGGGATACTGTTATTGTCAATAACTCTTTGCTTGGTAATTTGGATAAGGCATCTAGTGCTTTGTTCTCTTTGCAGTTTTGAATTCAAAACCATATCCCATTAACTTAGGCAACCAATTATGGAGGAAAGGGGTGGAAATTATTTTGCTCTAATGTTTCAAGCTCTTGTGATCTATTTGCATTTTATATAACTTTTCACTCGAACAAATGTTGAAACAAATGATGAAATATATGTTCTCGCCAGGCAAGCTAACATCACTAACATAGACATGCTTTGTAAATTGATTTCACCTAGGCAATCCAAAAAGAAATGTTCTATTCCTTCAAACCAAACATATCAACATGAAAAATATCAAGTGACAAATTTCCTTAACTCATTGTTGTTGTACATTATCTTATTATCGTTTTTGTTAAGATTAATTGCTTATGTTCATGCTTTTTGAATTTGTTCATAACAAAAATTGAATCATTGTGTTGTTAGTTTTTTGGCTATATTATTTGTCTTCATTAAATTGAGGTCACAAAAAAGTAGTTAGTATTTCATTCTTTAGATATATTAACCAGTTTATAAGCATAAAAGTTTTACAATTCTAATATACTTATTGTTTCTTTTTCTTTTGTAGGAAGGTGATGATTAGGAGTGCAGAAAGGGATATTTAGTAAAGGATTTTAGAGTGCCCATACATATTGGTTTTGTTTATTCTTTAGATTAATTCACTTGTATACCACATGAAATGAAGATAATGTGGGTGAATGTTTTAGTTAGTAGCTTTTATATTTTGAATATGTTAAAGGATGAAACAAGTCCTATGGACTATATAACATATATTAATGTAGTTTTTGGTCGTTTACATTTAATAGTCCGTATGTAATTAAGAAATATATTAATATATGAAAATTGTTTGTGATGTATATATGGATGTTACATACTTAATGACAAGAGTTTAGTTTTACATTAACATATTATTGGTAATGACTGAATAAATTGTTACTTTTGTTGTTACAAATTCTTCTATAAAAAATCACTTTATTGCCTTATAAAGACTTAAATTGTTGCAATATCTTTTCAACAATGTTGCTATAGTATGAAACTATAATGTTACTTTAGTCAAAACTTGAAGCAACATTATTCAAATTGTTTTTATATCCATTCAACATTGTTGCTATAGTTTGAAACTGTTTTGCTGCCTTAGTCAAAATTTTAAGCAACATTATCAATTTTATTGTCCAATAATTTCTTTTGCCTTACACATATCGCATGCTATTTCATTTAATAGTATGAATTCTGTTGCCTTTATAAAAAGGCAACAATAATTGCACTTATACTTACACATTTATCTATTGTCAAAAGTGTTTTTTGCTGTAGTGAAGTTTCCAAGAAACTATATATTAATATATTATTTGCTGAAGCATCAGCTTAAATGTCGTCCTATTTGAAGTTTTTGAAAGTGATCATCTAAAAAAATAAATTAGAGGAATATGCTATGGTACACTTAACTGAAGAGTGTAGTGTAATCTTGGACAATAAATTACCTCTAAAGTTGAAGGATCCAAAGAGTTTTACTATTTCTTATCAATTTGGTGATTCTAATGCTATTAAGTTTTTTTATATGATTTAGGTAAAATAATTAATTTTTTACCTTTATCTATCTTCAGAAAGCTAGGAATAGGAGACCTTAAGCCGATGAATGTGTGCTCACTCTAGTTTGTGAATCAATCAATTAAATGTGCAATTGGAGTTATGGAAGCTTTACTTTTGAAATTAGAAAATTTTATCTGTTATGTTGACTTTCTTGTGATGGATATGAAGTATAATACTAGAATCTCCATTATCTTAAGAAAACCCTTTTTAGCTACTAGAGTAGCTACTATTGATGTAGTTAAGGAAAAACTTACTCTTGGGATGCGCAAGGAGAAAGAGGAATTTCATATGTACGGGACATTGAAAATCTCTCATGCCTAGATAATGAATGCCCTAGTGTGCATGAAGTTTATAAAGTTAGTGTCTGTTTGGTTCCATTTTTTTTTTCATTTTTTTGTTGGAATTTTTTAAAGAAATAAACAATTCATTAAACACGTTTGGATGAGTATTGTTGTCGATTGTTGTTTTTAAAAATAAAAAACTACAATAGGTTTATAGAAATATAAAAAAGACGTTTTTGTAAGATTTTAAAATAGAATTTTTTTCTCGTAAAAAGTACACATGCCGATTTCACTAACATTTGTGTTTTTTCCAACCTTACTTTGCCTTCACTACTGTGTGCTTGCTCCTTCATCAAGGAGCAAAGGTTAACAATGAAGGTCTACTGTTATTGCTTCATTTCTTGGCTTTTTTAATTATCCATTGAATCACATGGTATTCTCTTGCTTTTGCTTCTGCCGTGCCACCGATGCCTCCTTAGTGTTGTCATGATGTGATGTCTCATGTCACCGTCGGCTTTTGACTTAAGAATCGGAGAAACTCCTCTACTCTTACTTGGTTTATTCGTTGCATGTGTCTTGTTAGTTATTTTCCGTACTTGTAACTGGTTTATGCTCCTCACTTTTTAACCATTAAATTTAATCAAATAAGAGAAAGCGACAAAATTAGTGCTAATTATTAAGGAGTCAACATCTGCCCATCAGTTTCAGCTTTGGAAGATGATACATGAAGTTTGGGTCTCTCTAGTTCTTCAAGAAGCTATTGGCCAATTATCAAAGCTTTCGCCCGTAAGTTCAAGATTTAATTTTTTAATTTTTTTGGGTTTTATATTGGTTTCGTTTTGATGGGTTTTCGTGTCATCTTTTAATGGGTGAATTTGTGATGTTGGACTTTTGAAACAGATATTTGTGTAGATTTTGAAGACATAGAGATAGAGGAAGATGATGACTTGAGGGCTGACTACCCTTATAATTTTCAGTATATTAATATATTTAATTACTATTTTAATTATATCTTATGGTTAAAAATTATTTTAATTTTTAGAATTATATAAGAGCAATAGATGGTACACATATTGATGCATATTTGACTGATGAACAAATACCATACAGGGGCAAACAAATTTGTTCAACCCAAAATATTATGTAATTTATTATAAACAATTAATATGTAATTTTTAATAATATTTTATTAGCATATATTTAATTTTAACTATAATAATAATTAATTAATTTAAAATATAATATAATATATTATAATTATTACACATAAGAGTATAATTAAAAAATAAAAAGCAGGATAATAAAACCAAACATGTTTTTGTTTTCAGTTATTTATTACAAATCTCAGTCAAACAGGTTTTTGTTTTTAATTTTTATATTACAAATTTCAATAAAACAAGTTTTCATTTTTTAAGGAAAAAAAAATAAAAAAATAGGAAACAGAAATGAAAAACAACAGAAAAATAGAAGTGAAACCAAACAGTCTCTTAATTGTGATGATTTCATGAAAACATATATATAATTCGCATTTCTTGAATTTCCTAAAGTTAATTACTAAAATTAGCACTTCTTGTACTAGTAAAAGTTTTGTATTTATTTTCAAATCCTGCCCTAATTTCCTGAAAAGATGAGCATCTTTGAATTGGAGAGCTCTGATATTATAAAAAATTAACAAATGTTTTCGATGTGCTTTATTCATAGAAAAGCACTCATACGTATTCAGTGAACTGCATGTAACTGTGTAATACTAATTTACTAATTTAAGGATTGACAGGATCTTTTTAATAACTATATATGTTGTGGAGCTGGAGAGAAAGGAAAAAGAAAAACAACTATAGAAAATTTCTTGAATCATGCGACTTCATTTACTTTAAGATCGCTGGAGGATGGTGAAGATTGGTTTGAGTACTAAAATAATGACAAACTCTAGTACAAAGGATGTGATCAATTCGAGAAAGATTACCATGTTGGACATTTGAAGGCTACTACTGATGAATTCGGTTCTCCTCCTATATTAGATATTAACTCCAAACTTTTGTAGGAGGAGTAAGTTAGAGGTCCAACGAGAAGGTCATAAACAGAGATGATCATGGAAACATTGCAGCTTATTCACGTAAGTGACTTTTCTCGATAAGAAATCAACGCGATGAGAATTATGTATGTATTGCCAATTTCTTTTATTCCATAACAAAGAAAGAGCCACCATCTCTTTATTATTAATAATATCAGCAATTAGTGTTTCATTATTCTCTATTTTATAAATTCAGTATTTAAAATCTAAAAATTGATTTGAGCATTATCTAAGCAAGTACAAGTATTAATATTAAAGTGGTTATCAGACTTTAATTCCGCCATATTGACTCTTTTGTTTGCTATTAAGAGTAGATTTTTAGGCATTCAACCGTACCTTCTCTTTTTTAAAATATTTTTTTTAAACTCATGCTCCAAAATCACTTTAACTAAAATTCCCTAAATTTATAAAATTCTTCATAGCCATAAGTAATCGTTTAGATAGATAATATATTTTAGCTTTGACCTCTAAATTTTTACTAAAATTTATTTTTATTAATAAAATAAAGCAACGAAGTTATATTTTTATCCAAAATTTTATTATGTCATTCTTCTTTGTTTAAAGACAATACTTAATTTAATTGGTTGGACTAGGTGGTGAAATCAAAGTCTTTGTTTAGATGTTATATCCATGATTTACAAGTGTAGCAACATAAAATTAAGAATCCCAACTCTTTCTTTTACATATTGATGAATTACCCCAAGAGTTGTATATACTACTTTAGTGTTGGTCCCGTGCCGCAATTACGACCCAACCTCAACTATTTCAATAAACATGAGCGCAAGTTGATATGTCAACGTACGATTATAATTGACAACACTAATTGCTACCCCTCCACGTGTTGCCTCAGTGTGCGACTAGATATTAGTAATCCATATGGCAATTAATACACCAGCACCACATCTATTCCCATGCTAGGATCAGCATTCCTTCTCTCAATTTTCTCCGAGAAATCCCTCAGTCTTCTAACCGGTTCAAAATATACAGACACGGTTCTTGTCAGTCACCAGTTCAGCCATTTATTTGGTGGTTGCTTGTAACCAAAACATGTTAATGGCCTAAGTTTTGGTGAGGACCTCTTAGAAGAGAATCCGGAAAAGAAAAGAAGTGTTGAATCCATGAGATGGGTGCTGGGATAAATTAAGCTTATTTAAATCTAGTTTAAACAAGTCTCAACTAAGAAAAGAAAAAAAAAAGTTTTGCATCAAACATATACAATCCATAAAAGAACGTGGAATCAGCAAAAAAGGATGCATTCTTAATTTCAAGATAAAATATCACAAAATTTAAATAAAAGTGAACTGAAAAAACTAAATTTATTTTCACAATAACCTCTTTTTTGTTGATAATTTCATATAATTAGATTACTAAAATTTCTTAATAAAAAAATCGATTTATACAAAGACTTAGGTTCTGTTTAACATACTTGGTTTGGCTTTGACTTAATGGACAAATTGTATTTCGTCACAGTTAACAACTTACATACCTTAATTTATCACACCTCATCAATCAGCCAGTTAAATCAAATGTTAGGCAGCATGGCAGTTCAATCTCGAATTTTAATTAATTGAGTTCAAGGGTGAAATTGTCTTAAGGATAGTCATGTATGTTCAGAGCTTCTTCTTCTTCTTCTTCTTCTTCTTTTTTTTTTTGTAAAAGCATAACCAATTGGACCTTGACATGTCATTTCGCTTAGATATGCTTGACCTCCATTGATGATTCATATATATACATCAAATCGCTGTAAACTTCAATTTCTAATTTAAGTTCTTTTGTTATCTTTTGCATGGCACCTAGCTACCTACACTTGGGGGATTCCGATAAATCACACCCAACTGTAATATAAAATTTGCTGGTATTTGTTATCTGTATGGGGACTTAATGCTGTGGACACGAAAGATGGTCCTAATCTCATCATAAAAAATGAAAGGTCCTATCAAGTCCTAGCGCCATTTCATCTGTCTTTTTCTTAGTCGATGGAATCTTGGCCGATTGTTTGAACTCTTGAGTTGGCATTTCTCATTTCTTTATCCACAAGAAGCAGGTAGAGTATACATGAGTTGGCAGTTGGGAAATAATAATTACAAGAAAATTTTTACAGAGTAGCGCTTCTATTCAAATATAGTTGTGAACTCGGCAAGAGTAAGCGTATGAACAACCGTACGGCTTTAATTTTCTTATAAAAATAAGAATTATACAAATCATGAATTTGTATGGTATTGGTTAGTCAAATTGACAAATAATGTCATAGATTAGAAAGGAGTAACAAAAAAGAAGGGCATTAGATAGGTGGGAACGAAATATAAAATTTAACGCTTGATTATATTGTATTTAATTAATACTTTCTATACAAAGCAAAATGTATATCATATTGTATATATGTTTTAGTCACATTCTGAGTAGAACGATTTCCCTTAATACGTACTTCAAAAGACTAGCTAGTCGTCGAGTTGTGGCTTCTGACGTGTATTTGCCAACTTTAACTCATTAAACTAATTATGCTAACATGATCAAATGATTTGATTGACTCGCTGAAAGAACTGTGATTCAATCTCAACCAAAAATAAAATTCAAAAGGTTTGCCTTTTGGAAAATCCCAATCTTCATGAACTGGCTCACTAATTTCATAGCTCATCTTGATCACTTTGGAGAGTATGTAGATCTTATCTTTTAAGTGCTCTGATGGTAGTGAGTTTCTCGATCTTCTTAATGGTAAATAACAATAAACAGTAAACAAAGAAGATAAAGAGTATGCTTTAAAATGCATCTTTTCTTCTCTTTTCTTTACGGCGGTGTTATGGGGGTGAGGGTGTGTTATATTTTTTCTGAACATATATAGATTGTTTAGGAAACAAATAGAAAATTAAGAAGTGTTCAAAGAAATTATATTACAAGAACATTCATTAGGAGCGAAGATTATTCAAGAAAGGCATACACAAAGCTTAAAACTTTAAACCTTTTAAGTTATGGAGTACCAAGGATGTTCTGATCCAACAATTGAAGGGCAGATAGATATAGGGAGGCCCATGACAGGAGCAAGAAAACTACTCTCCATCAAAAGCCTTTGTTGATAAGCCTCTATGGTTCCCGCAGCTTGGATCATATCCTTAACCAAATTGCGATAATAGTCCTTGAGTTTCTTCACCATGCAACAATAGTACAACCTCAAGCGCTTTAGTCTCATTCTTCTAAACATTCCTATAAAGAATTGCCCTCGTTGGTGTCTCTTTCCACCTAGTCGTGCCGTTGGTACTTTCCGCCTCTGCAGTGAAACTTTCCGTCGGGTAGGCCACCGGAAAGTTGGAACAAGAGAGGTTTGAGCCATGAGAGTGAAGAGGAAGATCTTGGTAGGGGTGTTATAAGCTAAGGGAATGGAAGAGGTTATAAATATATGTATAGTTGGACTATATAAAGACAAATAATGCAGCTCTGTGCACTTGGAGTCCAGTTGGGTTGAGAAATCATTTTAGGTATATCTTCATAAAATATTACTCCAAAGAAAGAACGTGCAAATAGGCCAAGGACAATGACAACCCTATGTCATGGAGAGAAGTGAACAACTAAGACTTTAATTTGCAACGGGTACGGTGCGAAGTGGAGTTTTCAGAGAATAAATGATCTTTGAATTCAGAGCAAGCCATCTTGCATTTCCTGTAAACTCTTTTCATTTATTTCTTTTTATGGATCAGAGCTTGTTGACGTGGACTTCCTAACAGCACTGCTCGAAAGCAATGAAATTAGTCACACTTGGAGCGTGAAACGTTTCCATTATCATGACATAAGCATTTTTTGGCAATCTTAATCACAATATATGCACTAGTAATAGACGATGTGTAGATGAAAAATGGTTGGCCTCAAGAATTATTCTCATGCTTATTTAGCAGCAAACTCCAAAATGAATTATTTATTTTGAAAAAGATGTCATCACTCCAACCTTAATTAAGAAATTTTAATCTTCCACATCACATCTTCCTTTTCTGTATTAACAAATCAGCAATACTTGAGAAGTATATATATATAATTAATGCTCTGGATCTAGAACAGAGATTATATCATACACCAGCTCGAGAAAGAGCTTCAAATCTTATCATTGCATTTATAAACTAGTATGGCTCCAAATAGGTTACGTAGGCCATGACGACGTTGGACTTATGCTTAAACCAGCAATTCTCTATTTAACAAAAAGCCAAAGGGCCTATCTCACTGAAACCATTACCTGTTTCTACATCTATAAGCGACTGTTGGTTTCATCGACTTATGAGTTACAAAGTCGATAACAATTAATAAATAATTCGAGATTGCACTAAAAGTATTGAAAAAAGAGTGGTGTACTAAGTTAATGAATTTTTTTAAAAAAAGAACGCTTATAACCATAGTACGGAGCACATAAATGAATAATGGGCAGGGCAAGGATATAAGCCAAAAAAGAAAAAAGAAGAAAGCGTAAGCATATGTACAAGTTGTTATCCATGTGAATTTTTTTACGAAAAGGGCCTATAGCTTCTTAGTTTTTTGATCAGCTGATGGCCAAAATTGATGTTGTCCGAATGTTAAGAAACTTGATCCTGCATGCATATAATGAACAGCAACAGCTTCTTAATGAATTAAAATTATCCATGTCTATGCTTCGAAACTCAAGTTGGTCCATGATCAGTGACGGAGCTAAGAATTTAAGATAGGAGAACTTAAATATTTAATTTTTTTAAATTTTGAGGGACTCAGTGTACCAATGAGCTCTAAATAACTCCGTTCATATATATATATATATATATATATATATATATATATTAAAAATAAAAATAAAAAATATTTAATTTTTTAAATATTGAGAGAACCAGTACACCATTATCCCCCGTATAGCTCCATCCGTGTCCATGATCGGTCATTCATATATGGTGAGTGTTTCCTAGATCAGATTTTATTGAAGTTGGAAAGATTTTCATTTCTTTTCCTTTTTTCGAAAAAGGATGGGGAAGTGATGTATGACTTTATATATAAAGACGGAGGAGATTACTGCTTAAATGGACTGATTTTGAGGTATAAAAGCTTCCATTAAATTAAATTAAATTTTCGTATTCAAGTCAAACTATCTTTTTTATCAAAATGATAAATAATCTCTTCTACACATGAAGGTTTTATCAAAATTTTTACAATTGAGATATGTGTTGTTTCAAATTTTAAATCAAAGTGGAGCCTCAGTGTGTCATGAGTACATGACAAGAGGACCAGTTGATACATGGAAGTTAAATGGAAGGAGTTTTCAAAAAGAAAAATTGAAGAGTTTTAAAGAAACGCTTTTCTTTTCAACATTTAGTATAAGATAGCAACGTGGGAACATGAGTTCTGATGAGAGCCAGCCGACGGTAGGACAGAGAGCGGTCGCTATGATTTGATCACGAATTTTATAACAAAATATAATAAGTTAATAAATTTATTTATAATATAAAACGTTACAATTGTTATCACATTTATATTTCAAAAAATTATATATAAAATATGATTTATTAAAAAAATTAAATTAAAAAAATTAAATTCTAATATTGGCACGAAAATTTAAATTTAATGTTGTCTGATTTCATATTTGTGTTTGATTAAAATGATATTTCAAATTAAAAATCTTTTCACAACTAAGACGAAATAAAACATATTTGATAAATTTATTATGACTCTGTATTTATTGTAAGAATAATTTTCTACAAAGTTAAAACACAACCCACACATTCACGCACATATATATGTCCTGAAAATTTTCAAGACACGCCACTTGTACAAGCCATCATTTGTATTCATTGTGTTTTTATGGAAATATGAAAATTGCATCCACCAAACACACTATTTGACACTCTATCACATGCTAAAATTACATTATTATTATTTTTTGTCTTTGGAAAGCTATTGAGCTACCATCATTTAGCAAATTTACAGTCCAATATTGAATAATAAGAATATATCCTTCATCTATTCCTGTTACTTTTGTGGAAAATCAAAACTTGTTCTAAACAAAACTGGACTACATAGATTTTGTGTTCCTATTTTTGTATTTTTTGCAAACATTATTTGTTTGGATAATCTTAAACAATATGAATCAACAAATTGTTGGGGAGTGTTGGACCGACGATGATGCCGATCATGTCTATCGTGGTAGTTGAGTTTAATTCGCCTATGTTATTATGATTAGAGACGGCATTGAGCGCATGGGCAGGCTAGTCACAGCAGTGAATCCTTCACTACATCATTGCTATTGTTTCCTTTTTGGTGATGACATTGAATCCACCGTCTGTCACCTTCTTTGCTTATCAGAGGTATCACTATTCTATGGTTGTCTATTGTTTTCCTTCTAGTTGATACATTGATATGATGATAGTAATCCAGATTTGTTATTTTCTATTATTGTTACTTAGTAATTTTGTTTGTTATTATTTCGTTTGTTATGGTTTAGTGGAGTTATTGGATAAGTTTATTTGACCAAGTTCTTAGCAAGCATGTTAATGGCGGCTCTTTACCTGGCTTAAAACTTGGAGCTGCAGTTGATGTGCCCTATTGTATTTAAACAAATTTTTTTTGTTAAATGAAGTATGTGAGACAATTTTTTCCTTTATTCTCTGAACGTCTTTTCTCTTTTTTTTTTGCTGCATATCAGTGGTATCAGAGCTAGTATCCCAAACTTCAACTATAGCACTGATTTTTGGTTTCCATAAGCTATTCGGCAAAAGTGCTGAACCAAAGGCTTGTTCAATTCTTAATCCTTTATAGCAACTCGATGAACAATTCAATACAGGCTTCCAATCCCATTTTGGATGGGAAAAATTACATTAGGTGCAGTGTCCAAATGAGGGTGTTGTTTGATTACCACGAATTGCAAGGAACAGTGGAGGATGGATTTCCTGACCTTGCAGCCGATCCAAGTGAAACACAAAAGACCAATCATTAGGAAAGTAAGAAGAAAGATTGGAAGGCACTATACTACATCCATCAAGGTGTGAATGATGCAATATTCAAGAAGATTGTAGGAGCTACCACTTCTAAGCTAGCATGGGATATCCTTGCAACAACATACAATGGAGCAGAGAAAGTTTAAAAGGTGCATCTACGAATCTCGAGGCATCAATATGAGCTTCTGCAAATAGAGGGGATAGAATCTGTCAATGATTACATTAATCGTTTATTGAGTTTAACAAATCAAATAAAGACGTATGTATAGGAGCTCAACGATGAGTCCAAAGTTAAGAAGATTTTAAGGACTCTTACACCTCGATTTAAACATGTGGTTGCTGACATAGAAGAAGCTCATGATTTGTCGAATATGACGATTAACGAACTAACTGGCATGCTACAAGCCCATGAACAACACATGATTAAGAAGTAGATATAGAAACTGATGAGCAAGCCTTTTAGAGTGAATTTTCTGTTAAAGGTGAATGAAGCAATCAAAAGGGCCCAAAACATAATAGTTCTTGTGGTAAAGGACGAGGACATGATGGTCATTATTACAAGGGACGTGGAGCTCAAAATAACAAAATGGATGATTGTAATATTGAGAATGACTAAGAGAAATTAAATTTTAGTCATCACATAAATAGAGGGTGATTTCATGGTCGAGGTAGAAGGAGGTATGAAAAATCTAATGTTGAATGTTGTTCGTGTCGCCGACTTGGTCATTATTCAAATTAGTGCATATTTAATAAGAATAGTGAGGAGGCTCATTATGTAAAAGAGGGAGACGATGATGATCATGCCCTTTTGATGGTGACTGCAACCAATGAGACAATAAATTATAGCACCTAATTCATAGACACTGGATGCACAAATCATATATGCAGCAGGAAGGAGCTAGTTGCAGAACTTAATTAATATGTTCATTCTAGAGTCAAATTTGTTGACAATAGCACCATACCAATGATGGGAAAGGGATAGGTATTGATTCGAACAAAGAATGGAGACCACCTGTCGGACCCCGCTCCCGGAGCCGACTGTCCCGGGAGGTGAGCCCTGCTGAGGCCCATTCCCGAGACACATAAGCTT